>CM069453.1:3846117-3894499 GCA_035610835.1 Ophiura sarsii | reverse complement strand
AAAGAGGGTGTACATGTAATGATTATTTGCGAGGGTTGTGTTTCGTTAAGTGAGTAGAGTATTGAAGTTTGAGTGGAATATGCATGACTGTTTGATATGTGCGGGCTCGGGTTTTCAATTTTTGATGTTTTAATTATTTTATAATCTAATGGTCTTTTATATTTATAATGAATTTTTATTGTATATATTGCTATATCAATGTTAATAAGCCAGTTATGATTGTATGAATGAATGAGCCGAGTCTGAGTGGTATGAGTGCTTGTGTTGGATGTGAGTGTGTGGATGTTTTTGAGTGTTGGTATTTATATATATTTATACATTTAGGCCATAATAAATATGTGCGGAAAGAAACCTACTATTATCCCATTTCAGTTCTGTTCCAAAATAGATTACAAGAAGTATTGTTTTATTAATTTTATATCGTTCCCTCAGCCGAAACTTCAATACTCATGGCAACACAAAACTAGACTGATACGAAAATTTTGTTTTCTTAATTTTCACGAATACAATTAATGTTGTCTCACGGAGTCAAATTTTGGTATTTGAATTATAAAGGATAACCCTAACACCACCAAGGTATTTTACTTGAATATGTAATTGGGACCTTCACGACCGCGTAATGTCGAGAAATGATATATATTAAGAAGCAATTCAATGAACCATTCTTAAAGGTATATTATGTGATCTTTCAGGGAACGCCCTCAACATCGAAAAAAAAATTGAAAGCAGATTTTCTTGCAGATTTACATTTCTGATCATAAATCATGCATACATTCCAAGTTACAGGGCGATACGATTCTTAATTACTTCAAAATCATGGTTTTAGAGTGAAAATAAACTGTCGGAATTCCGACAGTTTATATTTTTCACTCTAAATTCACTCTAAAACCATGATTTTGAGGTAATTAGGAATCGTATCGCTCTGTAACTTGGAATGTATGTATGATTTATGATCGGAAATGTAAATCTGCAAGAAAATCTACTTTCTAAAAAAAAAAATGAATAGAGGGCGCTCTCTGGAAAAGATCACATAATATGCCTTTAAACAGCTAACAAATTTTAAGCATTGGTTCTCAATGAAATCGGCGACATCTAGATGAGACAACTTAACACGGGGAGGTGGGGCTTACGTTTTAACTGTGCGTCCGAACTTCACAATGCGTGGTTTGCTCAGCGAGGTTACATTTGCTCCATAACGCGCACTTCTGCAGTGCGTCTTTGGCGCCTTTCCTGCGTTTATGCCGGCGCCGCGACGCTTACGCATGGTGTACTCTTCGCATGGGATTGGTTGGAATGTTTGTGGGTTATTCGATCCTAGCAGGGGTAAAAGTTGTCAAATGTGGACAATAAAGTGTACTTATTTCTTTGATAAATGTCTTAAGTATGATTGTTTAAGAATCATTTTATTCAGTGAGTTTTGCTTTATTCCGTATTAAAACGAAATAAATAAATTTTACAAATGTTTACTAGTAAAAATAAAATCGCGTACGGCACTAGCTCTGGCACGATTAACGATAGCTGGCGGACTTTATGGCGTGCTTTATAACACATGACCACATTTTCCCGCGGTATACGAAAGATTTGTATTCGTGGCGTGGGTAACAAATCCATTTCCCTGTTATGATGTCCTGAATAACGGAGATATTTTGGTTAGCTGCAGAAATACCAGCATCTCTCAAGCTCGCGAATTGTTGTGGACCTGATGTTTCGTTTCGTGGGAGAAGTTTGCGGATAGCAAACCCATCGTTAGGTGAATGTATGGCAGGCAATACAATATTTGCGTAGAATTTATATCCTACTTTTCAGTCGGCGTCTAGAATGACTCAGCTGAAAGTAGTGTTATCATGCCGTCGAATGCGGGAGTAAAAAGGACATCATATCTGGAATTTAACATAACATAACATAAGTTTGTAAATAAGTGCAAATAAAATGTGTAACATTTCATTTATATATAGACGTATACGTGCTATTATTAGCACGTATACGTCTATATATATTAGCAGGCGGAGTTGTTCTACGCAAAAAATAATACTACTGTCAGACAATATAACACGGGTCAACGGTCTAAAAACAATACCTTTATTCTCATTCTCAAACAATCATACTGAAGACATTTATCAAAGAAATAAGTGCAATTGTCCACATTTGACAACTTTTACCCCTTCTAGGATCGAATAACCCACAAACATTCCATCCAATCCCATGCGATGAGTACACCATGCGTAATCGTCGCGGCGCCGGCATAAACGCAGGAAAGGCGCCAAAGACGCACTGCAGAAGTGCGCGTTATGGAGCAAACCACGCATTGTGAAGGTCGGACGCACTGTTAAAACGTAAGCCCCACCTCCCCGTGTTAAGTTGTCTCATCTAAATGTCGCCGATTTCTCTGAGAACCAATGAGATTGCTTACACTTTCTTAGCTGTTTAAGAATTAGAGAATAAAGGTATTGTTTTTAGACCGTACCCGTGTTATATTGTCTGACATAAATGCGGGCGATAGTATTATTTTAAGTAGAACAACGACGCCGCAGGCGGAGTTGTTCTACGCAAAAAATAATACTATCGAACGCATTTATGTCAGACAATATAACACGGGTACGGTCTAAAAACAATACCTTTATTCTCATTCTTAAACAATCATACTTTAGACATTTATCAAAGAAATAAGTACATTTTATTGTCCACATTTGACAACTTTTACCCCTACTAGGATCGAATAGCCCACAAACATTCCATCCAATCACATGCGATGAGTAAACCATGCGTAAGCGTCGCAGCGCCGGCATAAACGCAGGAAAAGCGCTAAAGACGCACTGCAGAAGTGCGCGTTATGGCGGCAAACCACGCATTGTGAAGGTCGGGCGCGCTGTTAAAACGTAAGCCCACCTCCCCGTGTTCTATAGACCATATTCACGCGGCAGCCATTTCTAAAATTTGCCACCAAGCCTCGTTCTCATTACGCATACCTGCGCCTGAGTGACTTGCGTGAAGATGCGTACGGCGCGCGCTTTGGTACCACGCGTCTCTCGTAGTTCTATTGAATGCGCCAAGGCGCAGATAGACCAAACGGGCACGAGGCTTGGGTGGCATATTTTGGAAAATGGCTGCCGCGTGAATAGAGTCTATTGTCTCCTCTAGATGTCGCCGATTTCTCTGAGAACCAATGAGATTGCTTAAACTTTCTTAGCTGTTTAAGAATCCTCAATTATTACACCAGTGTGAAGCACTATTTTCTTAAGCCTACCTTCAGAGCAAAAAAAATATGCAATATTAGCAGGGGCGTAACAGAGGTTGGTTGTCAGGGGGGGCACAGCCAAAAAAATTCCTGGTTAGAATAATTCCGTCCCGGGGTAGGGTCAAAAAAAATCCCTACCCTCAAAAAATTTCGCACGGTCAAACAAATTCGCACGGTCAAAAAATTTCGCAGTACAAAAAGCACAACAGTCAACAATTTGTTGACTGTTGTGCTTTTTGTACTGCGAAATTTTCTTTCTTTATTTCTTTCCCTTTCTTCTTTTCTTTCTTTCTTCTTTTCTTTCTTTCTCCTTTTTTCCTCCTTTTCCTTTTTCCTCCCTTTTTCCTTTCTCTCTCTCTTTCTTTCCCTCTCCCCTTCTTTTCCTCTTTTCCCTTCCCCCTATTTTTCCTGGTGGGTAGGTTTGAATTTCCTGCTGAGCACCTTCAGGGGGGGGGGGGGGCACTGTGCCCCCTGCCCCCCCCCCCCCCCCCCCCCCCCCCCCCCGGCTGTTACGCCACTGAATATTAGCCTGTCATGTGTAAGGCTTGGAGAAGTTGCGGTTGGGGTCAACATGAATTGAATAACTTATTTGAATGATTGTGCGAATATTTTATGTGCGTTTTGCGTTAACTTGATTTGACATTTTATAGGGTTATACCTTCAAAAATAAATAGGCCCCTATGGGATGAATTTCACAATGAATGACAGTTTCATTCATTAGAGCCATAAAAACAAAATAGACTTTCAATTAAATCAAATTAATTTTGACCTCTGATTCCCCATCCCGTGTTAACCTTTGCTCCACTAAACACTAACATTTTAAAAAGAATGACACTCGAGTCAATTCATTGTGTGACCTCTTTCTAATGATAAAAGCCCCCACTTTCAAACCATGATCTCCGAAAACTATACCTACGCTACGGGTTTAGGGACAGTGGTGGAATTTCAGATTTTTTCAACTAGCCAGTCGGGCAGGTAACTCACAGAATTTACCTGCCCGACAAAAATTCCACCAGCCCAAGATTTTTCCCCATAATATTTTGCAGCAAACAATTAAGAGCAAGACTACTTTTAAACTACAATTACATGTTTATGTCTTTATTGTACGGTGTTCCACTGTAAGTTACCCTAGTCCGTAACAGCTCCTCGTATTCATCATGTTCATCAATCCAATACTCTCTTTAATCTCCTATCAACCTGATCTCCTCTGTCATCACGACCCACGATCATCTGATGATGAAATTACCCTGAACTTACCGTTACTTACACTTTGAGCTTCAATTAAAATGTTACCCGCCAGTCGGACGCCGGGTATAGGCCCTACTTTGTATCTTCACCCGCCCAACACGAATGTTACCCGCTATGGGCGGGCGGGCGGGTCTTATTTCCATCCCTGTTTAGGGATGAACCGTTTTAGTGTTAGCAATAATGAGCGAGGATATTGAAAACAAGAATTTCATTGCCTCAGCAACATAATTTGTCCGTTTTATTCTGAGAACACCGTAACTTGCTGGCCCAGTTCTGGTTTTAATTGATTCAAGTACCTGAATATACTGGCCATCTTTTGTAGAAATTTCAGAACATTTGTTGGTGCCAGTTCTGAGAAATAGAGCTTTGAATTTTGAATATTATTATTTACTATAATAGCGCCCTCATCGGCCACATTTCCCATAGAGTTACATGTAAAATGTGTGTCAAGTAGAAAATGCCGATAATTAAAAAATGGCTCGAACAATTTTCTTGAAATTTGCACCTTATACTTGTATTCATTAGCACTACCTAAATCAGATCAAGTAAAAGACTAAGGTGCATTTCCAAGAATTCAAACCAAAATCTACAAATGTTATGCTCATGTATAAGAGTTAGAAGCGAGTCAGTGGATGAGGATAATTCCTCGTATTCAAGATTCCACACCAGTAAATGATTTCAGTTCTTGTAGACGACAATCAAAACTTTTTTTGTCAGCTGGTATCCTGTGGCCCAATGGTTATAGAAAGGGTAGCCCTACATTGCTCCCGGGCGCGATTTTTTGTTCGTACATGAGTTAGGACAAGATCAGTTCATTTGTTTAAAAGTTTTTAAAAAAATCTATTTATTCAGTGAATTTTGCTTTATTTCGTATTAAACGGTATAAATAAATTTGTCTCAACTCATGTACGAAGAAAAAAAAAATCGCCTCCCGGGCTCTTTAAAAATATGACCGTGCGTGCGTCAATCGTAAAATCATCACGCGCATGCTGCACTTTTACTTAGTTCTCGCATTTCATGCATCGTGCAAGAGCCCCGGGGCAAGAGCCGTAGGCGAACTTGTATTGTCTCTGATTATTACTTCCTTTATTTGTTACCTTTTAGTACTTAATTTACATTTTGTTTGTTTGTTTGTTTGTTTGTTTAACGGTCGGTCCGTACGGACACACGCTTGGGTCCTGAAGGGACCACGCTCAAACAAAATGTTGAGGCCAGGCTTAAAAGCCTATATTTATTAAGCATGCTGGCTGAATGAAATGAAAGTTAGAAAAGATGGAAGAAAGAATAAAGTAAAAAGAGCCACTTCCAACAAATAAAGTTAACATTTTGCTTTCAGCCTTCGGACATGAGAAAAGAATAGACTTGATCCAATCTCATTTGCTGTACTGCTTTAGCGCACAGATAGTAAAAACCAGGGATAGATTTCTGTCGGTAAAGCTTGAAGCTATGCTTGTTTCGCAACAAGGTCGCCCCTTGCTCAGCATGTGGTGCCGATTGAGTTGTTACTGCCACTAGCCAGTGCACAAGCATGCTTTAGCAGCATACATGTATACTATAAGGATTCCTACCCAAATACTATGATTAAAGATCATCGATTGTTATTTGCATTTGCCTGATATTACAAATTCATCATATTCACAGATGGATAACTTACTGTAAAACATTCAAAACAATGGCTTCAAAGTTGTTTTCTGACGGAGATTGGTAGAAAATTCCTAAAATGTCATCATAGTACAGCACTGGTTGACACTATATCGGATCCTCTTATTATAGAAAAAAGCAACGGTGAAATCTCAATTAGAATGGGGGATGTAGGTCTAATTAATTACCCCAGAGACAAGAAAGATGATGTCACCTCATTGGTTAAAAGTCCGCCTTACGATTTACATTATTCATCACCTTTCGTAATGAATATTCATATTATTTGATCACAAGTCCCGCCTCCAAAATTTAACAAAGCTATTATAGATGGCGCTATTTAATAGGACCGTTGTGCATCGTTCCAGTGGGCATAGGATGTTATTGTTACCGTTTATTAGATTAAATAATAAATGTGTTTTTTGGTATTACATACATACATATGAGATTTTATAAAGCGCTATTTCATTTAGATCACGGCGCTGGCAGCAAACAAACAAAACAAAAAGGTACAATCAACAAACAAATCAAAATGTACCAATAAAAACTAGTAGTAGTACTACATGTATACAGAAAGAACAACTAAGTAGGAAACAGATGAGTCTTCAGTTGTTTTTTGAAAACTTGTAAGGATTCACAGAGTCTGATGTTGTTGGGTAGATCATTCCATAGTTTAGGACCAGCAACAGTGAAAGATTTATCTGCGGCAGAGTTTTTTGTACGTTGAACAACTAGGAGAGATCGATCAGACCCAGATCGAAGACCAGGTCGACCAGGTTCATAATGAACAATGCACTGATTCAGATAGATAGGTCCAGTTATCATTAATACATTTATATATATGAACACACAGTTTGTAGATAATACGCTGTCGCAACGGAAGCCAATGAAGTTCTTTGAGCAACGGAGATGCCGAGTCTCTTTTTCTGCCTCCACAGACAAGGCGCGCTGCCCAGTTTTGTAATGATTGTAATTTGTTGGTATTGACACAAAGATAAGATATTCCCCTTAAAATACTTGCATAAAATATATTTTTGTTGTTAATTGATAAATACACAGACAGTAATAATTCTGATTGTAGGCCTATGATATTTATTAAACTCAAATTACACATACAGTGCCACTGGGGACAATACAAGTTCGCCTATGGCTCTTGCATCGTGAACAACAACAAAAACCCCATTAAATGCTCGTGTGAAATGGCTTGAATTTCGTCCATATACCATTAAACAGTGACTATTATAGATAGACCTTAATAAGTACAGATTTGTTGGGGGGAGGGGGCGGGGTCTTTTGGCCGAGTTGACTCACAAAGCACACAGTACGTGAATATGCCAATGGCGGTCTGTACTTTAATGGAAGAAGAAGAAGAAGGAGAAGAAGAAGACTCGTAGGCCGAGTTGCCGTTGACCGAGTTGTCGTAGGCCAAATAGTTTTGGTCGAGTTTTATGTTGTCGAGTTGTCTTGATTCCGGGATTCCCAACAACATGGCGACGTCTTTGTTGAAATACATTTTCGGCCCCCGTCTTTACCGGGTTCTTGCTCACGGACAGCAGAGGGTAAATATTTTTACTTCACGCGAAAATAATGTTTTGATTCTTGGGAAAAGAAATAACACAATTTGTTTAAATGAATGTGATGAAAACACCTAGATCAAAAGTTTTAAAATGTGATCGGTGCAAAATTCGGCAGTCTAAAATAACACTCTCTGCTCTGTCTAGTCTTAACAAAGCCTCACAAACTTAATTTGTAAATATCTCAAAATAGTCGGGCCATTATACATTCTACTTTTTGGTCTTAGTCATAGCCTCTCTAGCTATGCTGTCATCAACAGTATACAGCAGGGGTGGGCAACCTTTTTTATGAATGGTCCAGATTATTATAATATTAACCCTAACCCCCCTGACTGAGTGCTAAAAAATGCTAAATCAAAGTCCCTCTCCAAACGCATGCGCCGTCGGTTTTCGATGACGTAGTCAACCGAGCCTATATAATGAGTGCAGTATACTGCACGAATGTGTTGCTGAGGGCCGTGGCTTAGTGGTGGGAAGGTGGGGCTGAGAACGGAGGGTCCCCGGATCGAATCCCGGCAGATTTGGTTGGTGTTTTTTCCTCGAAAATTGTGATCTCGGTCAAAAATCCTAAACCGGGGTTAGGGTTATGGTAAAAAAAAAAGAAGTTTTTTTTGTGTTCTATTAACCCTAACTCCCTCTCCAAATGCATGCGCCATCGGTTTTCGATGACGTAGTCAACCGAGCCTATATAATGAGTGCAGTATACTGCACGAATGTGTAGCTGAGGGCCGTGGCTTAGCGGTGGGAAGGTGGGGCTTGAGAACGGAGGGTCCCCGGATCGAATCCCGGCAGGTTCCCGGAGATTTGGTTGGTGTTTTTTCCTCGAAATTTGTGATCCCGGTCAAAAATCCTAAACCGGGGTTAGGGTTATTAAGGCATTTGTAAGGAGTGAAAAATTAACTGGGTCAGTGGGTGGGCCGCACCTAACCAAATTTAGTAGCAATGGCCTGCTGTTGATTTCAAACCTTTGATTCTGAAGCATGCAATAGGTGTGTGTACGACGTAATAATCTATCTTCACAAAAACATAATCTCAATACAGAACAGATGAGTTGGCGTTATTTATTCATAGGGGGAGGGCAATAATGAAAGTCAACCTTCAAGATTGTTTTGAGTCGAGCAATGCACGCGTAGTGAGCGAATATTGTCAACTTTACACTTATTTTTGGCATATTTGAGGTATATTTGGTATATTTTGGCTCTAAACAAGCCGTTACTAAAGAATAGCAATTTGGGGACACATATATATGCGAGCATATCGCACGAAAATTTTTCATCTGTGTACTTTTGACCATCATAATTCTAAGATTCCTCTTCTTGTCAAATGAACCGACAGTGCCAATCTCAACCGACACGACATCAATATTGGGGGGGGGGGGGGGGGGGGGGGGGGGGGTTAGGCATAGTAAAACAAATTACATGTTTCCTGTCCGGACTTTTTAAAAAAAGGAGGAGGGAGGGTCTTACTATTTACTATTTTCCCATTTTTTGCTATTTTTTTCAAGATGGCCGCCAAGTCGAAAGTGACCAACTGACTGTGTTGCAGACACTCCTAAACAGGATTTTTCACTCTAATTGCCAGAGGAATAAAAATATGAAAAGGTTTACCTAATATATAGTATACAAATATAATGTGGCTATGAGTGGGATGGTACAAATATGATCACGAGGTGAAAGCTAGATTGTTCCATTTCACGAGCCGATAGGCGAGTGAAATGGAACAATCTAGCTTTCACCGAGTGATCATATTTGTACCATCCCACGAATTTAAGACACATTATATTTGTTTTATATCATTCATGTATATTTTTGGGTCATTTAATACATCATTTCATAATTAGATTTATAATCAATTGATAGATGTCAAATAGTATATCGTACTCACCTACAGCAATAATGGAATAGTCCTTTCCGTCAGTTTTCAATGGATTTCAAGTTGTGACTGGTTGTAGCATCAGTCAACAGTGTTCATAAAAGCATGAATGTTAAAACATCTTTCAAGAGTGCTTAGCTCATAGTTCATAAAAATTCAAGTTCATCAAACAGCAAACAGTAACAGCAAACAATTCAAAAGTTAAAACCAACGCATGTACAGGGGGAAAATTCCATCATTGTTTACTTTAGGCCTATATAGCCTAGGCTCCGGGCAATCCATAGAATCAAGGTCGATTGCGGGCACGACGGGTGCGCGGGTAACACTAGGCCTAGGCTCCGGGCCAGGTCTAGCGCGTGTTCTTGGAGGTTGCCGAACTCACTAAATTAGACAAAACAGTATCATCAACTTTAGCGAAACGGCCGCCGGTTTCTCCTCGAAAGTAGTCTGCTTTAGTATACCTTTTTCCTTTTCTTTGTCACTGTACCGATAGAGGGCTCACTCCCCATGGACCGCTCCCCATCCTCTGATCTCACCCCGGATATGGGAAGTATCAGGGGGTGTTGTTCGATTGTGTGACAGTGAAATTATACAAGGTATACGAGTCGACTACCTCGAAAGCTGCCATGCCTAACCGTCTTCTGATGATAATTATCGTCTGATGTTGTTGTGATAACTGTTGCTGGTACCCAGTATTCCCCCACCGACTTATTCATAAAAAAATACGCAGGGAACCAGAGTTTACATCGTTGTACAAGTCGCAGTTCAAAATAATAACGGGATAGAAAGCGTATCTGTAAAAAGGTCGCGTGACACGAGGCGACGTATAGTATTACTATACGCCGATGGATAGTATCTTTTTTATGAATGAACGTGGGATGGTACTTTTATTTTTAGTCACGTGGTACTAACCAACCAATTAAATGACACGAAAATATGCATGAATGATATAAAGCCAATTATATCATGATAGGCCTTATTTCAACCATGTGATAGTTTTTACTATCATTATGGCTGGAAAAAAATAATGCGATATCATGATATAAAACAAATATTGAATGCCTTTTGTTTGTGCAATAGTAAAACTATATCACTCGGTTCAATTTGGATTGTTCCATCACACTCGGCTGCGCCTCGTGTAATGGAAAAATCCAAATTTGACCTCGTGATATAGTTTTTACTATCACACTCTCAGCCATTAAATATTTGTATACTATACATTGTTTTTTTATGTTTTCTTCATTTTTCAGGTTGAATGAGGAACAAAACATCATTGATCGAAAGGATGTAGGCCTACATGTATAATTGGTCCCCATACTATTTCAATTGAGAAGCCATGTCAATAATTCCGTGTCATGCATGGCATGAACATGCTATGAAATGATACAGCATTTCTATTACACCTGCCATTCCTATGGGCAAAGGATCAATCACTAAAAAAAAATTTAAAAAAAATAAAATTATAATTTGTTTAATTATTTTTTTTACAGAATTTTCGGAAATAGTAAATAGTAAAAAATAGGAGGCGGCGGCCAAAAAGGAGGCGGGCGGGGACGGGAAACATGTTAATTTTTTTACTAGGCCTTAAAGGTATGTTCCGATCACTTTTTTGGGGCTATGTTTTTTTTCTTCAAATTCAAGATATTTTGGTATCAGAAGAATCCCTATATTTTTCTCATTGTGTCTGTAAAATCTTAGAGGCCAGAAATGTTTTATCTGGAAATTATAGGCTAAAATATGATGAATTACTGCCAAAGGTGGTTAACCACCAACCAGTCTGTGTACTACTCAATGGGCACATGCCTTTTGACCTTGTGCTTCTAAAAATAGAACCATTAGAGTTATGCAACTCAAACTTTGGAATGCAACATTTTTAAGGATGACCTTTCATGTAAAATAGAAAACATCAAGTTGAAAATCGGGTCAGCAATCGGAACATCTACCTTTAATGCCACTGACAGATGACAATTAATGGGGAAAATAGACCTATGCATGTTGAGGAACATCATTTGTGCTGATAAATCCTAAGCAGCGAGCTCGTATTTTGTGATGATGCAAAATATTTATTTTTAATTTTTTTATTGATACATCTCGCGGGCAACTATTGACAACCGTTTCTGGTTAGACTAGCCATTGAACAAAGTGCTCAATACCGTAAACGGCAGAGCTTATTCAAATTCAGAGGTATAGACCTTCCGGAATATTATCGCTTCTTTGACTTTCATCCCATACAGTCATCAGGCGATGGACAAAATGACCGTATGGGATTATCCAAACTCAGAGTAGCGATAATATTCCGGAAGGTCTATACCTCTGATTTTTTAGAAATATATATTTATAAAGGGTAAAGTCTCCCGTTTTCGGTCACTTAAGCTGCGGTTCATTCTCTTTTATTATCAAATCAATAATTATTTGAATACTTTTCGTCAACAATTTCAACATAATAATCCTCACAATATACCAAGAAATTATCGTTTATTACCGTTAGTTTCGCAACGCGAGTGAAAAGAATGGTCTTGGTGACGTACCCAATTTTTGGTCAGGGGCGCCTAATTTCGGTCACATTTGTTCCTAATATCGGTCACTTCAGACTATCAGTTTGTTCGTTGCAAGTTCATCATGATTATAATAATTATATTGTAATTTTGTATTATACATGAGTCGTATTAAAATATCACAGTGTTTGTTTTTGGTCTTATTTCTTTAACAAACTGGTTAAAACGAGGAAATAAAAATGTGAATGCTTTGTCGTGTGGCGATCGCATCACCGGGCGATGGTGCGATGAATTTTAAATGAACCACCATGAGCCCTCGATTTATAGGTCAGAGAGAAATCTGCACAAAATTGCCAGTTGACCCAGCAGAAGTATCAACCAACATTTCGGTCCAGGGGAGGGGCGTGCCAAATGTTCCTTGAATTTTTCTTTCCTATGTTCTTCTTATTTCATAAATTGGTCGCATCAGCGCTCTTATCTTATAACACACATAGAGCTATAGAATAACTACAAAATGCAAGTCTCACTTACCTTCTATGTCTGACCCCGCCATGGGATTTTGAGAGCAAATCATCAAACACACGAGTTAGGCCTGGCACCACAGTGTTAGATTAGTGTTGACTGCGGTCCTATGTAGAACTCAGTAGTATAAGTACTCTACATTTGTCCCTCTCTTGGGGTCCCTCTCCCTCCCTTTCCCTCATTTCGTGATTTTAACTAGCCATCCCTATTTTTTAAGTATCACGCCCGCTCAGGACGCTCGCTACCCGCACCTTCCCCGCCGCCCATTTTCGGAAACAAAAGACATGTAATCTGAAAAAGTTAAAAAATACACTTTCAATTTGGGGCATGGGAATTCTGGCTATCTCTTCCTGTCATCCTCTTTTGAATATGCCAGTGATGACATCACACGTGCCTTCTATTTTAAAACATTTCAATAAACCTTATTTAACAAACCTTAATTATAAAAAAGTTTGAAATATCAACCAAGTAGGTTTGAATGCGTTATTCGCAAGTGGACCAAAGTTACACACATGTGGGGTAACTTTGGCCCACTCAAAGATTGGGGGGAAAATTATCTAGAAAATACTGAAATTTTCAACAACAAAAAAAATCATGTGAGAGGCAAGTTATATAGGTCTACCATCAACTAGTCTAGTTAACAAACAAAAAGCATCTTCCATGCAATGAATAAAAATAAAAATATTTTAAAAAATGGGTCATTCTACAGTACCAGGAATTGTCATTGAGATTATCTTCAGCAACATGTTGCCATAAAATAAAATGTTGTGAAATCTGTCTTACCAAGCTTTTGTTGACATTTCTTTTCAGAGCCATGACTACCAAGCCAATGCACTTGAGCACTACAGTGACAACTTCATCAAAATAGTGAGTATGGTTTACTGTGCATTAAAGTACTCTGCATATCTGTTCTGATTTGCTTTTTCGTATAAACTTGATTAAAATGGCAATTCCCTACTTTCTGGATGTAGTACTGCTGACATATTCGCTTGCAGCAGCTACAAAACAAAGCTATGTACGCATATATTTTAAAGTCAACCAGCGTCACTCATCTGCTCCACTGCTTCATTCTCTATACTGGCTGCTAGTTGATAAAAGAATAAAGTTCAACACATTTATTATGTCTATAAATTCTTTACCTGTTCAGCCGCCATATACGTCTGAGTGTATTTCCATTTAGATCTACATCCATCTAGACAAGGTGTACGATCTGCCACAGACACAACCCGACTTGTTGTGCCAGCCAGCCATAAACGCATTGGGACTGGCTCCTTTGCTGTGGCTGGCATAGCACCCCATCCACCTTAAGATCCAGCAACAGTATCATAACTTACCCTTCAAGCATAATCTCAAGATTCATTTTGTTTAATAACTGATTTTCTGTACATGCTATCCATTTACTTTTGTATGAGGCTGCCGCCTGGGGTACATTGTATTGTTTATGTTATATTTTTGTTAAGTGCTGTGATTAGATTTGGAACAGCGCGCTATAGCACTGTTATTATTATTATTATGGTACTTTTGAACTTTGTTTGCAAACAAAATTAGATCGTCAATCAGATCGCCATCCAAATCCGGTTGTCCACCAAAGTTTTTGGTGTTTTGCCAATGTAGAAGAGTTTGTCCAACAAATAACCTGCACTGAAATTAAGGTCTGACAGCAGTTTCGAACGTCGGGAGACCCGGGCTATGCTTAAAGGTATATTATGTGATCTTTCCAGGGAACGCCCTCAACATCGAAAAAAAAATTGAAAGAAGATTTTCTTGCAGATTTACATTTCTGATCATAAATCGTACATACATTCCAAGTTACAGGGCGATACGATTCTTAATTACTTCAAAATCATGATTTTAGAGTGAAAATAAACTGTCGGATAATCCGACAGTTTATTATTTTCACTCTAAATTCACTCTAAAATCATGATTTTGAGGTAATTAGGAATCGTAACGCTCTGTAACTTGGAATGTATGTATGATTTATGATCAGAAATGTAAATCTGCAAGGAAATCTACTTTCTAAAAAAAATAATGAATAGAGGGCGCTCTCTGGAAAAGATCACATAATATGCCTTTAATTTACAAGCTGGACAGGAGAATTTTGTGGAAGGTTTGGTCAGAGCATGGAAGGATAGGATGATCGAGGGTTTTGAAAAAGAAAAACCCCTCGGTAGGTGATCTTGACTGGATTGTTAAATTAATGAGGTGATGTATAGATGGTGTGACCGGTGACGTAGTGCCCGGCAGTATGCATGCGCACCTACAGGGAATGTGCTTTATTCACACTTGATTGATCATTCCTTACCATGCTTACGGTGTAATAGTGCAGTAGTCATGGTCTGCATCCCTAAGCACAATGAGAGACCAGGTACTAAATCTGGTTGCCCGGCAGTATGCGTACGCACCATAAGGGCATGTGCTTTTATAATTGGCGCTCAGTGATGTGTGTTTTGCTTTCGAATAGTATGTATGCAGTTAGTCATGGACTAGTACCTCTAACATGTCTTTAGACCAGGCGCTAATCAATTTGTAAACACTACTAATGTAAACAACGGTCACCTCATCTATAGGGATTGCTTAGATGAGAAGGTGTGAATGACTGTGCTGGTGATGCAAGATCATTTACAGTGGATTCTAGTTTTAATAGGCAGAAATTTAATGAGAATTCAAGAATCCATTCTCGCATTCTTTCTAGTAGAGTTATTACATGAATCTGGAAAGATAACTTTTGAACACACTGTATGTGAAGAGAGAAGAATCCACATATTCTCACAACATTATTTTTAAGAATCTAAACAGATTCTCACAACCTGTGATTGACTTCTGACCCTGCATTTATTTAATGTTATTACGTTACCCCTGACGCCCCTAGACACTACAAAACCTGCAGTGCTACAATCTTGTAGCGCGCGATCGCCCGATCAATCTCGTACCACTCTCCGCCAGACGTACAACTTGTGAAAAAACTTCCAAGTTGTTTTAACCTGACCAATATAGCTCAGTCTGTAGAGCATCAGACTTGCACGCACGCTGCCCAGGTTCAATCCCTGGCGCATGCAAAGACCGATTTCACCCTCAAATTTGACCCATTTTTCTCCCTGATAGTTTCATTCACAATACAACGCCTGGGGAGTTAGGGTTAAAATAATGTTGTGTTATTTCTTGGATGAGATAAAATTTGCTGCTGAGGACTTCTTCAATAGTATACTATTACTAGCCCACCATATATCTATGTTACTGTTTTATAAAACTAGATCAGTACAAAAAAAAGTGTAGTTATATTAATATCCATCTGTACATTTGATATGCTTTCAGATCTCATTCTGCTGGTCCTTCTCCTACTACACATCACCAATTATTGCAACTTATCTATACAGAAAAAGTGAGTATTCACATGGGAATGACAAATTATTATTAAATCATCTTTATTCAGTCAAATAACCACATAAAAATAAAGAAGAGAACATTAAAAACCAAGACAACTGGGGCCTATACTGACCACCAGGCATTTATTTGTGGTCAATTTTGCGCAGTTGCACTTTCAAAAGATATAGGACTTGAAAACTGGCATCATCACTGGTCCACATACTTAACACTTTCCACGCGGCTATTAGTTTCACCATATATACAAAACAGATTTTTCAGAAACCTTTCCCAACTTTCAAGGTATATCTCAAGGATTACTGAACTAATAATAGGCATGTGTGTACTTATTTCAATGCATTTCTCATAGTGATTCCAAATATGGTAATGAAATTCAATAATTTAGATCTTTTTGAAACATTTTGTGAAATGTTGGAATGTCGTCTGCAGACGCCTGCCGCATGGAAAGTGTTAAAATTAACATCTGAATATGGGTCCAGTACAAAGAAATAAATTAGAAACAAATCAACATTGTCAGTTCACATTTATTGATTAAACAAAAATGATATATCTTTATTTATTTGAAATGGTCTATAAATACTGGTGTATCCAGCTTGCAAGCTTATAAAATATTGCCATTTGTTGCAACTTGCAAGTAAGCGATGTCGTTTTAATAACATCCTGTGTGTTATAACCAGGAAGTGGCGGTAAGAAAAACAAAAACTAAATTGTACTTAATACAACAACAAGTAATGTCATCATGTGGGTAAATTGCTATGAGTAAATTATTTCATAACTCACACATATGATAATCAGTGAAAAATGTGACTGACCGTCAAGGATTTAAACCAGGGACCTCCAGATCAATAAGAAGATGTGCTCTACTAATGAGTCAGATGGGAAAGAATAGTGATTTTATTATCTACATGTAAAGTTCTTGAGTTCAGTCTTATCCTCTTGTAATTGTTCTTTTATTTGTCAGATACAGTAAGTAGAGTATGCTCTGGGTTTCAGAATGTTGTTATTAAATGGGAAAAAGGCGGTGTGGCTTTAATAACATCATGTGCTTTATAACCAGGAAATGGTGTTAATAAAAATGGCCATGCATTTTTAACTGGTAAATTTTCGCAGGACATGAAAAGTTCACTTTTTGGTATCCGAGAAATGCATCAGTTATCGCTGAAATTAATTAGTAATTATTCTTAATTTAAGTATGCTACCATAAGAAAACTATACATATAGTTTATTCAGCTGAAAAAATAAGTATTGAAATTCAACTTTATTTGCATTAATCTCTCAATGCCAATGATCTAATACAGTTTTGTTTGTTTGTCTGATAGGTTACTTCACCGTAGCAGGGCTGATGGGTGCCTGTAAATTCACCTCTACTATATTACTGGTTATGTTTGGTGCATATTGTATACGAGGTAAGACTGAGCATACTAGCTAGCTAATTCATATTCTCTGTAGGATCCACACCACTAAATATACCTACATTGCGTACTGTGTAAAATGTCCTCTAATAAAATGCCATTTTCTCGTATATAAAGTGACTGGTTACTCTAAAGCCTCCATTCCTCCAAGATGCAGAAAACGGACAAAATACGCGGAAATCGGGTTTAGAAAACATAATGTGAAATCTAAGACTATAGAAAGAATTCAAAAACGGGCCTGTAGAACTATCTTAGGCCGCAAGTATCATTCTTATTCTGATGCCTTAAGCATGTGTGATCTTGATAGTCTGGAGGAAAGAAGAGAACATCACTCTCTCAAGTTTGCCAAAGGTTTAGATCAAAATGTCAGGACTGAACATCTTTTACCACCCAGAAGAAATGAATGTCACAGTTTTAACCTACGTAATTAAAGTGCAATTTCCCAGCCTCGTTTTAGGACAAAGAGATTTTTTAACAGCCCGGTACCATATTATGTCAGACTTTTAAACAATGAATAATTTTAGAATTTTTGTATGCAATCAATAAATAAATGTATCTTATTATTGTTATATTTATGAAAGTGTGTGGGAGAGGTCTGGTGGGTGTGTGTGTGTGTGGGGGGGGGGGGGGTACGTGTGGGTAAGGCTGTTTGAGGGTATGTGTATGTTCATCTCGTGAGAGGATCTTTTTATTGTTAAATTTATGAAAGTGTGTGGGAGAGGTCTGGTGGGGGGGGGGGGGTGTGTGTGGGGGGCGTGCGTGTGGGGAAGGCTGTTTGAGGGTATGTGTATGTTCATCTCGTGAGGATCTTTTTATTGTTAAATTTATGAAAGTGTGTGGGAGAGGTCTGGTGTGTGGGGGGTGGGGTACGTGTGGGTAAGGCTGTTTGAGGGTATGTGTATGTTCATCTCGTGAGAGTGTTATTGGTATCACATGTTTTATAAATGTGTCTTTGTATTTTATATTTATATTTTAATGTATCTCTTTGAATGTATTTAAATGTTTTTATAATATTGTAAGTGCAATGCAATTTGGCTTTTAAGCCACGATTTTGTATTTTTCAATAAACCAATCTATAAACCAATCTATAATGAATTATTTAAAAAATAACCTTAAAATCTGTGGAAAATTAAAGCAAATGATATTTATAATAAAATATTTGACAAATAAACATCCAAAGTAACTATTTTGCAGTCATATTTTGTCCAATGATGCTCAAAACACATGTTCACTGCCTATCTGCCTATCGGAAATTTCCACTCACATTCATACCCTTTCAGAATTGTACGTGTTTGAAATCAGCCAGTGTTCACGTGGGTAAACGTACAGTAATGTACATGTACCTCATTAATTATTACCGCGCACTGCTTATCATCCAGGCACTTTCAAACTTTAATGTTTTATAAGCTTGATGCGTTTATTTTAATATGTTATGGCGTTTTTTAGGAGTTGGACGATTTGGAAATGCAGAGTACTGTGCCTTCTTATCATTATTGGACCAAGGAAAGAAGAACAACACCGTAGAGTGGAAGGTAATTATGACATGAATGTACTATACTTGATCTAACTTTGTTCAGTGACGAAAAAGGGTATTCTAGTAATCTACGCAGCATTTACATGCCAGCGTCAGAATTCATCTTTGATTCTATTTCAACTCCATGTGACCTGATTTGAAATGGTCTATTGTGTGGGTATTTACGCTAGCGCATTACAAACATGTGCGCTATAAAAATGGCAATCATGGGAATAGGCTCTGGAAATGAATCCATGGTATTAGATGGATGAAATGAAGAATGACATGATACAGGGTGTCTCAAAATAAATATTAACGCACCTTAAAATAATCATAGTTTCCTAAATAAGTGTCGGAATAGTACAATTCAAACAACAAAATAAAGTCAAATTAGTTGGCTATAATTTGAAGAAAAGCGTGTTTGATTCGGTTAAATAATTACGGAGAAATTGGCGATTACGTAAAAGTAGTCAAAGAACAATTAAGTTAGGAAGTTATATACACGTAAAGGTGCATTGTAATTATGTTGAGACACCCTGTACTTCTTGAAATAGATTTTGACGATAGCATTCAGATGCACAATTTTTACCGGCAACTCATCCATAGTATGGGTACCATGCCAACCCAGTGGACTCAAAGTTCTTTTTATTTAATGTGTGATTGCATTATTTCTTTTGTTTACACTACATTTGTAGGTTTTTTCCACACATGGTTTCGTTGTCAATGGCGTGTTGGACTATTTGGCCTTACGTCACAGGCGTGGTGAAGTGCTGACCAGATGCATAGCCTTGGCGCGATTGTTTTGCACACGCTTATATCATTGGTGTTATTCTTTTTTTCGTTGATTATGGGCCCAGCCTGATATGTTGTGCATTGAGGTTTTTCTCATCACTTCATCATTCGCACTGATATCAAAAACATTTTAATGAATCTTACCAAGCTCACCTGTTTGGTATTATAAAAAATAAAAAATAGTATTTTGTTTTATTTGTGCTTTTCAGAGACAAATTCAGTTTTATGATTTTGAATTTAATCATTGGCCTGTGGATTTCAGATGGGATGAAGTTAGTGGGTAAGTAATTTATGACCCTAATGTTAGATACATTGTAGTGTACTTTATGAGTGGTAATTTTCGCATACAGATTTCACAATTTTATAGTTTTGGAAAATGTTTAAGTCTTTAAAGGTATATTATGTGATCTTTCCAGGGAACGCCCTCAACATCGAAAAAAAATTGAAAGCAGATTTTCTTGCAGATTTACATTTCTGATCATAAATCGTATATACATTCCAAGTTACAGGGCGATACGATTCTTAATTACTTCAAAATCATACTTTTAGAGTAAAAATAAACTGTCGGGATAACACTGACAGTTTATATTTTCACTCTGTAACTTGGAATGTATGTACGATTTATGATCAGAAATGTAAATCTGCAAGAAAATCTACTTTCTAAAAAAAATCATGAATAGAGGGCGCTCTCTGGAAAAGATCACATAATATGCCTTTAATTTCATGGTTGCTTCTATTGCAATAGAAATATTTCCTGTGATTATATGTCCACTCGCAAAATTCGCGAAAATAAAACCCTCGTGAAAATTAGCATGTACTGTAAAAGTAGACATTTTCGCGAAGTTTTTATTTTCGCGAATTTCGCGAAATCAATCCTCATCCACGAAAATATAAACTGGCGAAAATGATTGACTTCTATTGACCTTTGTTCACAAATGTTGAAAATCGCGAAAATAAAAAATCGCGAAATGCCTGTTATGACCATTTTTGTGAAAATATCTTATCGCGAAAATATTGACTTTCACAGTATACAGTACATTAGGTGCCAGGTATGCATCATAAAGACCAGGGGTGGGCAACCTTTTTGAATGAATGGTCCAGATATAAGGAGTGAAAAATTAACTGGGCCGCACTTAACCAAATTGTCTAGCAATGACCTGCTGTTGATTTCAAACCTTTGATACCAAAGACTTTTAAGCAATAGGTGTGTGTGTGTGCTTAATAGTCTATCTTCACAAAAACGTAATCTCAATACAGTGCAGATGACAATTAATAGGGAAAATAGACCTAGGCACGTTGAGGAACATCATTTGTGCCGATAAATGCTAAGCAGCTAGCTTTTTTTTTGTGATGATGTACAATACAATCTCACAGGCCACAAAATAACCACTGGCAGGCCACATGTGGGCCGTAGGTATAGATATAGACAGTAGAAGAAAGGATACACATGCCAACTGTACAATGCATGCACTGCTACTGTATGTTGTCATAAGACTTGATAGATACCTGGCACCGAAGTACACTATTCTCGTGGTCAACAATTCACATTTGTCTTCCGTGATATGTCTTCCATTTGAGCTCATTCAGCCATGAAGTCATGGACATTTTCGAACAACACTTAGGAAACAGTCATAGGATTATTTCTAACTAAGTTTTATTGGTAAAATGTTTTACCTTACGATGTTATGAAGCACTGTGTAGAGGGGGACTTACTTTTGGAGATGTGTTTAGATAAATAGACTATAGCTGAATCCTTGACATGCTGTGAAACAATACACTCCAACACCATTATTAAAATTCTATATTATGATTGTACACCCACAGTGACCCAAGCAAACCCAGCAGTACACACAGTAGACCAAAAGCACCAGATGGTGTGCTGGACACCATTACAGGGCTGCCTGTCAAGATTGTTACAAATATCGTCATCAATACGGTGGGACGTAGGCTGGTCTACCCGGGATCTACAGGTCTTCTTAATATGGCAGTGTGTAAGTATTTTGTGATGGTTAGAAATTGGACGAAAATTTGTCCGTCTTGCCAGTAGAGTTGCGAGAATCCAGGTTGATTCTCAAAAGAAAATTTGGGCAACACACCATTTAAATCCACCACAGATGAGAAGAAGAATCCACCACAGATTCTTGAACAATTCTGTGGAAGAATCTAACCGGATTCTCGCAACTGTTGTGCAACTTCTAACCCTGGTGATTATAACAAGATTGTTAGAAAAATATGGTCTTCAGTATAGTGGGATGTACTATAGTTTGATCAGCTCCAAATTGGTGAAGCCTCTTTACAGCAGCGAATGAATACAGAAGGATGCGGGCGTGCATGAAGGCAACAAGTAAACTGTGCATCATATACGTAATGCGTGCGTGCGGCCAAAACCATGTGTGTGTGGCCATAATCTCGCGAGTACGCTTGGATTACTTTTGAGCGCGGAGAGAAAAGAACCAAATATTTCTCGCCAATTTTGAACTGATTAAACTATAGGCTACTCACGATCTTACAGGTCATCTTAGTAGTATGGCAGTTTTTTATTTGCATACTGATTGTGGCATGTACTTTATGGCGAGTTCATTATGAGCCAAACTGATTTGAAGTGTATTAACACTTTCCACGCGGCTATTATTTTTACAAAATACAAAAGAGATTTTTCAGAAACCTTTCCCAACTTTTAAGGCATGTCTCAAGGATTACTGAACCAATACTAGGCATGTTTGTACTTATGTTAATGCATTTCTTATGGTGATTCCAAATATTGTAATGATATTCAATAATTTTGACATTTGTGAACATCTTGTTACAATTTTTTAATGTCGTCTGCAGCCGCCTGCCGCATGGAAAGTGTTAATTTCTGTCCATCTTCTATCTGTAAATAGGGCCAGCTTTAATAGAAGGGCGTGGCAAACTGATAGAGAAAGACAATGGAACCAGAGCAAAACTACTGTCTAGAGATGGCAATGAGCTTGACACCATGTTTGTAGACAGAAGAGGAAACAACAGTAGGAATGGCAGTAAACTTGTGAGTACTTGTTATGGCAGACATATTTCAAGTTTGGACTTTGTCCATAGTACCATTTAAGCTTAGTAGACATTCACAAACTTAATTATATGGATAAGTCTAGATTTTATGAATGTTCTTCCACTCTTTGCCGATTTCTATATCATACATAATACTTATGGTTATTTTTATAAAAGGCTCCAACTTTCCAGTTTTTAAAATTATAATTCGGATTTCAGTTTTCTCATCAGTTTACTAAAGCTTTGTATGCATATGTGCTCGTTCGTCTGGTGCCCATGTAAACACACAGTCCCCTGTGGTCTAGTGGGTTATCTAATCGCCACGAATGCGAGAAGGACCGGGTTCGAGACAGTGTATTCTTAAGGTCTTTGTTAATTTAATTCACGACAGTTTGTCAGAGTCTATATATTATTTATTCAGTTTTAATAATAGAACACTGCATGTTCACATGGATCACAACATGAATTTTGCTATTGCTATATATTATTTTGATAGTTCAGGAGTGATTCAAGCATATTATCCCACTGAGGGGACTACTAACAAAAAGTAATTCAGGCACTGTTAGTAGTGTCGAACCAATCAGAAAGCAAGAAACTGAAATACGCTGAGTGCATTGAAAGTGTTTAATGCACTCAGCGTGTGCGCTGTTCAATGCGCGCACCACTTTGTTTTGATTCGTTGTTCGCCAATTTTTTTCTGCGGGTGTTAGCAAACTTATGAATGAATTTTGATTTGTTTAGGGTCGTGTTGTGTATGACTTAGGTCAATACATGCGTATGTTTTGTTCCTCGAAAAAAGATCAAAAATCAACGCACTTGCGCAAATACTGACATGCTCACAATAGCACTCCCTGCAGGGTCGTGCCGTTATTCACACATCAACATCACCACGAGTTCTTTGATTTGTCTAATTTCTCTTGAAACAACACGCATTTATTGACCTATAATTAATGCGCAATAACAAACGTCAAGTATGTGCACTTGTCCTGACTTTGATACTTACTTGTTATTATCAGGTGATATGCTGTGAAGGTAATGCAGGCTTCTATGAAGTAGGATGTATGGTCACACCTAATGAGGGTAAGTAATTAAGGCCAATCAAAATGAGTGTTTTCTATTTTACATGAAAGGTCATCCTTAAAATTGTCGCATTCCAAAGTTTGAGTTGCATAACTCCAATGGTTCTATTTTTAGAACCAGCCGGTCACAAAATATTTGCCCATTGAGTAGTACACAAACTGGTTGGTGGTTAACCACCTTTGGCAGTAATTCACCACATTTAAGCCTATAATTTCTAATTGGAACATTTCTGGCCCCTAAGATTTTACAAACATAATGAGAAAAATATGGGGATTCTTCTGATATCAAAATATCTTGATGTGAATAAAAAAAAAAAAATCATAGCCTAAAAAAAATGATCGGAACATACACCTTTAATTCTGCAGTGGAAATGTGAAATATCGTTTCGTTCAAATTATGAAATTATATCCTCGGAAGATTACTGATCCCTTGCTTGATTTATAAAGCCTTGACGTGTTATTTCAATTGCCATAGTTAACCTACCATTACTTTGTGTAGAGATGGGGTGACAGCAATGATTATTAACAAACGCAACGTTCGAAGGGACTGGACTGTGGATACATGCTTGAGGGAACAGCATATGACCGCAACACTGTCCACTATGCCTTATTGCCCTTTACAATGCTTTGGCGTGAGTTTTAAAAGCACAGGTCCTAAACAAAATAGGATGCGGACGCATACCCACGGGCAAAGAACAATGGCAACTGCCGACCAAATGCCCAGATGTGATGTCACCTGTCACCCCATCTATACAATTAAATAAAAACTCTACTTTGACAAAAATATACATTCACCAGAAAAGTTATAATGTTATGGCTACATGTAGGTGGTTATTACAACATTGTTAAAATGTCATGGATTGTTTTAAAAATATTTTCAGGTGGTTTTTCAGTGAGGTGGTTATAAGATATTACAACATTGTTAAAATGTCATGGATTGTTTTTAAAACATTTTTCAGGTGGTTTTTCAGTGCTTGGTTGGAATCATCCAGGGTTTGGAGGTAGTACGGTAAGTTAATCCATTGAAAGGGAAACACATCTATAGTCTATTTGGCCATCACGAGACAGTGACGTAACTGCGTATTCTACCAATTGCAGCACATAATGCGCGCGTGACTACTGGAGTCGCTGGCGTATACACACGAGCGTTGAAAGGCCGAAGATACATACGCGTGCGTAAAAGCTGCTTCTGTTAAGTTACGTCACTGTCAGGAGGAAACCAAATAGAGTATAGTTACTTCACCAAATTTGTGACCGATAGCATTTAGATTGTTAACTTTGATAGGTAGGACGACAAAAACTACCCAAACCCTGTTCTAGGGGCCTGATGGACCCATTTATTTAGAACCTCCCAATTTTTTTTGTTTTTGTATTTTCCGGACAGCATTCTGGTGGTTATGGCCCACCATTATTTTTGGACGCCACGTTGCTCCCCTCCCCCGCTCTCAATTGTTTGACTTGACGCCCCCCCTGCTGTCAATTGATCTGTAACACATTTCCCAGGAGTGTTGAACCCCCTCAAAAAAAGAACAACCCACCGACCGACCGAAACTACCTGAGAGGTTCGTTTGCACATAGAACAGGATTTTTTAGATCGCCTTAGTGCTTCATCTGCACTGGAGTTTCAGTTTCAAAAACGATATGATTTCAGTGAGTCTTCATGTGATTATTTCCAGAAAAAGAGAATTGATCATTTGTGATAGATTTACTCCACTATTTATGTTTTGTGTCCTTACAGGGAGCATTATGCCCGAAGTGCGCCTTGATGCAAAACTAATATTTTGACAAAGTATTTAACATGCGTCGAATTGTATGAAATTATATGAAATGAGTTGATGTTTGAAATGCCGTTTGTCAAATTATGGAAATGTGAGAATGTGGCGTTGTTTTGCTGGTGTAGAAAAGATTTCTTATGGGCAAATTGATTTTCTTTTATTAATTTAACTCATTCATCATGATAATGATATCAGTTGCAATGTAAACAAGTAAATCCAGAGGTCCCAGGTTCAAATCCTGGATGGTCAGTGACGATTTTTCACTGACTATCATTTATAATGTGTGGAGTTAAAGGAGGTGTCCAGCAAGCACAACATTGTGCATTATATGTTAGAAAAATAATTATCGAGCCCAAATTGGATGCACTTGCAGGATTACGGTGCGTTACGCATGTACGCGCACATTGGTGGAATTTTGCCCATAGCATTATGACAGTGACTGTAGATTTATGCCACAATCAGACAAATTACTTGAAGCCAAAAGTCAAGGCTTTAGTGAAAGATGAAGAACTAGTAATTAGGGATAACTTAACCCATGTTCTCTGTCAACCATATTCTTAAAAAAAACCCATATATTTTGGTACATTTCATGACATTATTTTTGTTTATTCCAAAAATATGAACAGTTGGATTATTTGGCCAAGATATTAATGTTAACTGCTAGTATCAAATGAAATTGATTACCTCAGTTTGAGTAATGAACTCGACCAAATGTGATGCGATCTGTGAAAACCCGCCACATGGTGTTTTTTTTCATATTGGAGATTTTTATATCATAAGAAAGCTGAACTGCTGATTACAGAACTGTTTCGATCATTTTTCTACGATCACTACAAAAAGTTATGATTGAATGATGATTGTAATGTCATATAAAGCTACAAAACAAGAAATCATGAAAACAGGCCAACAAAAATACATAGTTCAATAGAATAACATTTTAAAGTCAATTAGAAAAGTGACTTCAGTAAGTTTTTGAAGGTGAAATTTCATAAGAGATGATGACACAAAGTATTGTAAATATTTTTTTTAAAAAAATCTTTAAAAAAAAAATATAATAATATTTTTATAAAACATTTTACCATAATCCCTAGTTTACATTTTGCGACATCCAACGGGTTTTCACAGATCCCATCACAAATGTTTGCAATTTTCTAAAGTGTCACCTATTTTCACATTTCTACTTGTTCACAGGGTGTACCTTATCCAGAGAATGAGAGTAATGCAGTAGATGTAGTAGTGCAATATGCTTTACACAGATTAGGGTTTCAACTAGAAGATATTATACTCTTTGCATGGTCTATAGGGGGATATTCAGCGGCGTTGGCTGCTGAACGATATCCAGATATAGGTGCAGTGGTAAGTGTTCTATATAAGCTTTACACAGATTAGGGTTTCAACTAGAAGATATTATACTCTTTGCATGGTCTATAGGGGGATATTCAGCGGCGTTGGCTGCTGAACGATATCCAGGTATAGGTGCAGTGGTAAGTGTTCTATATATGCTTTACACAGATTAGGGTTTCAACTAGAAGATATTATACTCTTTGCATGGTCTATAGGGGGATGTTCAGCGGCGTTGGCTGCTGAACGATATCCAGGTATAGGTGCAGTGGTAAGTGTTCTATATATGCTTTACACAGATTAGGGTTTCAACTAGAAGATATTATACTCTTTGCATGGTCTATAGGGGGATGTTCAGCGGCGTTGGCTGCTGAACGATATCCAGATATAGGTGCAGTGGTAAGTGTTCTATATAAGCTTTACACAGATTAGGGTTTCAACTAGAAGATATTATACTCTTTGCGTGGTCTATAGGGGGATATTCAGCGGCGCTGGCTGCTGAACGATATCCAGATATAGGTGCAGTGGTAAGTGTTCTATATGCTTTACACGAATTCAACTGCAGAATAAAGTGTTTGGTATGAAAATCTCTGCTTGTGCTTGAATGGCAGCACCACTAAGGGCCAAGCGGTGCTGGTCGACTAGATTTAGGAATCCAGCTCTTGTGTAACATTTATTTTTGCAATTTTACAGCCGTTTCTCTGAATGTAGTCAATGAGTACAGAAATATTCCCCGCCATGAACGATCACAGATGATCTTTTATACGATGATAGGATCGTCACAAAGTAACTTTCCCTTTTTGCATTTATTGCGCATGTTCCGTGGCCTAGAAAATTAATCAAAAAGTAATCTCGCCTTTTGCAAGTCGCTACATCATGGAAGGTGTTAAAATCCCACAATCACGACATCGGCGGCACTATTCATAGACATATGAACAATTAGGATTGGTTTTTGCTGATAAAACTTGGCTGTTATGAATTGTGGAGACTTCCAAACAACATACTCAACTGTCGACTCAGATTTTAAACAAAAAATCCAGCATGGCAGCATTATCAGATCGGAATTTGATGTTTTGGGCAAGTTTCCCGATTGTCAACAGGGCGCTGGTTTGGGCAAAATATCAGCGCTCGGTCGTTTATTTTTCAGCATTACCGGGTGCTATGATGGCAGGATCGAGGGGTAAAAATCGCCCAGCGCCCGCTTATCTTGAGTCTTGGTTCTGTATAGCATTCATGTATGCGAACAGTTTTAATTGAAATATTGTCATTCTTTTTTGCAGATTCTTGATGCTACATTTGATGATATAGTTCCTCTTGCCATTGCCAAGATGCCAGAAATTTTAGGTTTGTATAATGTTTTTTCTATCCAATTACCAATTGCATTATACGGGAACAATTATATTCATACTCAATGTACTCAATAAGCCTTATAATCGCCAATCAAAATAAAATCGCGATAAACCTTATGATTAGTTAGTATCTATCAGGTCTTAATACCATTTTATCCAGGAGGTAACTTTCATATGTTTTGTTGTATCATATCAATTTGGTATTGATTTTCATATGGAAGTAACAATATGTTTTGTAATGTTTAGCAATGGAGAGAAAATACACACTGTTGCTCAAAAAGGCTTTTGTAGATAGTCCATATTTTTATAAAGTATAAATGGTATGTTCCCTAAGCGAATTAAAAACTAAACTACAATCCAAATTGTCACAGTTTGACAAGATTAAAGCTGTTCCACTATATCAATGTTTACCTGAGTCTTAATCTGTGTGTGGGGGTGTGTGTGTGGTGTGGGGGGGGGGGGGGGGGAAGTCGAGCCAGTGTTGTTGTCAACATTGTAAGATGGGTAGAGGGGAGGTGAATGGTGAAAGTAGTTATCTCTGTCAGCTTGTTAATAAAGACTTCAGTCGTCTGATTAGCACATTATTATCACAGACTATTCTTACGTAGATGACTGAGTGTGTCAACTTTTTCTATATCAGATTGTATTCCTAACTTTTTGTAACCTGACACGGGCTTTGCAAAACTTAACAACATTTCATGTACATGATTGTAAAACATTTAAAATTTTATATTAAGTTGATTACAGATTTGTAATCTTTTACCACAATACATATCTATCTAGAGTACAATCTAATTTTAATATTTGAAAACAAGCTCTGAAAATGTGAGCAATCAATTGTTTTGATTAACATTCTTAATCATACTCTGTGTTTCTTTAACAGCTAGTGTAGTTGTGCGTACTTTAAGAGACCATATGAATCTCGCCGTTGGTGATAGTCTATGTAGGTAGGTTGAATATTGATAATTATAGGTGTATAGATGTGTATGTGTTGTTTCGAGAAAATTTGAAAAATCAATGCACATATTGTGCTGACGTTGATGTGAATAATGGCACGACCACATAGGGGAGTGTTATTGTGAGCGTATAAACAGTTACCCAAGTGCATTGATTTTTTTCTAATTTTTGAGAAACAAAACATATGCATGTATTGACCTAATTCATACATGACAATACAAAGACTTCGCCTATGGACCCCTGTGGACCCAAATGTCAGGGTAAATCAGACCCATAAAAAGGCAGATGGCAAAATTGTAATGCAGGCATCAATGTGTAGCTTGAACTTACCCTCCTCAAGCTTTCACCTGTATTCACCTTCCTTCAGGATAAACTAGGTCAAGATTAGATCGTTCATGCAATTTTTTGGGTGAAGATTCACCTCAGTGCATTATGTTTGTTCTACAGTAACATATTCGAGAAGTTGAAATATATACGTGAAGATTCACCATGGATTCACCTGTCCAAAACCTAATTAGTTCAAGATTCACCATTTCAAAAATATAACTAAGCAAAGATTAGGCGCAAAGATTAGGCGTCTAATCTTTGCTTAAGCTTGAGGAGGGTATGTTCAAGATGCACATTGACGCCTGCAATAAAGGAACAGTCTTGCAGATTGCAGAAAATGTATCAGTTGGACACATTATAAACCAATCAGAAATGTTTCATAATTCTTAAATGTGTTGTTAAAAATATTCATCATCAGATCTTCTATGTAATGCTTGTGCATCCTTGTATTTTTTTAAATTCCACACAGATATAATGGTCCAGTAAGAATTATACGCAGGACCAAGGATGAAGTTATCACAACAGCGTAAGTTAACACATCAATATATTAAATCAATTACTATAACAAATACATGGTGTTTAAGAAAAAAGAAACAAGTAATGGCCGAGTGAAATAGTGCTTGTTAACTCCCTATAGCAGCTCGGTTCGGAGCTATACTGGGAACCCTCTGAAACGTAGATGTTGAGGGTTTTTGTACAAGTAACAGATGGGGATGATCATCCCCTACTGTTAACGATAAGGTCTGCAAACTTCTAATTTTATTAACTTTTTTAATCTTTTATTTGGCCTAAAACAGTCTGAGGCAATGAATACCCATTATTGTAAAATTGCCAAAAAATATCAATTGATCCGTAACAACTTGACGTATGATCTGTATGTATGAGATGCACACGAAATTGAATCTATTTTAATGTTTTAACATGTCTGTTTTGTTTTGTTTTTCACTGTCGTGTTCAATATATTTTCCCCATTATCCCTGCGTTCGTCCACCTAAATGGAGAACTGATCTGGGATTTACATATTTTCCCTTTATTGTGTATTGATTTTGTATGTGTTACGATGCTAATAGAGTGATGTGAAATTAGTTAAAGTATATTTGACCAGTCATTTTCAAAAGGGAATCAAAATAGCTTTGTAGGCAAAACATTAGGCAATTGAATTTAAGAAAATATTATGCTTTAGCATTTAATGGATCTATAAGTCTCATACATAATTGTTTGAAGCTAAGAATGTGCTCTTTTAACTTACAGAATTAAATAATGTGCTATTTCAACTAACAGAATTAAATTGCCATTTCCATGTGCGTAGTCAGCATCAAGGTAGGTGGTGGGTTAAGCGCTTTATCCTTATGGACTCTCTAGCTGTGTTGCTGTTGTTATTTTTCAGTCTTTGCTTTTATGGTGTCTTGCCAGCCTGAGAGTAAAAGTTCCTGTTATTCTCAAAGTTATATGTAACACACCATCTATGGCATTGCCAATACCTTTATTTCTAAGCAAGGTTTTTGACTATTTCAGTCATGTGTCTTCAAACTTTATCAACAACCTAGAATTGCTACTTCCATATATCCAATTTGCCCAATACTTGAACTTTCAAAGAATATCATCTAGAACTGGGCACTTGGCATGGGTTGAGTTTGAGCTTTGAATTGACCAATCATAATGAAGACAAAAAAAGTTATCCATGCATATTTTTGATGGTGTTATAGCTTGAAAAGAATTCAGCAAAACTAATCTGTGTTATTTTTTTTCTGTTTATCTTTTATTATTTTCAGTGACTTTCCTGACACAGCATCTAATAGAGGCAATGATCTGCTTATTCAACTCTTAAAGTGCAGGTGAGTATTTGACGAGACAGTGGTGTAGCCAGAGGGGGGGGGGGGGGGGGGGGGGCGATTCCCCCACCTAATATTTGAGTTGTGTCGGTTGAGATTGGCACTGTCGGTTGTCATTTGACAAGTGGAATCATGGAATTATGACGGTCAAAATATAGCAATTAACTAAGTTTTGACCAAGGCTCATACATTTTGACAGTGAGGTTTGGTATGTTTTAAAGCAAAAGGCTTAAATAATTAATTAAGGGACTAATCAATAATCAATTGCCCAATAATTTGTCTTTCAATATTTGTTTTTATTCTTTTTTATTCGAACATGACTATACATCAATGTTTTATGACAAAATATCAAAATTAAATATCTTAAGACCATTTTTGACCAATAAGATAATTAATGAATCACTTAATTAATTAATTAAGCCGTTTGCTTTAAAACATATCGAAACCTCACTGTCATAATTTATGAGCCTTGGTCAAAACTCTGAAAATTAATTTCTGAGCATGATTCATCAAAAAACGTGATTCCCTATCTTAAAATAAAGACGCCAGAGGCAAAAACGACTTAAATTTGCGATCTATTTAATTTCACGAAGATATTGCAGGGTTAAAGTCGCAAAAATAAATAACACAAATTTTGCAATTTTTTATGATATGTGGTTGTAATTTTGACTTGATTAAATTAAGTAACCACTTACCTGTACATGCAAAAGTTGTTTTTCAATCCACAAAAATAACCAATGGCAAAAAAAGCAATTTTGCTTGATTTGGCAGTATTTTTCCAGATTCGGAAACATTTCACAGGTTGCCGTTTTTGGCAGTTTGCCCTGACTGGCAATAGATACGGTAAAATGTAAACATGAAAATTGTAGTACTTGATTTGATTTGATTCAGCATATTATCTTATCATACACAAAACAGTAGTACACCTAACATAAAAATGATAACATGCCAAGGATAAACCTATTTCCAAACGTGTCCTTTTATACAAACAAGAATAGTCATATACATCAAATTAGCTTCTGCAGCATTGTGCCTCATTTACTCATGTTGGGTCAAAAATATGTATAGTATACTCTATAATAATGTAAAATGTTAAAATCATATGAAAATATTAACTATATGTGAATATGATTATCTATGTGTACCATATTATCCCTATTAAGCGCCCAGGGCGGTTAGCAAAGTCATTTTGGGTGGGCGCTTATTATGTTACCTTTTTTAAACTCATTTATCGTACTAAATAAAATGTACAAGTGGTCATTTGAAGATGCTGACCATTTGATGGTCATTTGAAGATGCTGACCATTTGATGGTCATTTGAAGATGCTGACCATTTGATGGTCATTTGAAGATGCTGACCATTTGATGGTCATTTGAAGATGCTGATCATTTGATGTACTAAATGAAATATATGTCATTTGAGGATGCTGACCATTCGAAAAGGTGGGCGCTTATAAGGGATTGTTTGTTGGTAGTCATTGAGAAAAACAGGGGTGGACGCTTATAAGGTCCTGGGCGCTTAATGGATAATACGGTATTTGAAGGAAGGATACTAAACCTGAAGATATATCTTACATCTTCCATTCTTATAGGTATCCATCACTAATGGATGCAGACACTGTCACTGATGTCAGGCAGTTTTTAGGTGCACCGGATCAACTTACTATGTGTGAGTATTTAATAAGGGGACAAAACTATTTTGAAATCTACAGTTTTTTGGAAAGGGGAAAATGGTCTCAGCAAACATGGCCGGGAGGGAAATTTTAGGTATAAAAATACAGAAATACATAGGAATTTGAAGGGACATTTTCTCTATGAAGGGATATTTTTAAAATCAGGTTCCTGGAAAATTTGCATTTTTGTGTAGCCCTGCACAGCAGTCTGGTTTGCTTTAAACATTCATCGCTCCATGGATTTCCCTAGTTTTCTGATCTCGATTTGAAATAGTCTTAAGCCAATGAAATTCCATCAAGGTGCAACTTAAACAACAACATCACTTAAAACAATTTCAGCCCACATTTCCTGTTATAATTATGTTTTTATTATATTTTGTATAATGACCAGTTGCATCTAAATTTGGGTCATAGGTCATAGATGCAACATGGGAACCTTCCTATGTTTGGATGAAGCTAAAGGTCACATGAGAAAGTTACGATAATCTAGGTCAAGCTATAACATTAAAAATGCAACATGGAATCCTTTATAAGTAAATAAGGCAGAAGAATACATATTGATGGTCAAAGGTCATCCTTTTCTTTATGGAGGGTGATTCAAAATAATCAGGTCCTGATTCTGATGATTTGTTTTAACCAATTTAAAAATAGAAATCCATAATCTTATTGAAATGCATGACAAGAACATATTTCGTTCAAATTGGTTATTCTCTATGGGAGATATGTGCATTTCCCCAAAAGAGGTGAAATCCAACTTGTTCCACAGAATCAGTGTGAATGTGTAATTAATAATCGCACCTTTTAATGAGACAACACATGGCATGTTTGTATTTTCTGTAATTGTGGTGCAATATTGACGAATGTATCATAGTGATTGTGTCCAGCTGAAAAAACCCATAAGGTGTACGTGCAATTTTCTAAAACGAGTGGAATTAAAAATGCATGGCAAATGGAACCAAAATGCATGACGAATGACGTACAATGTAAAATGAAATATTTTCAATGCAATGGGACAACTATTTGATGTCATGTGACATATAATCCACCAATCAAATAACACTGAAATTTCAAGGCGTTATATGTTATATAAATCATTTTATTACATTTTGTAAAATAATTGTAATATTTCATTATTTCAACTTCAATGGATATTGATCGATTGATAAAATCATTGACTTCTGCATGTTTACTCAAAGATATTCTAATAAGGGGATACTTATGGCCAGTAAGATGTTTATAGCTATATGTGTGTTTGGGATCAAGACCATGTATTTAGCGCTGTCATGAAATAACTCCACAGCAATTCAACAATAGATTTTAACTCTTGTTCCCTGAACGATTGCATCTATTATTATATTGATCTGAACAATATGAGACCGCACTGTGTGTGTGGGTTCGAGTTTAGTTCTTAAAATAATACTGGGTAGAGCAGTTATGTACAATGCACCATAAATATAGTTACATCAATCGGACACAGTGAATGGCTGTGATAATTAATTCAAATTGTTAGGGGTGGTATTCACACTTTCACAATGGCATATCTTTGATAATGTTAGTTTTGTGTCACAACAGCCATGACAAGGGACATTCTGATGTCGCAACAGACTGCCAATGCCCATGCTAATCACCACACTTTTCAAGCATGTCAGTCATATAGGTGCTCGTAAAACACACATAGCATCAGTGATTGAAAGTCCTGGGAGCAATGACGTCATGGTTGTTGGTGCTCAAATTTACGCAAGTGCATCGTATAACTATGACTTCATTGATGCCGCGACTTTCGATTGCCGCGAATTTTAAAAATGGCATGTTTAGAGATGGCAGTTTTTATTCGTTTTTATGATAAGTATGATGTTTTGTTCTAATAACTACATAATTTGGGCGCGATCATTTATTTTCTAACATATAATGCACAATGTCGTGCTTGCCTGACGCCTTCTTTAAAGGCATATTATGTGATCTTTTCCATTAGCGCCATCTATCATTGATTTTTACTATGAAAGCAGATTTTCTTGCAGATTTGCATTTTTGATCATAAATCATAAAGATCTTTCAAGTTACAGATCGATACGATTCCTAATTACTTTAAAATCATGGTTTGAAAATAGATTGTACCGCTGCGGTACAATCTATCGCTCTATCTGTAACTTCAAATACATTTATGATTTATGATCAGAAAAGTAAATCTGCAAGAAAATCTGCTTCCAATTTTGTTTCGAGGATTGAGGGCGTCCCCTGGAAAAGATCACATAATATACCTTTAAATAAGCTGCGATCACTGGAATACATTCTGTTGTCACTGCACATGTAAATAATGTCATGGAAATGAGTAGAGTATAGAGTGTATTACATCATCTGGAACTCACCACCTCTAACTCAAACATTTTGTCTGTTTTCTCTCATTATAGTATCTATGTATATGACAGCAGAAGTAGAGGACTCTGAGTGTCAGAGGGCGTTGCAGAAGTATGTCTTGGAACACTCGGCCAACTATCCAATGAATATAGGTAGGTATATATACAGCAAACAGCAGAATTAAAAACTTCATTGCGAAATAAGATATTTCCATTGGAATACATTTTGAGATATTGGCAAGTACAATTGGTCATCTATATGCCTTAAAGATTAAACAAGAACTTGCCATAATTTGAAATTGATCTTTTGTTTTCAACACAAGATAATAATTACCTGGATAACTAATGACTCGAACTGACGAACCTGACCTTTCGGAAATGTGACGTCAGAATCAGGTCATAGACGCTAGGCAATCGATATCGACCCCTGTCTTTGTTAAGTGATGGTTGGCTCTGATGTAAATAGCCTCCTTGACCCCTCTCTCAAACCAATGAGCATCCTTATCCAAGATATTTACTTTGTCTAAGTCCACATGGTGTCCCGGAGACTCAATATGGATGAACTTTCACTCTAAGAACTTATCATATCGTTGCTGTTCTGGCAGTTTTACTTTATACATACTGAAGGGCCGGAAAAAGCAGAGGATTTGATAGAACAACGATAGCATGACAAATTTCTTATTTTCTGATAGAAAGGGTAAATATGGGCAATCCTGTGTTCACAACAAGAACAGAGTACCCACCTCTCTTTGGAAGTGATAGGCTAGACTCACTTCTTTAATAATGCTGTGTTGGGCTTGCTACATCTCCAGTACTGTACGAGGTGATATAGAAAGTCTGTTTTTAACATTTCTATAGCAAATTCTATGTTATTGCTATGTTCATTTTTCAAGGCAATTTAATGAGTGATTTCTCGATCTTGATTTTCGTACAATTATTCTTTGATTTTCTCTCTGCAGGCAATGATCTTATTACACCAACCAAGAAACAACTAGCATTCTATCTGGTAAGTGGTTTATAAAATCTATGATCTTATTACACCAACCAAGAAACAACTAGCATTCTATCTGGTAAGTGGTTTATAAAATCAATGATCTTATTACACCAACCAAGAAACAACTAGCATTCTATCTGGTAAGTGGTTTATAAAATCTATGATCTTATTACACCAACCAAGAAACAACTAGCATTCTATCTGGTAAGTGGTTTATAAAATCTATGATCTTATTACACCAACCAAGAAACAACTAGCATTCTATCTGGTAAGTGGTTTATAAAATCTATGATCTTATTACACCAACCAAGAAACAACTAGCATTCTATCTGGTAAGTGGTTTATAAAATCTATGATCTTATTACACCAACCAAGAAACAACTAGCATTCTATCTGGTAAGTGGTTTATAAAATCTATGATCTTATTACACCAACCAAGAAACAACTAGCATTCTATCTGGTAAGTGGTTTATCAAATCTATGTCGCTGAATTTTATTGATAAAATCATGCGTAGTATTTTGGGGTTTTTTTGAAGTCAAAAAGCAATAAGATAGGTGATTGGTTGTGTATCAGCTGACAAAAGTAAAGGTAAAGGCGGTTGATCCTGTAATTCCAGGAGCGGAGTGCCCATCTCTCTTTCAAAGCGATAGGGCTAGACTCACTCCTTTTTTATAATATTGCCGTGTGGGGCTCGCTACACCTCCTCCACCGTGAGTATATTACCTTCCCAGCACTGAAGAATGCCGGTACCCATATGAATACACCTGGGTAGAGAGGAGTAATTGCGGTGAAGTGCCTTTCTCAAGAGCACAACATGTTGACCACAGCGGGACTCGAACCCACAGTCTTTAGATTAAGAGTCCGGTGCTCTACCCACTGCGCCACACATGCCCTCAGCAGACAACACACCATGTATTGTGAGGTGGGACCACTGTGTACAGTGGTGTATGGAGTTGTTGCATGAACAATTTAAAGTCATGCATTACACACACTTTCTGAATACTAATGTAATAGGCCTTAAGTGACATTTTTCTTTCCCATAATGCAACACAAAATCATTCCTGATCTGTAGGCTTGACTGCAGTCTTTAATTTGAGAATTTGAGATTTAATTTTTTTTGAAATGTCGTGTAATTATATTGAACAAAACAACATACCTCACAAAACTGAATTAAAACTGCTATCTCCCAACATTCAATTTTAAAAATTCCCGGTATCAAAGAAGCCATAGTTATACAATGCACTTGCGCAAATATGAGCACTAATTAGGCTAAATTAAATAAATCATTTGTCTCAAAGCTCCCTGCGCTTTAGTTAATTGGTGCGCATTAGAAAAACAAAAATCTTAAAAAATCTTTTTTTTCTTCAATTTTTCAACAACAAAATTTCAACAAAAAGAAGACAAATCCCAAAATTTCACAGATTTTTCATATTTTCATTGATCACATCATTTTAAATTCAAAAGGTCACTTAAACAAGGATTTCAATATTTTATATTTAAAAAATAAATAAAAAACAAAACAAAACCGCATTCCGCATTAGGTTTTGAAAAACTGAAGAGCTTTGAGACAAAAGATTTTTTTAATATAGCCTAACCATGACGTCATTGATACCAGTATTGTCCATTACCCCGAATTTTTAAAAATTGTATGTTGAGAGATGGCAGATTTTATTCGTTTTTTTACGATAAGTATGATGTTTTGTTCTATGTAACTACATGATATGGGCTCGTTAATTATTTTACTAACATATATAATGCACAATGTTGTGCTTGGTTGACACCTCCTTTAAGTAGGAATAACAGGCAAGTGTACTATGCAGGATATCTTTGTAATGAATCTACAATTTCATCAGATTAAATATGTTGAGCAAACAAACCCTCTGCTGTGCTATATTGTTTTACTTTATGTAACTTTTTACTGTCACTGTACAAAAGAAAAGCCCTGCTAACCACAGCCTGAAAAAGTAGGCAATACGGAAGGCTCCTTGCAGGGAAATTTGAGCATTTGGAGGGAAATTTTGGCATTTGGAAGGAAATGTTACTCTTTCATTAAGAAATGCATTCCATTTTGGAGGGAAATTTGGAATCGCTTATCTCTCCACGCGCAAAAGTAATCCAAGCGTACGCACATTATTTGGGCATACGCAAGCGTCACACATACGATTCACAATGCGCCATGTAAGCCTTTCCAGTGTCCATGCTCTTCTGAATTCATTCGCTGCTGTTAGCAGGTTCCACCAATTTGGAACTGACTGAACTATACATGTAGATACGTGAGGGCCCTATTTCATAAAACTTTAAGATCTTTTTAAGTTGGATTAAAGAAGAATTAATTCTTTATAAATCCTGAACTCTTCTTATTATCTTTTTTTTCATAAAAAAATGTAAGAAGTATATCCTAAGAAGAGATTTCATTCCTAACTTAAGTAATAGGTACTATTCCTAAGTAACTTAGATTAAGCTTAAGTTGCCCTTTGTGAAACAGGGCTCTGGAGAACAACCAAGCAATATACATGTATATTTTAGCCTATCTTGGGAGTTGTTGAAAATTATAATTTAAAACAGAGCTATATTTTGTTTTTGTTTATTTCACGCAGGTGTGCAAATATTTACTGGACTTTGAAGCTACACACTGTTCGCCACTGCCGACACCGTTGTTCATCATGCCATGGGACGTCAGCAAGGAAGACACAAATACTGAAATCTGAGTCTGAACCGTCCCGGTATATGATATTGGGATCGGTATATAACTTTCTAGCGTTGTATCTATCATAGGTGTAAGAGTGATCACTTGGCCTAGAGGAGAAAAATGCAATTTTCGGGTTGATTTTCCTCAAGTGTTAGAGTGTAATTTTGAAGTGCACCCCATAGACCAATATGCCATTTGTATCACGATTTGCTTTGAACTAATTCAATATTTTAAGCATTCTCATCTCCATTAGTGAGTGGCCTTGCAAACGTTTTCCAAGGACAATAGCATAATACAGTTTCTTGTAGCCTGCTTTACTGCATCTCATAATCCATCACGTTTTGCTCAAATATCTTGGTTTTAAACCTCATTAAGCATAATATGGGAAGAATGTGACCAAATGCAATATAGTATAGGTGTTGTTTTCCTGGTCACTGGCTTTCAAATCAAAGGCCCTATAACATTGAATTCATAACCACTAAAAGGCAGGCTAAACCCACAATCTGATAATTAGCAAATATGTGAAATGAATATTAATATAGCCAGTAAATACAAGGAAGTAAGTCAATTTGTTGTGGTGCCTTCAACTAAAGTTCACTAATCTTCCTCTGTGCAGTGACGTGTGTGTGCATTTCACTTGTAATTGCAACATTTGTGTGTGAGTGCCAGGATTTCTCTTGGTGTGCATGGGTACAAAAGCATTTGCATAGAGTAAAAAATATTGAGCTGCAATTGCTTGTATATGCACTAACGTCACTGTATGGAGGAAGGCAAAAGTAAACATTTACAGCTATAGTTCGATCAGTTCCAAATTTGCTAGCCTCCTTACACTGGGGAATTAATACAGAAATGTGTTTGTGCACAAAAACGTAACAAGCGCACTGCATCAAATGCGTGACGCATACGTTGGGCCCAAACCGTGTGCGTATCGCCCAAACCGTGCACGTTCCCTTGGATTACTTATGCACGCAGAGAGATACATCGCCAATTTGGAACTGATCGAACTATAGAGGTAAGGAGACAAATTGTTGTTACACAATATATTTCTTTGATTATGTGTGAACCGAGAAATCAAATTTCTGGCCGACTAACTAATAGTTTTGCATTAGCGACCATTTCAAAGGTAACGCATGACTCTATTCAAGTATCGTTTGGCTTAAAATTTCAAGTAAAGGCTTATACTAATACCAAGATCATTTATAAGGTTACATTGATGCATCTGAACTGTGTGGCAAACACTTTTGTGTTCCCTTTTAAATGACAGCTCTAATTCAAAACACATGGGGCTGTATTTTCGTATGTATTTTAAGCTAAGCACACGTTTAACTTTGACTTTAAACACAACGTTTAAATAAACGCAATACTCTCCGAAAATTTGTTTAAATTAAACATGCGTCTAACGCACTGAAAACTAAACTCATGCACCAATTGTACGCCTTGAATGATTACTCAACCGTGCCTGGTGCAAGCTGATGTGTAGATCCTGTAGTCTTAAAAAATACACTTTCATTTGAGAAATTTGGTCGATATCTATTGTATACACAACGCACAACCACTCTAGGGAGGAGATTTGCAGAGTTTAAAATCAGGTTTTATTTAACACATAATTAAAATCATAAGCTTGTGTTTCCTTGAGACACAAGTCTAGTTAGACACGGTTTAAAGGTAGATGTTCCGATTTTCAACTTGAAGTTTTCTATTCTACATGAAAGGTCATCCTTAAAAACGTCATGTCCCAAAATTTGAGATGCATAGCTATTATGGTTCTTATTTTAGACGCACAAGATGCTGTGAACTGTACCCATTGAGTAGTACATAAACTATATCGGTGGTAACCACCATTCGCGGTAATTCAACGCTATTTCGTCGATTTCTCTGTCATTATACCGAATTAGGCCGTCAAATTTCAGTATGATGATGAGAAAAATACGAGCTTTCATATGATATGAAAATCTCCGTATGTTTGAAATAATTCTGTGTTACGAAAATGTGATCGGGTCATCTACCTTTAAGCTAAAACCGTGTTTTGAAATGGAGTATTTTTTAAAGGAGACCAATTATGGAGATACTTTGTTGTTTTTGTATCATTTTTTTGTATTTTTAGTTGTACTTTTTGTGTATATATTTCATATTTATGGAAAGCTGTGTTTTAGTGTGCTCGATAAGTTTGTTGAGTATTGAATACTCAGAAAGACCACTTTTACAGGAATTCAGGCAATTTCCTGCAGCTTAGGTTTTAAATTTAGATGCCATTTCTAACACATTTTAAAGGCATATTATGTGAGAGCCCTCTATTCATAATTTTTTTTAGAAAGTAGATTTTCTTGCAGATTTACATTTCTGATCACAAATTGTACATACATTCTAAGTTACAGAGTGATACGATTCCTAATTACCTCAAAATCATGGTTTAGAGTGAATTTAGAGTGAAAATATAAACTGTCGTGTTACCCCTGTCGTGTTGATCGTATCGCCCTGTAACATGAAATGTTTGTACGATTTATGATCAGAAATATAAATCTGCTTTCAATTTATTTTTCGATGTTGAGGGCGTTCCCTGGAAAGATCACATAATATACCTTTAAGGGGGCTGTCAAGTGTCAGAAATAGCTTCCGTAAAACTGCCGTAACTACGTCATTATTCATATATTCCATATACAAGTATACATTTTTTTGAAGGAAAGGGTTCAATAAATCTAACCATGAACATGAAATTGCTCTAAAAAGAACCATTTTGGAGAAAATCATAAAAAACGAGAATTTTGACCAGTCTTCAATTCGGACAAGGTAACCAAAAAAATATTTTCTGAAAATCTGTCCTTTTACGATTTTTGTAATCTTAAGAAAATTACCCGGGTTCCATTTTTTTTGTTTTTTGATATCTGAGATATTTTTTTATTTATTGACCAAATAAGGCAACAAAATGGGATTTTTAAATACAACAAACGTGAATTTCCACAAAATGATCCGAAAAATCGGAAAATAGGCCTAAAACAAAAAACAAAAAAAATGGAACCTGGCGAAGATCATGTTTGTTGCGTTAAACTTACTTGCTGTCCATCAGATGCAGTTTGTATTGAGTTATCGTGTCTGTAAATCGTATTTTTACTCAAAAATGAACATAAAGAAATCAACCGATGAATGTGAAAAGTGACAATACCGCCGTTTGATCATGGTTTACTGGGAAATACACGTATTTCAAATCCTGTTCTTTAGATATTGTGGGAAGCATATAAATCCCCAACTTCGTGCAAAGTTTCTCTCCAAACCGTTCTTTTCTTGGTATCAAAATAACCTCAAATGTGTGTTAATAAACACCTTTTTCATGATGTCGAGTGTGAAAAAGAAGCCATACCATTTCATGCGCATTCGAAGTGCGTTCACAATTTCCGGGAAGCGTAACGCATGAAAGCGCGTGCGTTAATCGACAATGAGCGCAGACGCGCGTGGAATGTTTTGAGTTGGCAAAATAAATGGTGACGCGTGCGCGTTGAACCGGTTGACAAAGATTAGACGCTTGTGTATTAATTTCTGTACGCAACACTCTGCGGCTAATCATCAGAGTTTATCATTATAGGCCCAGTGTAGTCGAGTCTTTATCAATGTGATCATTTAAAAATGCACCGTGGCGGGATTAGTGAGTAGTCTGGGTGTAAAAATCAACACCTATCCTAGATAAAGGACTTAGTAATAAAGGAGAGAGAAAAATTGGAAACATTAGAGAGAAAGCGAGAAATGGGGATGAAGATTGAATTTAAGACCTGTCGTTTGGTAGGCCTAGGCCTACATGTTTTCTCTTCTTCTACTTCAGATATTAAAAGAGACGGAATCGGGTAAGCTTCTGATTAATGTGATTAATATGAGTCACGTCACGAATTGTAATAATTCATCATAGTAAAAGGCCACAACATGCCACCTGAACTTGATCCTCGTTATGCCAGCGCCACTGAAAAAGAAACTGAAATATATGTCCGATAGGTCTAATGTTTAATGAAGCAGGAAAATAAAATTAACGGTTTGTAAAATGACTATAGGAATTGTCTATGGGTAAACTGTCAAGCGAACGAGTAACAGTAGCGTATCAGCAGAGTGTCCCCCTCCCTCGACGGATTTGACCGGGTAGAACAGCTCAAACTACCGGGCTAAAAGGTTTTATTTTCTGTAAATACAGCAGTGGGTTGGGGGAGCAAGGGTCCCAATTTGAGTCGGATGGGGTGGATTTTGAGAACACCCCCACCCATCCCCGTTTTCAAATGTCCGACGGACTCGGCGGCGGCAATCCTCAGCCTGTAAAGTTAAAGCCTACCGGGAAGATCCATTTCCCCCTCTGACAAGCGATCTCATCAGATACGCCACTGGCGGCGCGGGTAATGGATCACATTTCACAGTAGTTAAATGATGAGTATTTTCCAATTTAGAATGGACTTGGATCCTTTTCAAATTGGTTTGCTATCTACCAAAGATAATTATTAAATAGTGATTGTTCAGTGTAATATAACAATAGCTCTAAAGCATTTCGGTTGGATCTCTTATAGTTTGCTATCTACTGAAGATAACAATGATAACGGTGAAAACCCTAACCTACTTCTGGTTATCTTGGAACTTATTTTGTCTCATATTATGGCATGTCACCAAACCGTAGGCCTAACAGCGGGGCCTTAGACCCGAACGCAACTAAAATAAATGAGCTTATAATGGATATTATATTAAAATACATGCCAGGAGAGGCTGTCCATCCCTGCTCTCCATGGCCCTATACCGCCCCCCCCCCCCCCCCCACCCCCAACTCCACATGTCGTATTTTTGATTGCCGCGTGTGCACATAACTATACAAAGTTAGACTATATATAACTATGAGATAACCATGTGAACCATTTGATAGCATCGGCTCATCGGCCCGAGGATGCTTCTCCGATCATGCCCAGGCCTAGGTAAAATGGCACTTATAATTGATATTATGTTTGATAACTGAATGACAAATTAGTACACCGAGTTGAAGTAATTGAGAACTAGCTAACTTAACAACGATACGAAGTAAAAGGCCTACCATATTCAGTAATGACAATAAATAGATAAACAGGTAGGCCTATTGGATGGACGGGGGGGGGGGGGGGGGGGGGGGGGGTGCGGGTGGAACGGACTTGTACAACATCGAAAGGCCAAACAAAAACAAAACATTAACGTCTTCGGATAAAACTCGGTGTAAGTCTTTTTGATACTCCTTACAATGTTTCACTCCGATCATGGATTCAAAATCTTTCTCTGTCCTTTATTTTTATCTTTTTTCCTTCTCTCTTTCCAAATCCTTGACACTACGCTTGTGCTAAAGCCTTGTTTTACTAATAGGCCTACTTGCTTCAGGCTCAGCCACACCCCGGCAAAAAGCCCTCAAACGCGGCAAAAACATAGCGGGTAACGCAGCACGCACTGAAGGCTTTCGAAACAACAGCGTCGCGTATTTTAAGCGAACTGGCGCGTGCTAATTTGCGTGAAAAACAAAACACGGGATACGCGGCGCATGGGAGTTTCGCTGATCCCCTGCGGGCAGACTTTTCCATTCTACTTTGTCAATGATCACAATAAGGGATTTAAATCCTTCTAAATAGGCTCTTGGAATTTCAAAATTGAAAATTTCTTTGCATGTTCTGATAGATAACACTCTGAAGTTTTGAAAAATGAAGAAAAGTGAAATTCCTGGAAAATACGAAATGACACTTGACAGCCCCCTTAAGGCAATTAATTTCAATCTACAGGATTCTTTGAACAGGGATTAAGATTCTCAAGTTCTCTAAAGATAATAATTGAATCAGAGGTTGAGTCAAAAGTCAGATCAATATTAAGTAGGGTGCACCATAAGATAATGGTGGCGGATACGGAGTTGGGATTAGGGTTGGACAATTTTAACAATCTTGGTTAACACTTTCCACACGGCAGGCGGCTGCAGACGACATTTCAAAATTGCGCAAAATGTTTCAAAAATGTCAAAATTATTTAATTTCATCACCATATTTGGAATCACCATCAGAAATGCATTACAATAAGTACAAACATGCCTAGTATTGGTTCAGTAACCATTGAGATAGACTCTGAAACTTGTGAAAGGTTTCTGAAAAACCCTTTTTTTTATATGTGACGCGATCAAGAGGAATGAGTCAGATGTCGGGGAATCCCAAATTGAGATATGGCCAATTCAAAATGGCGGCTTGCATAAGTTTTGAGGGAAATTCATGTATACAATTTGACATAACTTTGGAACAAAACGTCGTATCGACATGGGGTTTTCAGTTTCTGAAAGCTCTAGGTGTCTTCTTTAAAACTATATTAAAAACTCATTTTCGACCAGGGTCGACATCTGACTCATTCCTCTTGATCGCGTCACATATGGCAAAAAAATAACCGCTGCGTGGAAAGTGTTAATAGAGGTTATCCATGTCGTCATGTACAATGGACTACAAACAGGAATTGCACCTGTCTTATTCTACATTCAGTTGAATTGTTACATGCCGTTCAATTCATTGCATGAACCATGTTACCAAATTACGTATCATGAAACAGGTGTGTCTTCTTTCTAGGCTCAACAATGTTGTAAGCATAACCTGTACAACCCTGACAAAAATATTAAACCCAACTTTACAAATCTGTCACCAGTTGCTATTTAATTGTCAATTATCATAAACTCTCAATTTGTATATATTTATATTTATTTTGGTTTGTGCGTAATGCATTTCCGTTTTTTCAGACAAGTCTCTACAAGCAATATGCCGTCTTCCTCGGTAAATTGTGGTTAATTGTTAATTCAGAACCAGTGTTTTGTGGTTCCTGATATGTATGATGATGATGATACCCTTTGGATCAAGGTATTGTAATGGTCGCTAAGTTGGTAATCTCCCTCGTCACCAGTTGTAAACTAAGTGTGTTTATGATGAGTAACTTTGCACAGATTCAAAGCTATTAGAAACAAGGGCCCATTTTGATATACCTAGTGCGTTGATCCAATGTGACTGAATTCTCAATACATGATTTCATTTAGTACACCATGGTCTACAAAGCAATCTTCTGAAAGACGTTATCAAATTGAAGTTTTCTGAAAGCAAAATCATTGTGTCGCGTCAAACTCGTTGGTTTCGAACATTCAAATATCCTTACGGAACCAAATTATCATGGGACACCAGTATGATAACCTGGTCTCTGAAATTTCCGGATCTCGATTTGAAATGGTGTACACAGATAAATTAATTAATCAATATCTAAGAGTAAAAAAATATTTTATTCCAAGGGCAAACTGGACTCATCTCAAAGCGCTGATTCAAGCCAGAATTAGGTGATTTGGACTGAAGTTGAGGCATGTTATTAATAAGTGACAAATGTTTGTTAATCTGGGTTGAGGTCATTTAAAAATGCAACTCGGATCACTATATAGAGGCCCTGCATATGACTTAGTGTATCGGAATCATGGCGGACTATTGAACAGTGTTCACCAAAACTATAAGCTAAAAATCCCATTTCATAATCATGCAAGTTTACATCACTTTAAAGAAATAAAAAAACTGAATGGTCTGTAATACGCCGGTGAATGCCGCATGGTTGATTCCTTTAGAGCAGATAGATGAATTTATGCATCTATTATCTCACCAGGGGCGTAACTAGAGTATCTGACTCTCCCACGATTTGGGCCGACTTTTTTGTACTTGTGCAATCCATAAGCATAATGTTTAAAATTTTGAACAATAATTGTTAGTGCATAATTATCTCTTTTTGTATGCAAGATAATGTAAAAGCACATTAGTACTAGGATTGGTTGTAAAACATTTGGTATTTAAGTGATGTTGGCATAATTAATGAATGACATTACATACCAGAATAGTTTGCCATTATTTGAAATAGTTTATGAATTATTCAAAATAAAATGTATGTAAAACATAATATACTCTGGAGTAGAAATTTTATTTTGACATGCCACTGCCTGAGTACTGTACCCATTGTTTTAAAATGCAAGTTTCAAAAACGGGATTCATATATGTGACCTGCCACGACAAAATAAATAGACAAACACTTATTGCAGCACTACAGGAAGAATGGAACAATGTTCCCCAGGCTACCATCAGGAACTTGATTGGAAGCATGAGAAGGAGATGCACAGCTTGCCTGCAAGCTGGAGGTGGACATACCCGTTATTAATGACTTCATTGTTTGTTTGGATATGAGTTTGTTTTGACTCTCTGAAATGTTTTTAACTTGATGTTGCTGAAATTGTTTGCTGTGACCTGTGATGCAAGACGTTGTCTGAGTCAGTGCAGATTTATCTTGTGTCATTGAAGCAAACAATTGGTTATTGACTGCCATTTGAAGCAATACATAGCAGTAATATTGTATCCAAATTTGGTACATTTTCATGCACAGAATTTTATTTGGTGATCTGTTAAAATTTATATAAGTTTCTTTTTTGGCTCAGTGTATTTATGTATCACATTTCGAAGTATTAAGAAAATATTTTGGGTCTAAATATGTTTTTTTGAGTAATTTTAGAGAGGGCATTTTATTCTTACATCCCAAGAAATGGACGCAAACAGAGGAGAAATGTCTCGAAATTACCTTGTTTAAATCGTCATTTCCAGGACTAGTGTTTGCAGGTTGGCCGTGTAGTTAGGCCGGTGGCACGGTGATCAGAGGGTCTTGGGATCGAATCCTGGGGGTTTCGCGGTTATTATTTGGGTATAGTATCGCTTGTTAGGGTTAAACTCACAATTTTCAGTGCTTGTTAATCCTAACCTACCGTAGCACTATGATTCACTATGACAAAAACCAATGTCCACGCATGTGCTACAGCATTCGTTTGGATGACGTCATCAACCAAAGTGCCATGTACAGTTAAGCCCAAAATTATTCATACCCTTTGAAAAATATGAGTTTTTTGTATTTTTCTTATATCTATACCAGCTGCAGTGGTGGAACTTTCACTTTACACAAAAGACAGTTAGTTTGCAAGTACAAATCAATATAATTATTTTGCATAACAATAGAATTTAACAAGAATTGTGTTTTTTATGCTTGTCCAAAATTATTCATACCCCATACCAAGTCTCAGGATTGACGCCATTTTTTGTGAAAATACTCAGGTTTTTGACTTTCCAAAAGTTTTTATATTTGGTGATAGGCTTTCATATTGTTACGCAATTATTCCATGATGTGTGCATACAATGTGGATGCATTACAAATGTGTCCTATTGAATCTACAGTGAAGGATGTTATTGGACAACACTCTAGCTCTTTGTCAGCATGGCGAAGAAGACCAAAGAACTCAGTGA
>CM069453.1:3462718-3846017 GCA_035610835.1 Ophiura sarsii | reverse complement strand
GGGGGCGTGCCATTATTCGAGCCCATCAACATCAGCGCGCGTGCATTGATTTGTCTAATTTCTCTCGAAACAACACATACGCATTTATTGACCTATAAATGGTGAATTCTGTCCAAACACCATATGAATCATGCTAAGAATTAATGTGTTTAAACATGTTTGTAATGGGTAATTATAATATACACTGAGCCAAAAAAGAAACTTATAAAATGTTAACAGATTACCATAGGGTCAGTGCTCATTTCTCTTGTGTCATTGAAGCAAACAATAGGTTGACTGCCATTTGAAACAATACATTGCAGTAATATTGTATCCAAATTTGGTATATTTTCATGCACAGAATTTTATTTATTTATTTGGTGATCTGTTAAAATTTTATAAGTTTCTTTTTTTATAAGTTTCTTTTTTGGCTCAGTGTATATCATTTTATTCATTAATATGAAATTCTTTCTACAGGGTGAGTCAAAATATTCAGGTCCCGATCAAATAAGCATGAAGTGCAATTGGCATTTATCATCAGTATTGTTACAAAAACTCAGGGTTCATGGATATACCACTCAGCAAAGAACATTTATTTTATCTAGCTACATAAAGACAAAAAGCATTCGGCAACAGTAGCATATCTGGGGTCTTTTTCAGAGGGGGGGGGGGGGGGGGGGGGGGGGGGGGGCAAAGGGTATTTTTTCCCGGTGAACAACAGTTCGACCCTATTATTAGGTAAAAATTGCACAGCTGGGTTGTTTATTCCAGCGAATGACGTTGCATCCTAAAGTTGATGCGCGCATCGCGCGAACTTTTAACAACATATCTACATGAATCTAGCCATTATTAAGGTACTTTTTTCTTTCAAACAGGCTTCTATAATGATATTTGGAGTGGACAAATGCGCGCGTAGCACGAGAAAATTCACCATTTTTATACTAAATTGTCCATCATCAAACCGGGCAAGGATGTCATTTAGATGGGAATTAAGTAAATCCCTTCGATTTTCTCGTTCCTTTTCCCTTCCTCTTCTCCCTTTCCTTTCTTTTCTCTTTTCTTCCCTTTCTTTCCCTTTCCTTCCCCTTTTTCCTTTCCTTTCCCTTTTTCTCTTCCCTCTCTTCTTCCCTTCTCTTCGAATTTGTTTTAGCCCGGCCCGATAGTAGTTCGAGCTGGCCTATTCATTGATAGGAGTATGATTCGTCAAGCTATAATCCTTGTTAAGGGTCACTTTTTCGTTCTTTGAGAGTCCGTGTTAAGGGTAGTTTTTGAGAGTGGATTCACACGTATGATTACAACTTTTAAACTTGAGTGCCCCCAGAATATTTATAGCCTTATAATTCACACAACAAAATAATAACAATTGGAACACAAATATTTGTGATATGATAATAACTTTTAATGACCACATCTACAAAATATCAAACAGCTATTAGTTCTATTTTATATGTACATAAATCATACAAGTCCTTAAAGGCATATTATGTCATCTTTTCCAGAGAGCGCCCTATATTCATGATTTATTTTAGAAAGTAGATTTTCTTGCAGATTTACATTTCTGATCATAAATCGTACATACATTCCAAGTTACAGAGCAATACGATTCCTAATTACCTCAAAATCATGGTTTTAGAGTGAATTTTAAAGTGTAAAATATAAACTGTCGTGTTAACCCGACAGTTTATTTTCACTCTAAACCCATGATTTTGAAGTAATTAAGAATCGTATCGCCCTGTAACTTGGAATGTATGTACGATTTATGATCAGAAATGTAAATCTGCAAGAAAATCTGCTTTCAATTTTTTTTCTTCGATGTTGAGGGCGTTCCCTGGAAAGATCACATAATACCTTCAACTAGGAAAATCTACCATCATGGATGGTGGATATAAATTATGTAACAAAATAGGACTGTTTTTATTGTGAAGGATAAATGCTTAGGAACTCAAAGCATTCATAAAATTACCAAATTTGTATAAAAACATAATTATATAACAATTTACATTATTTACAAAAAACATAATCATGTAAATTTTTTACAAATGTATCGATTTTACAGGCATGATTGATAAACTAATAACAATTCTGTTTTCTATCTATGTATTTACAAAAATTAAAAACATTAGGTGTAGAATCAAACTTGTCTTACTTAAACTTTTGAGTCTACACTAAGGGCCTCTATTCGTATGTCTACTATATTTGAACCTCTATATTCTGTGGAACATAGAAAGAGTTATATGGGTCTGACCGACCCATTTTTTCTCTTGAATTTGAAGGAAAAAATTAGTAAAAAAGTAACAAAAATATTGTTTAGACATTTTTGGGAAAATGTTTTTTTAATAATTTTAATTGTTGAAATTCACCAACATTTTGAACAACTAAAAACTTTAAAAAAAGCCCTACCCAGCCAGTAGGGAGGTCACGCTGCATGTCATATTTTGTTATACGCAAGAAAACAATGGAGTCTTAGTGACTGCAATATTTGCTAGAAATAGCTTCGGAAAATGGTCTATTTTGGCATCTCAAAAACTAAGAAACGTGTTAAAAATCATGTAGATTTTTAGAGGGTTAATAACATCTGCAGAACGGTAAAATGAATAGTTTTAAATACGTTTGGTGACCAAATTTATGTCGTACAATGTCGGAAAATTCACGATTTTTTGCTGCCTTATGGTAATCATTACAAGGATTTATACACATACTACAGGTTCTGTAAGGACACAACAGAAATGGCTGCTATAATTGGTCTATTTGCATGAAAAATAGTGCATAAAACTGGCTCAATAGCCCAAAAGATGCATTTTACAGTGGATTCACTTTGTACTGGAGTGGAAGTGCAATCGAGCATATTTTATGATGTAAATATTCTTTTCTTTATTATTATCAGCTTTTTGTTATGATAATGAAAACATTGGATGGATAGCTATTGAATTGGTCATAATATATGGTTTTAAGAACACATATAGAGTGTTTTTTGCCATTCATATGATAGTGGGTTTTTCTAACAATATTGACAATTTAGGTTTCGTTAAGAGGCGACATTCAAAAATTTCACAAAATGTTTAAAATGTCAAAATTATTGAATGTCATCACCATATTTGGAATCACCATGAAAAATGCATTGAAATAAGTACAAACATGCATAGTATTGGTTCAGTAATCTTTGAGATAGACCTCGAAAGTTGGTAAAGGTTTCTGAAAAATCTGTTTTGTATAATGGTAAAACTAATAGCAGCGTGGAAAGTGTTAATACAAAATCCGACTAACTAGCTACAACATATGATGATATACAGTAATTTTCATCACAAATTGAATTGACCCATAATGTCAATCCAATTTACTACTGATAACCCTGTGGACAAAAACATACAGCATTCGAGGTAATGCTTTTCTCTCACCGTATTTTCCAATTCTAATGATATATCTCATTCTATCTAACCTCTTCAAAAAAAGGTTCAGATTTTTATCAACAGAAAGCGATATCACATTTGTAGCAGTCACTTGTTTCAGTGCTCAGTCACTTGCTTGAAAATCAAAATATGCCAAATTCAGCACTATTTGTGCTCAATAGAATAAATCTGTCATCTTTCAATGAAGCGTTACATTGACAAGTACAGTGTTGAGTGATGCTTATGGCTGTTTGACTGTCCAATTTATAATTAAAATTATGGGATAAAAAAAGATTATATAGTGGCCCTTTTATGGTTTGACCTGATTTAGGTAGTGCTAATGAATAAGAGTATACGGTGAAAATTTCAAGAAAATTGTTTGAGCCCTTTTTAAATTATCGGTATTTTCTACTTGATACATATTTTACATGTAATTCTATGGGAAATGTGGCCGATGAGGGCGCTATTATAGTAAATAATAATATTCAAAGCTCTATTTCTCAGAACTAACACCAACAAATGTTCTGAAATTTCTACAAAAGATGGCCAGTATATTCAGGTATTTGAATCAGTTAAAAACAGAACTGGGCCAGCAAGTTACGGTGTTCTCAGAATAAACCGGACACATTATGTGGGATCGAACAGCCGTGTGCTCTATTGACATTTGATCATTAAATAATGATGACACATTCAGATACAGTTTCCCATATTCTCAAGCAAGTTGCTATTTTAAGCAATAAAACAAGTGATTGCTACAAGTTTGGTATCATTTGAAAGATGAACATATCAGCTTTCCGTTGATGTCCAAAATCCTATGAACATAGGCTATATCTTGCTAGACGTCCTGTACGGAATAAACCATGTACTACTACAATACAAATTTGAATTGTTATGAGCATATTATGCACATCAGTTATCTGATATCTAGCAAGACATTGCAGAACATAAAATGAAATATACAAAATATAGGCAACTGAATGTCTACACTTTTTTTGAGGGGTTTACATCGATTTATAAATTAGAGATGATCTAGTATAACTATCAGAACAGTCAAATCATCGTATAAATCAACATGTTTACTATACGTACACTGGTATAATAATAATAATAATAATAATAATATAAAATTATGCAGCATAAATGTACAAATATAACGTAAGATGTAAAAATATGAGTCTGATTTCAAAAAGCTCAACGATGCAGCAAAATCAACTACATAAATGAGTTTTTGATCTCATGAATTAATAAAATGATGCAGCAAAATCTCTATCAATTTGAGGGCTCACAATTACAAACACCTCATCATAGAAAGGCCTCATTTGAATTGTAATCAAAACTTGAGGTCATAATGATGAGCCTGGATTAGACACTCTCTTGCGCATAAAGGCTTTTACAAAATCAATAGTTTGTTTTTAGATCCCTTCAGATTTTCAAAACAAATTTAGGAATACTTATTTCCTCTTTTTAGTATTTTTTAATATTTATTTTGTAGATTTAGAAGATATACATATAAACTTGGGGGAGTTATAAGATAACCAGTGGCATCAAACAGTACATGTGGGTTGAGGGGGGGGGGGGGGGGGGGGGGGGGGGGGGGATAAATGGGATTCTTTGAATAAAAGTTCAAAATTTGACCAATTCCTGCCCCCCCCCCCCCCACACCCAAAAGATTCCTGATTATGGACCTAGTTTTTGAAATCATTATCTAAGCTTATGAACTGTGATTTCCTTAAACATAGGATTTTTTTAAACTAACAATGCGCTCTTTCAAATGCTATCTTAATTACGGTAGATCAGAGTTTTCCCTCTAACATGTCCCTTTTAAAATAACACGATCAGTTTTTGTAGTAAAATCTTGGAAACCTTTACCCAATGAGCTGTAGTGCCTGTTATGGTGTTATCTATTATATATGAATCGGATCAGGATTGAATTGGTGATTAAGGAGGGGTGTCTACAATGGACTGATGTTGTGATTGCCCCAAATTGCGTGAATAAGATCAGCTTATAAATGATCGGATTATATTAAATTATACTGTCTACAATGCAGTCATTCTTTTGTCAATCTGTGACCCGTGGAAAGTATCTCCATGTTGTAAGCGTAGATCCTCCAGAGGAAAGGATCTATGCTGTAACACAGGTTTGTCATTTCTGAGAAAAGTGGGCAATACTTTGGGCAATATTAAAGCCCTCACCCCCACATATACTGGCTGTCAAAGTAAGGTGTAGGAATGCATATGAAATACATCTGTGTATTATTCTCATTCTGGGAGATAGAAACTATTTCTTGAGCATAAGGCAACAAACAAAAACAAAAACCTCCGTTCTACTGGCGGACGAAGAAGATTGAAGGAAGGAATATTCATATGCAAAAGAATATAATGACCACATTTTTGAAATTTTGGGATTTTTAAAATGTTTATATATTGTCGAAAAACAGATTTAAAAAAATAAATTGTGATTTCAGTGTCAAACAAAAGAAAAAGGCCTGGCCAACTGACCCAACTTGAGAACCCCCACCCAATTTCTAAAATTAACAAAATTGGTCGGCAGGGCTCGTAGAATAGGGTTTTATTTTTTTGTCGCTTTATAGATTTGAATCAATATCGTTCAGGTACACAATTATCTATCTAATCTTGTACATAGAATCACATACTATAGGTTGATCAGTTTCAAATGGGCAAAGCCTCCTTACAGCCTCCAATGAATATAGAAGGACGTGGGGCATGAATGAAAATAACAAGCGCATCGCACATTTTGTGTCATGCGTGCGTGTGGCCATAATCCGCTTGGATTACTTTTGCGCACAGAGAGATAAAAACCAAATAGTTTCCGCCAATTTGGAACTGATTAAACTATATAAGAGAGATACTGTTTAATTATTTTGGCAATTTAAAACTTCAAGGAACACTTATAAATACAAGAAACCATTAAATTCGACTCTTTTTCTGGTTAGCTTTTTTGGCAAATGATGTAGTTCATATTACATTGTGTATTTACAATATTTACATTGGTAATGTTGGAATCCGATACAAAATAAATTTGACAAGATAATATCTAAAATACAACATATTGTCTCTTGTAAGTCTCCTTTATGGGCACAAATAAGCTATCTGTTATAAGTTATAACCATGTACGAGCAAAGTGATACATCAAGCACAATAAGTTTGAAGTCAAAACTGTCAAATTTGTGGGTTTCTACTTGATTTTATTGGCTTGATCACATCACATTTTTGCGGGTACAGATATTTTAGCGACATCAAGTATTGCCAACAGTTTCATAGGTGTTGGATTCACTGTTGTTGACATTTATTAGATGAAATCATATTAGAAATTTAAAAAAATAATTCAATTTACGATCTAAATGGGTTAATAAGATTCGGGTGTTCATATGAATCTGCAAATATGCAAAAAAAAATAAAACCATAATTGAAATGATACAGTAATATATAACCAGTGTATCACTATTATAGCCTTAGTCTGGCATGAGCATGAACAAATAAGCGGACATTCTGGAAAGTGCATACAAATTGGGCTTTGTAGCCAAATATGGGCCAAAATTAAAACAAATCAAGTGCAAAAATTGTTGTGGGAAAAACTCTGAATTCAGGTAAACCTGTATTCTAATAATATTGCTGCCTGTCAAATAGGAGAGACTTACTTACAGTACTATAATACCCAAAATCCTCTTTCACTTAAATAATTTAATTAATCAACACATGTTTCTCCTCCATGATACCAAGCATGTCGATGATTTGCATCTCAAAACATAAAATAATGCGCCACAACCAACCCAGCCCAACCTTTACATGTATATACAATAATTATAACTTTTCTATTTGTTTTGCACCTATTATTATAATTGCTAATTCCGTACAGATCAAATATATGTGTTAAATTGATAACAAAGATAAAGTGAATCAGCTGCATTCATACTTGTGTTATAATACTTTCTAAGTGCAAATTCCAAACCATACCATTATCCATCATTTTTTACAAAATGTGGTTGCTTTGAACAACCATGTCCAATTCTTCATAAGTGCAGTTACAAAAATTGGACTCTGAAGTAACTATCATCCTCAGTTTCTTTAAAATAATGCCCAACAACGAAATCCCATGTTCCTTGCACCTGGGAATTCTAGTATTAAAATAGACACGATCAAGCAGAATTAGTAGGATGTCGGGAATATTGATTTTGAGTTATAGGTAAAAAAAGTAAGGGCAGATACTTATGTTATACTTTGTTTTCTCAGTTGGTAAATCTTTTGTTTTCTCAGTTGGTAAATTTTTTCTTTCTCAGTTGGTAAATTGTTTGTTTTCTCAGTTGGTAAATTTTTTGTTTCTCAGTTGGTAAATTGTTTGTTTCTCATCAGTAGGTAAATTGTTTGTTTTTCAGTTGGTAAATTGTTTGTTTCTCAGTAGTAAATTGTTTGTTTCTCAGTTGGAAAATTGTTTGTAAGTTAAATTGTTTGTAAGTTATACTGTAAAGTGTAAATTTTTGCGCGTGTAAATTTTCGCACTTCGTTCATTTTGAACAATTTTTCTTGTTTTTATTTTCGCAATTTTGAGTTTCCTTACATAGACCTTCATACAAAAGGAATATATTTGCGCATTTTTTATTTTCGCACTTGCTAAATAGTGGTTGATTTCTTAAAATGGGAAGCTAAATTGGACCTATTTCACAACATTTTTGGGGAAAAAGACCCATGAATATATCACAATGGACTGAGAAAAAAGTGCAACCATGTTTCCGGCACATCCCCATGAATCCATTTGCAATGAGTAACCCCTTCCCAAGGACCGATTGCAAGACACTTGGCAATGGATGATATGAAACTTGTAATTATCCATTTAAGGAGCATTCACACGATGGTGCTATGCTAGAGATTAGCGTCAAATGTGCGCATCTCGAGAGTAAACTCTTGATTAATGGCCGTGTGAACCGTGTCATGGTTAACTAACCTCAAGTCTAAAGCTGGAATTATAATCCTAAAATGTCTAGCGGTTACCTAATCCTGAAGCACTAACTGAGAGTTAGCCGAGAGCGTGTTTACCATGTGAATCCTTCACCTATGTTAACCGTGAGTGAGATTAGCAGAGGGTCACAAATTACTTGCGGCAATCAGGGAATCGCGCAACCTTGAATTAGTCTCCAACCTACTGCAGTGGTATCGCTAGACTCAAGGCTAAGATTGTCATCTGGACAGGCACTCTGGATTAGCGGTATAATTTGTGTAAGCTTGAGACTAACTAGTCTTGAGACTAGTGACAGTGTGAACAGGCATATACTTGGAGTTCTGTGTAGCAAATGACATATAGACTAGCCAGGGGACATAACTGATAATTGATATCTGTAAAATTGCAGGTTTTGTATTGGGAAAGGAGGGGCAGACTCAACTTTCCTATGGCGGGTATATATGAAGATAATAATATTATATCACTGATATTGGATGGGGGTGTTTCAAATTGATATGGCATCCGTGGCAGGGGTGTAGCGTAACTAGGGTCTTCAATTTGAGGGGGGAGGGGGGGGGGGGGGGGATATGAGGGGGACAGGCCTGTGATCAGCGGTGCATAACTGACTATTTTTTGTTAATATACATAGAGTTTGTAATTTCATTTGGGCATCAGGGGGATACACCCCTGATCCTTGGGAGTGGAACTGATCTGATTGTTTACATCTGGAGACTGTTATGTTGATTTGCCACACAGCACACATGGTTATTGATTTGATCTTGATCAAACTACTCAGAAATGTCTCACCCCACTAAGTAATTTATAAAAAACAACTATTTTTTTAAAATAAATTATGTTAAGAACGGTCACATAGAGCAGATGATGTGTGATGCTATGAATCTGAAGGAGGCATGGCACAGGAGGTATTGGGGCAATACATCCTTGTATAGATAGTAGTGCCCCTACCCTGATATACACCCCCTGATCTACAGCACCATTGAAATGCATTTTTCCTGCTGAACTGCTTCAAGTTTGGTAGCATAGTGACTCACAGTATAGACCTTGATCGAACACGGTCGGATGATGTTACTACTGTAGTGCACCTGTAAAAAGAGATATAAAGATAAAGGAAATAATTTTAATAAATATTTCATGATGATGGACCATTACTTCCTTTTGGCCTACGGCATCAAGAGGCCAAGCCAATCTTACAGACTGTAAACTGCGCAGAAGGAAGGTTAGGCACTATGTTACGACTTGCAATGACTCAAGTTAACGATTGACAAAAGTCTTGATATTTTTGCCAAGATTTGACTTGAATAGTCACAAGGGCAACTGCAGGAAGGTTTTGATGTGAGGTGTGTGAATAGGCAAGCTACTGATTTGAGGAGGGCAAAAATCCGGGGGTGGGGGGCACTGACATTGGAAAAAGGGTATAGGTATGTGCCAAGCTGAAGACCCCCTTTTCACCCTCTGCTGCTAGCTCTTATGACCCCCCTTTTGAGCCTGCATCAGTTCTTAAGACCCCCTATTTTATTGAAAATTCAAAAATCACGAAATTTTGCTTTCCAAAGCCCCAATTCTTCGAAAATTTTGCGTTCTAACACCAAAATTTGCGTTTTTGTTTATCAAAATTGAAATTTAGGCCAGTTCTCAAGACCTACTTTTTTGAAAAATCAGTTCCTAAGACCCTATTTTTCGTCATAAAATTGACTCAGTTCTGTAGCCCCCCTTTTTGAGACCCTGGGCGGCACACCCCTACCCCAAAAAAAGTTGAGTGCCCCCCCCCCCCCCCCCCGGGCAAAAATATGACTTATGAGGGTCAGACAAGTTATTATCATATTTGTTAGTTAGGATGTATGTTTGGTTTGGTTTGTTGAATATTAACAATTGACTCTGATTTAGCTGCTGCTCAGGCCTCAAATTAAGAAATGGAGAGGGCATCACAATTTAAGGCAAAAGGAGATATATAGGAGAACACATGTTCTCGTATGTTCTTATCTGATAGTAAATCACACCAGGTTAAAAATAAGCTCTTCCCACTCCACCCAAAACTAATGAGACCATTCCTACCAGATCTAGTTCCAGCGACATTCACATTATATCTTATGTTGACACACAATTATAAATAAAAAGTCATAGATAGCCAAGTTCCCAATATCACATTGAATCATATACAGCATAGGTATTGCACCATATGGATAGACCCTGGTAGGAAACACACCCAATCCCACCAGGTCCAGTTCCAGCAACATTCATATCTTATCTCATGTTTGCACATACTTGTCGTAATATCGTATGAATAATTCGTACACAGTCTGCCAAGTTCTCTACGCAGCAGCTGAGTGATTGGATGCTTGGTCACATGGGTGACAAACATTGCATCATCTCGGTTACAGTTGCTCAGTTTTGTAAAGACAACAAAGAACTTGTCTGGTTATTAGTGTGTCTATATTACTTATGCGATTGCTTTGTTCAAATTATCTCTTTTATTTATTCAAATCTTGAAACTCGATTTCTAGCCAAGAGTTATTTCATATCAGGACAGTTTACACATCATTTTATCATTTCATATATTGACAATCAATCTTTTATATTATATAATATAATAATAGTGACGTATTTGTCTATTTAAAATCAGACAGTGGTTCAAGTCCAAGAACAAGTGGTTTCCATTTTTATTTATCTAGGCTTCTCTCAGGCAGTGGAAAAAACCAAATTTACTTTTGATTTTATCCTTGAAAATTGATTCAATTTGCCGCACAAAAATTCAAAATTTCACTGAACTAACTACATTGATTTGGGTCAATATCAGATCCATCAAAACATCAGGCCTTTTGATCCAATCACATAATATCGTCAGCTTGCTTCAATAATTGCCTAACTCATTTTTTCTAGATTTTAGAAAACAATATAAATATGGTTCAAAAACAGGGACAAACATATTTTTTCGCCATTTTTTGCACATGAACAAATGATAATGAGACAATTGAAATGCACTCAGCACCTGCAGTCAGGGTGATCACATTAACGATGCATGATTGATGTTCAGGGGATTTTCAGTGACATAGGCAAACATTCTCATCTCAGGAGGTGAGCTACGAGACTTAGGCAGTTTGGCTTACATTAGTGCAGGTGAATTCCAACAGGAGCAGTAATTGTTGGATAGAATTAGGTTGGAGATATACCTTTAAGTGACATATGGCTTGTTATAGGCCTAATACAAGTTAATATGACCCATTTTATCAATCATTATTACAATCTGCCTAACTCACAAGGCTGACTTAGGCAGAAATGAAATTATGCATTTATCAACTCTTTTGATTGGTCAATGACTTAGGCATTATTACAGCATGTGCAATGTAATGAAGTCATGATTTATGCAAAAAGCTCAATTTTGCTGAAAAGTGAGTTAGGCAATTATCGAAGCAGGCTGAAGATATAGATTGTGAACTGGATTTGAATGGATTTATCCCCTGAATAATTTTCAATTCAATTTATTTCTTCACCAGGAAATGCATCCCAGTTGGATATATGTGACTGGTTCAGTGTCTGATTGAAATCAAGTTATCTTCTACTTCCCTTGTACTAGACACAAATTGTCCTGTTTCTCAATGCGAATTGACAAATGAAGAGGTTTTTTGCAAAAGGGCCTGTATCCACTTTGGCTCTTATTGAGAAAAAGTCAAAAAACTGTTTCTAAATATTCAAGTTGAACAATTGAAAAACTAAATGGATTATGAAAGAGGTACACTACATACTAATTTAAATTGAAATAAATTTCAAATGTGCTAGTTTTCAATTTTTTTTAAATCATGTTTACATTTTTTGAAAATTTGGATGTAGGCCCTTTTGCAACAAAACTCCATCTGTTTGTACATTGAGAAAAAATACCACACAAAAAAATCATTTATTTTAATCATTTAAAAAAAGAAGAAGTTTGATATAGAAATGTATAGGTCACAATCATATGTTTCAAGGAAATAAAGTCATTTTTTTCAAAAAGACCTACATCTCATTGTAAACAGCCATTGAAGTTGTTGTTTTGTTGCAAAAGGGCCTGTATCCCGATTTAATTCTGGATACAGGCCCTTTTGCAACAAAACAACAACTTCAATGGCTGTTTACAATGAGATGTAGGTCTTTTTGAAAAAAATGACTTTGTTTCCTTGAAACATATGATTTTTCCCTATACATATCTATATCTAACTCATTTTTGAAAAAAATGCACCATAGCCCTTTTGCAACAAAGCTCTTCAAATACAGGTAGCTCCATTGAGTTGGTCACTGTATGAGAAAAAATCCCCTAACAATGTTTTAAAGAACACCTGATGAAAATTACAACTCAATTAAAAAAGGACATTTTCTGGTGCAGTGGCACAGCACAGATAGCCTGAGTACCTGGATACAGGCAATTGAGCATGCTCAGATATGACCCATTATGCAAATTTATTTCATGCTGTCCTTGAACTAATTGATCCATACTGTTAATTTGAATGAAGGCAATGACCATGACTAAAGGCCTAAAAAAAAAAAGGTTTGATTGGCGTAACATGACCAAAACAAATAGGGTAGGTCGGTCGGGATTTTTTATTTTTTTAAATCACCTACTTTTGAACACTTAAAAGACAGCAGTACACACAAATGAAGAGATGGCAAAAATTCCTTTTTCTTTAAACATTTTTTTAAACATGTATCGTTGTGTTCAACAATATATCATTTCGATGGGGACTTAAAATAGCCGAAAATGAAAGCAAACAGTCAAAAACTTTAATACTTTGTTCAATTTTTATAAATATATATATATATATATATTTTTTTTTTTTTAATTTTTTTTTTCCCCCTCAAAATAATAAAAAATATTCAGGGTCGGCGATGTATTTAGGGTCGGTCTGGTTACGCCAATCAAACTTTTTTTTTTTTAGGCCTAATGATAATTACAACACTACCATGCAAGCTCTTTTTAATTGGTTTAATTTGGTACCAGGGATGAGGGCACTGGCGATTGGAGTAAAGATTGAAACAACAATATTGAAAATATATGCTTGACAGCATTGTCCTGCTTCACATGCGAATAATTGCCGGAAAATGCCAAATCAGGCATTCTGCTTAAAAATGTCAATATTTCCATCATTTATTCTTCAAGTGGTGATTTCAGAAAATGTCAGAAGCACTAGATCTACAATCCCTTCAAACAAATACATACTGTGAAAACCAGCTCTCATTTTAGGACCTTAAATTTTAAATTATTCAGTAGTCTTTTTTCCATTATGACATCATCTATAATAGTATCAACTTAGTACAAAAATGCAGGGCCTACCCTTTGAACATTGATATTTACTTTTATTGTTGGCAGAAAGCCAACTCATTTCACCCGATGTAATTATGGAGTGATAAAGAATCTGGTAATGCATGAATTGCATGTTACTAAATAAGCATGGGTATCGCAAGTATTTATCGTTATAACGCTTAAAAAAGTTATTGTGATATACGAAACACAGCAATGAAATAGGCAATCTCAAAAACTTTCATTCGCGAATACGCCAAATTTGGTAATCATATGATACAAGGATTTTCCTTTGGGCAAGTTTTCCTATCGTAACTTTTGGGGAATTTTTATCATGGATAATTTTTGCTGGTTGCTGTGAAGTGCTGCAAAACCAGTTATTTGCACACTTTCGCTATAAGTTTGGCGATGTTCGGCAGCTAAGCGGCTCTTTTATTTGCATTTGTGTAGTGTAAATGGTGGCTGGTGGCAAGTGCGTACGTGATTGGGACTCAAATACTCCGTATGGGTATGGAATATCTAATTTTCTGAAGACTTATACTTATACTATAATATTGTGGCTTTATTATCGTGATCATGACGATACAATATTTCCCAATAAACGATTATCGATAATACCATTATCGTTGGCAAGCCTAGTTATTTAGTGGCTGATAATACTCCACCTCATCAAATATCGATCTGTAGGACACCAAATTTAAGTCTCAGTACATAAATGTGGCATAGTTCTACCCTGATTAATTTTATAAATGTCATCTTTCTTAGTCTGCAAAGATGACATGGCACAAAGCATATCATCTTAATCGTGATGTCAAGCTACTTTAGTGACATCTTTAAACTGATAGGATGCAAATTGTATGTATATCGTGTGACCCTTATTGTCTGGAGTTAAACAGCTGGTTCGTAATTCATCTAAAATTGTTTGAGTGGGTGTATAAATTCCCGAAAATCACACCCTATAGTCTAATTCACTACCACGAGACAAAAACGCTGAAATCCGCAGAAACGCTGAAAATGTTCATGCCTGCACATGTATTTTTCGAAAAGTACCAACATACCTCCAAATTTCTCCCCATGGAAGAAAAAAAAATGATGGTGCATCTGATCTAGTTTATAAATCAGTGGAACACCCAATTTGACAAGAAGATCATACCTTTACACATGTTCTATAGGTGCAGTAGTGGGTAGAGACGAATGATTGCTGTGATCTTCCTCCGCAATTTTAGGCATCCTCGGAAACGACTGCGTACGTCTGGCCAGGGGATTGGCCACCGCCGGGGGATTGGCCAACGCTGACTGAGGTACTTGTATTGAACCGTGATCCTCCGTGCCAGGGTGGTACAGACGGCGATATTTTGGGGGCTGCTGGTTCGGGCTAAAGGTCGATGATATCGTCTGAAGGAAATGGGAGGAATAAATAACACAATGTTAATTGATTATTTCATGATGAGGAAACAGGGGAGGGTTTTTTATAATTCTGGCTATAGGCTGATGATGTCCTCTCAAGGAACGAGTGGATATAACAGAAATGGTGATTTAGCACTAGGGAGTTTGTTGCTTTGGGCTGAAGTTTGAAGATATTGTCTGAAATGACAGAGGGAGGGAAGTCACAACATGATGCAAATTGAGAATTTTATGATTTCTTCTATAAGAATGATTGGTTATAAATTGGAGTCTGAGGCCAAGAAATCTAAATAATTTGTCTCAGCATCTTTTGGCTAAAACGCTATGTGCTTGTGCTTTTTTTTCTTTTTATTCATAAATGAGCTATGTCCTATGCGATTTTAATTTTTGTTTTTTTACATAAGAATATTAGCTATGTCATATAGATTATTTCAAATATTAAACTTGTGTTGTAGTGATTTAAGAAATACAAATATGTGTCACCTCTCATAAAAATCAAAATATAGTCAATAGTTTTGCGATACTTCGCCGATTCCAAATTTCATATTTATAATAAAAGTTGCAGAGTATCACCGAAACAAACTAGTTAATTTTTTTTTTAAACATCGCTGCTGCATAGACCATTTCAAATTGAGATTGGAAATCTTCGGAAAAACAGGTCACGTGGAGTAGGTGCGTTGCGCGTTCTTCGCAACAGTTGATCGCATTCAGTCTTGTCCTAGTTGGTTGTCCGCCTAGTGATTTACTATGTTTACATACACGCGTGCACACATGAGAAGTAAAACGTGGAACGAGACTATTTTGTTTTTTTATCAACAATGGAGTTGACAGGCAAATTCCAAATGTATCGAGCAGACGGTAAAAAGTGAAAATATTACCCCAAATCTCTTTCATCTCACCGTTTTTGATACTGAAATGCCGCAACATCAACTTTGTGAGGGATACAATCTATCACCAACACCAGCGCAATCTACCACACGGGTGAAAAACACGTTTGTTTTTATCCGGCACATGGCCATGACCTGTGAGCTGACAGGTCATGTAACCGAGCGTCAAATCACTCGGCTAATCGGAAACATTCGGAACCGATCGTATATTCTCGGATTTGAAATGGTCTATAGCAAAGTGCGGGCTGCTGAGACAAAGTATTATATTTTTTTAGCCTGGAGAACGAACCAAGAATGTGTTCAAAAATCATATAATTTCCCAAGGGAGACCAACATAACACAAACAGGTTTTTAAAGAAAAACACCCTATTATTAGAATTATCCCATTGGTTCTAAACTGGACTCTCAAGACAAGCTACATTATTTATCTTTCCCAAGAGGGATTTACATACATACAGGTTCAGAAAAGATCTCTTGTGTGCACTTGATGAGAATCGAACCAGCAACGTTCGGATATCTAGTTAGGCCAATACAATAGCGGTGCGTTCGAGATTTGAAAGCCATGCGGACATTGATTTTTATTAATATTTTTTTCATTTAAAATATATATTATATCTACCTTTGCTTTGGTGACAAGTCAGCTTAATCATATTTTTTCATATAGCTTGTTCAAATCAAATTGATCAATCGGGACATCACATAATGTTACATAATAAACCTAATCAGATTATCCACAAGTTTTATAGAAAGTTTAATTCCATAATTCCTTCAGGGGTAGTGGCTTATACTATAAGTGGCAAAATAATCATGTCTCATCTCCGGTTATTTTAATTCTTTTATATTTGTCATTTTCATGATGTTCTGAGAAAAAAATTGGTTTCCATCTCCACCTAACTTGAGACCTTATCAGGTTTTTATTAATATTGGTTTATCAGTAATGTCATGGGCAGTTTCCTTTTTAAAATAGATGTCAATTTTCCTATAGTCTTCTATAGGGAAAGTCAATTTTCCTATAGTCTTCTATAGGGAAAGTAAGGACAAAGTTTCCTGCTTAGTGATATTTAATGCTTCATAGAGTGATGCCAACTAATCTTTATTTGGCATAAAAATAATGAAATAATTATCCAAGTTGATAAATCAAGCGGGCCATGGCTCCCATTGGTGTTACTGTTCATCAATCTATTGTTGTATTCATTATTTGTTCTGTATGTCATTGGTTAACATAGCAATCGGTAGCAACAGATTAAGTAAACTAAAATGCACTATTATCACACAGAGTGGTTTCCTTGAAGACATCTGTCTGTCTGGATTGCGGCATTGGCGGATAAGATTGCAAGTATTAACTTAATTCAAACACGGTGCATTTTTATTTGCGAAATTGCGATGTGTGGTATTTTTTGCGGTTTCAAGCTGACATGCAGGATGTGCAAAAATATAATTGCCACAAAAATAAATCAGCTTTTCTAGTTATCACATTGCAAACGTGGAGGCTTGGCACGGGTGTGTACAAATAAAGCAATGCCATTGGTTGTATTGATCTGTTTATAATCAGAGATTTAAAGTACACAGCTGCAGAGCCATTAACCTTCTATCTATAGGTCACCTATTACAATTTGAATACAATATAATACTTTTTAGGGATTGGGTAGGCACTCAAATCTAGGACTGGGAGATTGGTTCCACCCCAGGGTGGGGGGGGGGGGGGAGTGTTGCCTCCCATATATTTACCACTAATGACCTTTTTTACCACTAACGACCGTTAAAGGCCCTAGACCGTTGAAAAGGTGACCCTATTTAATATGGCAGCACAAACCCCTGTAACCTCAGATCCCTGGGGTTCTTCCCCTCCTACTTCAAATTATGGATCAGGATGACAAAAGTAGGGTCTTACCATCTTTGTCTGAATGTAAAGGACTTTAGAATGTGTGAGTTTTCACAATATTTCAATTTAATGAAAATGGTTGGAAATTTATGCAGCATTTTATGTTATTTACTATGTAGTGTGTATGTGTAATCGGGGGGGGGGGGGGGGGGGGGGTGGGCGTGTAAAATTTCAAGATGATAACAAATGGGGTAAAAAGTATCCTAAATCAGGTGGATTTGAGAACCAGCAGAATGTCAGTGTATAACTGCCCCCTAGGCATGTTTGTTGGGAAATCAATCCATCAGTGTAAAAACATGGTCAAATGAGAGGGGGGGGGGGGGGGGGGGGGGGGGGAGAGATTGGCTCCACTGGCCTTGGTCATCTGTGTCTAAGTCCTGTTCCTACATAAGCAAGCCAAGGAGCAAGCTTCGAAAATCGAAAATCTTATTATTTACATCCACATATGATAGTCAGCCTGATCGTGCGCTAGGGGGACTACCAGCACCAGCAGTGTAGTATTTTGTAGTACTCAGGGGTTGTTAGGTTCAGAAATATCATTCAATAATACTAAGGGCTCTTCACCTACCCTAACCTATCATAAACCACCGCCACCGTTTCACCAACAAGACGTTAACTTAACAGATGTCTAATCATTGAAAAGGTTAATTTTAGCACATGTTCAATCTGTTGCACAGATTTGGAGGCTTGTCGATGGGTGTGCCCAAATGAAGCCCTGCTATTGGCTGATGCATATTATATTTGTAAGAGCTCATTTACCCAAAGCATACTTGATGATGAAATTATGCATGAATAATGTAAGTAAACAGTTGGCCCCTGGACCATAGATTTTGGAGGTCAGCCAGAGGGTGTGTCCGAATAAAGCCCTGCTATTGGCTAGTGACCTTTGTTTACATGAGCCATACTCAGATAATCAGTCTAATTATAAGGTATACATCTGTTGCCTAGATCGTGGTAAATAAATAAAATATGATAACAAAGTCTTGTGACTAGCCCTGTGAGCAGAGACAGGCTTCATAATGAAATGCTGGTTCACAAGTGTGAATCCGATAATAGGACTAGAAGAATGGGATTTTCCGGGAAATCTAAAAATACAAAATACAAAATAAATCAAAAGTATTTCTTTCATGGGCAATGTTGCTTGGCATGGATGGTGTGGTTTTACAGTATCTTGTCATGAGCAGGGGTAGAATTTCGGCGCGAATCGATTCGCGTGAAGATTCGCGTCAAATCACTACAGCGCGAATGATTCCCGCAATTTTAACTTTTATTTTTTGTAAGTCCAAAACAGGACATTAGATGACTGGTAGTTGACCCTTAGTCAACAAACATGCCGAATTTGGAAGTTGTGCAAGCTTATAGCCTTATTCTGGATATTATTTTCATTAATTTCGCAATAATCCATGGATTCTCAAAATTGGCGAGAATCTGGATTCTCGCAAAATCCTTCCGCGAGAATCTGGTTACGAAATTCTACCCCTGCATGAGCCTACACGAAAGAACCCCTTTTTTTAGAGGAAGTTTTCTTTTAAAGGAGGGGTCCCGTAAGCACAACATTGAGCATCATTTGTTAGAAAAATAATTATCGCGCCGAAATTGCGACACTATAGAACTAAACATCATACTAGTCACAAAAACGAATAAAAACTGCCATCTCTCAACATGCAATTTTTTTAATTCGCGGCGATCGAAAGTCCCGGTGTCGATGACGTCATGGTTATTGGTGCTCAAGTTTGCGCATGTGTATTGTATAACTGTGAATATTAAAAATTGCATGTTGAGAGATGGCGTTTTTTATTCGTTTTTGTCATAAGTGTGGTGTTTTGTTCTGTATAATTACAAAAGTTAAGCACGATAGTTATTTTTCTAACATGTAATGTTGTTCTTGTGGGACCCCTCCTTTAAAGAGGCATTGAGAGATACGTATGGGAGTGTGCCCTCAATTATCCTGGAAATCAGGTTTTTTTGCATAAAAGTAATAGTATACTTAGGCATATACTAACTACCATTGAAACAGTTTATCAACATTCGCCATTTATCATATAAAAATTTCATGATTTTCTTAGTTTCAATATGATCATATCGAAACTAGGTGCTGAATTTGGAAGTTAGGCGATCGTTTTACGTGCGGACTTTCGCGGCAAATCTCAACCCGGAAGTGCAGTTATTTGCTTATTTGGCATGAAAGGCGATGTCGGAATTGTATGACATTTTGGATTTGGGCTATGTTGATGATTATCTTTACGTTATTTGCTCATTACGTATTTATATATCGATACATCTCTCAAAGCCCCTTTAAGGAAGTTTACACCCAAAGATTCAGATTTGTGCACATATTTTGGATACATTTATACAACAGACAGTGAACACAGAACAATTTTGAGCAGACAATGTGTCAAGAGTATAATTTCCAAGCGATGGCGCTATAACAAATCTTAAGTAATGCACAGAGGGTGATAGACAGATTGTAATGGATTGTATGATTTGATTTATGAAAAAAATTGAAATAATAAAACATTGAATTGATAAAGTGAGATTGAAGGATTATTGATATAACAATAAAGCTTCTGGGTGACGGTGATTACAAAAAGTAACAGCAGTCTAAATTTTTTATTTTTTATTTATGCTTTCTTTATTGAGGGTAATATGATTCAGTAACTTGCACTGCTTTCCAAGCAGGCCCTCATTTCGATAAACATGTACATGTACATAATACATACAAATAACAAATGTTACAGTGTTTAAATATAATACAAATTATGATATTCTTCAATCATGATACTTTACAGTGGAGATAGAGGATTTGACTTGCACAAGTGACATATTTTCTAAATCAATACGAATAGATGGTGAAAAATTGTTCCATAGATGGCCAGATCTGAAAAGAAAAGTGCGCATACCAGAATTTGAGTTGATTTTAGGAATGATTAAAGTATTACTTGAATGATTCCTGGTAGTATGATTGTGATAGTTATGTACACATTCAAAATTAGCCTCACATATGCGTACATCCCCACATACACTGGAATACCCCTCCCCCACCCACCACCAACCCTCTTCCCTGTAATACCTGCATATAATTCCAACATGAAATAATCTAACTGGCATAGACTGGTACAGAGTTGAATTAATACTACGCTTGATTAATAGTATAACCTTGTTTTATAGGGTTTATATAAATATAATAGGCTTGATTTATTATGTTTACTTGATCGGTTTCTACCAGGAATCACACAAAAGGTCCACTGACAAGCGTGGGTGTGATAATATTAATTAAGCTGATTGGCACAACCAGGCCCCATCACTAGGTTTTGTGAGATTTTGGACCGATATTATGGTCCAAGACCATAAATGGAATACAGCTATGTTAAACATACAGTCATACATGTATGTAGATGTTCAGATTGATGGCCCGATTTTTAACTTGATGTTTAATATTTTACATGAAAGGTCATCCTTAAAATTGTCGCATTCCAAAGTTGAGTTGGATAACTCCAATGGCTCTTATTTTAGAAGTACACAGTCACAAGAAATTTGCCCATTGAGTAGTACACGAACTGGCGGGTGGTTACTAACCACCTTTGGCAGTAATTTACCACATTTTAACCTATAATTTCCTAAATGGAACATTTCTGGCCCCTAAGATTTTACAGACATAATGAGAAAAATATGGGGGATTCTTCTGATTCTGATATCAAAATATCATTGCAAAAAAGTGATCAGAACATACACCTTTAAACATACATTGCCCTTTATTCCACAAATAGCATAAAGTATAGTTGGAGATCCATTTCTATAATGGTGTCAAAATTCTTAAATTAAATGGTCCAGGACCATATAATCGGGTCAGAACCTCATACAAGCTACACCACTCCCAACAACCCATTACCCACCCATCCGGCTCATAATCCATCCACCACCCACTCCATCTTGCCCATGACTGGAGACAAATAAAAGACAGTTTGAATCATATGCAGATTGTCTTTGTATGTATGATACAGGAGTCTCCCATCTCAAAATTATTGAAGCATCAAGAACATCACATGGCCATAGAATTTGATAGGAGGATGTCTATATACATACATCAAATAAAGTGTGGCAACCTTATTCATCTGTGTCAGTTAACCTGGGGTGGGGTGGGGAAGGGAGGGTGGGGGAAGGGGGGGGGGGGGGAGAGAGGTAGAATTTTAATTACTATAATGGTGATTTTCCCTAATCATGGTGACGTGACAATGGCATAGTTTAAAATCTTTAGATCATGTTTTTTTAATGTTTTTTTATTTAGTTTTATTCCTATCCCATTTGGATTGGGGGTTTAGGATTATTTCAACAACAAGCGACCTTAAGACACATGAGTTCCTTTCCCCTTTTAGTCCCTGGCAGAGAAGCTCAGCACTGGGTCTATGTGAAAGGGCTAAATAATGAGCGTGTGGGTAGCATTCTTGACGCCATAGATACAATCGGGCCAATTGGATATGTTAGTTGGATCAAATTCGTGCTATTCTATTCCATCAATGGCAACTGCACATCCATGTTTACCCTTAGAATGCAGTTGTAATAGCTGACCAAGAGAATCCCTTTTGGCTACAAAACAAAATGACACCTCTTTTTTTAAACTTTAGAAATGGTGTTCATATACTCAGGGAGAGAGACACTTCAGATATAATTTGTTTGTGTTACTTCAATGGATCTTAAAACATAGACAAAGAAAACCTGGTAAATCTGATCTCACTTTCATTGACAACCTCAAATAGGATACTGGTCGAAAATCGAAATCCACATGAATGGAATGTGAGGACACATACGGTGCGATTACAGTGACTTATACAGGGCGTCCAGCAAATCGAACAATTTTATAGTATTGCGAGTTATGTGGGCAAACCTAATAGCGCGTGTGTTTTATATTGAGGGCCTCAAAAAGGAGCCGTGTTTGGTACTGAAATGATTCTACAAGTTTTCTCTTTCCAAATATATTTTCAATTTGGTACTGCGACTTATTTTAAGAGAGATACAAATCTTTAAAATGGTTTCAAAACTTTTGAGACACTCTGTACTTAATGCTCTTTTATGATGAAAATCAGAAAAATATGTTAAACATTCCTGAATAATTGGAAGCATATTTTCATTGTGATTTAGTGAAGTTATGAGATTTTTCTATGGTGAAGTTATAAGCCCGTCTATCAGGGTTTCCACTGGGGCTCCTAGCCTCTCCTTCATATTGTATTATTATTTGTTTATATTAATTTTGCTGAATACATTGAACTGAATTGAAATGGAATTGAAATTGAATTGAAATTGAAAATACAGTCAAGATCGATTATGAGCCCGGGAAAGTCTTTCCTGACAGATAAAAAAATATGTGTAAAAGTTTGACAAAGATCACATAATATTCCTTTTACTCACCCCATAATCCTGTCCACTGGTTATAAAGTTCTCATCCGTGTCTTCTGTCCGATACACAGGGTTGAATACCACCAGTAAGGTTAACATAGGCACAACAATTTTAAGAATCTGAAAAGCAAGTGAGTGATATATTGGAGTCAGTATTATGTAAGGCTAAATTCAAAAACTACTATATGATTTTTTTACAGTTATGTTATTGTGTATTTGTCCTGGCACAAACATAAATTGAGACTGTAATGGTGAATGTTAACCCTTTCTATATGGCAGTCATCTGTAGACGACGACAGTTCCAAAGTGTTTACAAAATGTTTCAAAAATGTCAAAATTATTGATCTTCATCACCATATTTGGAATCACCATGAGAAATGCATTGAAATAAGTACAAATAAGTTTTGAGATAGACTTTAAAAGTTGGGAAAGGTTTTTGAAGATGCTAAAACTAATAGCCACGTGGAAAGTGTTTTAAAGGTAGATGTTCCGATTTTCAACTTGAAGTTTTCTATTCTACATGAAAGGTCATCCTTAAAAAAGTCGTGTTCCAAAGTTTGAGTTGCATAGCTCTAATGGTTCTTATTTTAGACGCACAAGATGCTGTGAACTGTACCCATTGAGTAGTACACAAACTATATCGGTGGTTACCACCATTCGCGGTAATTCCACGTTATTTCATCGATTTCTCCGTAATTATACCGATTTAGGCCGTCAAATTTCAGTATGATGATGAGAAAAATACGAGCTTTCATATGATATGAAAATCTCTGTATGTTTGAAATAATTCTGTGTTACGAAAATGTGATCGGGTCATCTACCTTTAAGGTATTAACAAAGACCAAAGGCAATCAGAGTGCCAACATTCTGCAACATTGACCTGACATTTCAATCCCAAGAATGTGACATACACTCTACATGCATCATAATTAATCCATCTGAATTGACATTTTAAGGATGATTGAGTTAGAATTGCAGCCTTATTTTAGGGTGATTGGAACCTAACTTCTTATAAGCAGGTATGAGAATGGAAAAAACTGAAGAAAAACCCCGAAAATGTGCGCCAAAAACAGGCTGAAATTAAAAGAAAGTGCGGAAATTTGGACCAAAAAATAAAGGGAATTCCTTTTAAAAAAGGAAAATTCTCATGCCTGTATAAGTGAAAAAGTAAGGCGACAAAAAGAACAACAACCCTTGTTCTACGGGCCCGACCTACCCATTATTTTGGAATTTCCCTATATTTGTTTTATATAGAAATTTGACAAACTGGTTATAGAGTTCAATTTTTTTTGCACACCAGTTTTGAGGACGCCATCCCCTCTCAATTTTTTGACTTGACGGCACCCCCAAATTTCTGACTCAACGCTACCCCCCTCCCGCTCTCAAATGTTAGACTCGGCGGCACATTTCCCGAAAATGTTGACAAATCCAGAGGGACAGACCCTACCTGAGAGGTTTTTTCCCCTTTGCCTACTGTACAACTTGCAAATTGTGTTACGTTTAAAGGTGGATGTTCCGATTTTCAACTTGAAGTTTTCTATTCTACATGAAAGGTCATCCTTAAAAAAGTCGTGTTCCAAAGTTTGAGTTGCATAGCTCTAATGGATTTTAGACGCACAAGATGCTGTGAACTGTACCCATTGAGTAGTACACAAACTATATCGGTGGTTACCACCATTCACGGTAATTCAACGTTATTTCATAGATTTCTCCGTAATTATACCAATTTAGGCCGTCAAATTTCAGTATGATGATGAGAAAAATACGAGCTTTCATATGATATGAAAATCTCCATATGTTTGAAATAATTCTGTGTTACGAAAATGTGATCGGGTCATCTACCTTTAATTCAATTTCACTTGTATCACCCTGTACTCACCATATAAATAAGGTAGATAGAGCTATATATAGTTTGGTTATGATTCTGTAAATATGATAAGATAATTATACAAATATTTAAAACAAAGAGTAGAGAATATTGCTTTGAATGCTGTCTACTGTGCCATACACATAACTTCAATTTGATTGATAGAGGGCAGCATAACAATTACGCAGTGTTCCAGACGACGGTGGCTACGAACGGCCGTTAATTTTGAATTTCCGTTGGTTTCAATGTAACAATGGATTTTGATTATATGACCCCATAAAATTCATCATAGGTTAGAAGAAAAATTTTCCAATCCAAAACCGTTCGGGATGGCTAATCATCCCAATTGTAAATGCTATTTTTTGAATTTAAACCGTTGTTAAGCGGTCGTCCCATTCACTTGATCAGGTAACCTCGTTCGCATATTTTAACCTGAATACTCGTGAATACGCCTATGTCCAGCGTCGTCTGCAGTGTTCTTCCTTCCTGTAAGGCCTAGTAATTAAAATGTTTGGTTGCACTCCATGCCTCTCTTTTAAGGAGTGGGCGGGCAAAAAAAGTGTTTTTTTAATAATTTTTAAAATTATGAATTTTTTAATGATGGGTAAATAGCTAACCAAACTGACCATTAAATAAGAATTTAAACAGTTTACTACTTTTTCAATTGATAAGTGTTTTAAAAATGACCATTTAGAATTAAGAATGTCATTTTCAAAAAGAAAAGAATCAAACCTTTTTCTGGAATATTGAAAAAATTGGGTAGGTATTATTTTGAAACCTTTTTTCCCAATATTGAAAATGGGAAGACGGGGAGGACAACATTGTTTTTAAGCCTACCTCCAGGGATATACTTCTGTATAATGTATATCTGTTTAATAAGGTATAGAGGGCAGCATTAATATATTAAAGTAGCCAACTAATATCAAACCCATTTAACTAATTCAACATATCAGGCATAGAGGGCAGCATAACAATTTCACAAGTCATGTGTTGTTGGACTTTGAGTGCCAGGGTTGTAATCAGGACTTTCAGTTCATCACAAATTCTAACACATAGCATTTTAATACTTACATAAATTTCACTACAACTCTCGTTGTTCTGATCTGAAAAAAGTGTAAGAAAATAATATATGATCTTGTTAATAAAATAGGATAGGGGCAGATGCATATAATCCAAATATGTTTGAATAGATCGAGCCTAAATGAAACAAAATGGCAAGGGAAAAAAACACTTTTCCCGACAGACCGACCCAACTACTGAAAGGGATCTATGGACAATCAAACAAGTTTATTTTTATTGGTCTGAGGTAGAACCTGGTTTTGCTTCATTTCTGATACCTTTATTCTGTTGGTGCCTGATAAATGTCAACATTTTACACAGTGGTACTTACTTGCCATCATGACAGTGTCGTAGATCACAGTAGCAAAACATGATATTTCAAATGCAATTATTATACTGCAAGAGAATAAAAAATAAACAAAGTTCATTAGAATACCACCTACTTATATTGTGAACAGGTATAAACTATACATTTTGAGAATTAATGTCGGAGAACTTCATCAAAATTTCCTTCCAAATCCACAAAAAACTTTAGTTGGTCAGGCCAGCACATTGCTCAATAGAATATGTTTTGAAGTCACATAAGTACAAATTTCTATTGAACAAACACATTGGAATACTTTCCCTTCAAGGACAACCAAAAAATATGACAATTTTAAAAGCATGATTTCAGGCAGGGTAATCCGTGAAATTTCAAAAAATTGTTAAAAAACTCCACCCAAATTCCCAAAATGTTTGTAAAAACAAAACAAAAACAACAAAACATGACTGACCGACCCTACCCGTAGAAAAGGGGGTTTGTCGCCTAATCCAATCACTATCCTTGCACTTATCAAACTGCGTGATACATTTCACGGACATAAATTATGCTAATGAGCTAATTCGTGAAGGGCGCCGCTCATTAAATGACGTCACTCACATCATCGATATTTTCGGAACGCCAAAATTGTAGGGTTGAAATTCTAGGTCGAGTAAAATAGACAGTTCAAATTAAACGTTGGTTCCAAGTTCAACAGACAGCACATGTATTTAAGTACACAGCAACTACAATATGCAGGCAACATTTGAGAAAAAACGATGCCCGGCTTTGCAAGGGAGTGTACGGGGAAGTGTACGGGTGAACATGACAAACCAAAACAGCCTAGTAAATAACCGCCTCTGTGGCGCAATTGGTTAGCGCGTTCGGCTGTTAACCGAAAGGTTGGTGGTTCGAGGCCAGCCGGGGACGTTGTTTCTTTTTGCATTTAATGCAGATCGACAAATCACAGTAAAAATATAATATTGACAAAATCACAAACCACTTACACAAAAATCGCATCTGCGCATGCTCCTGTCGTGATCGAAATCCAACACACAAGCAATGGGCGAGTTTTATAAGTGCCTTGGTATGTTGCCAAAGACCATGTCAGTCACACTCTAAATGGAGCCTTCTCTTACCTCCAAATATTTCTTTTCTGTATTCTTCTTTCACTGTCCATTGTCTGTACTTCATTCATCTTCTTTGTGATAAGCACACCAGCACCAAGGAAAAACTGCACCAAAAGACACTCCACCGTTGATAGCATCAACCAAAATGGATCTGAAATTAAAATGGTTAAAACCAAATCAGCCATTACTCATACGCATCAGGCGAGGTTAAAATGTTCTTTACAAACCAGGATACAGCGGGAATATAAATAACGTCAGATAAGCGTACTTTAGGTCCTGGATACTGCTATTACAGTATCGGTCAATACTGGAACATAAATTTGCCAGTATCGTTCGATACTGGTACGATTTTATTGTCGAGCGATACTGGAATGTTTTTATGTTCCAGTATCGTTCGATACTGGTACACAAGCTACCAGTAGTAATTTGTCCCAGTTTTGAATGATACTGGTACATAATTGTGTTCCAGTATCGCCCGATACTGGTACATTTATATGTGCCAGTATCGACCGATACTGGAACACTGACTTTGTACCAGTCTGGGACCTAAAGTACACTTTTCCCCTAAACTGTTCCAGATTTGCATTTTTTTTATAATCATGTATCCAGCTACATGCTACAAAACTCATTATTATTTATATGGGGCTCCCATACAGTACACCAGGGTTGTCACCAGAGTGATTTTATAACCGGGTAAAAATTGCGAAGCGTAGCAAAATCTTGCCAATCAATTAACCTTTTACCCATGTTAGAATTGCACACAGTCAATCTAGTGAATACCCGAGCAGCATTACTAGCGTGCTTCTTGCGTGAGAGACGATACGATCGGTCGACTACGTCACATATTGGCTTACGTTTTTCTTGACTAGACTTGAATGCAGTCATTGCATGTATAACAGCAGTATCGCAGTGTGCTTCACGCGATATAGACTTGGCTACAGACTAGAGGCGGGTTTCCCCAGGTCCTTGTTGACTATGAATAAATTATGATAATGTTTGGTTTTGACCAGTGAGGAAATATTTAAGCTTACTTCGCCGTTTTGCGGTAATAAAAACAAGGAATTACACTTACACAGTAATCTAATAAGAATTTTATTCAGTGGGGGTAAGAAATTTGTGCCGGACGGTAAGGCTGAAATTTACTGCGAGTACCGGGCGGAGATTTTGCAAGCTGGGTAGCTCCGCCCGGCGTGGTGAGAACCTTGCAGTACACAAATCTGGGTATTGAATATTGTGCACCAAAAGTACCCGGATGCGAACAATATTAAAAAATATTGTGCAGCGCAGAAGATGTGCACGATGCTAGGCTTATTCACGATAATGGTATTATTTTAAAAATCCCGTTTCCGGCAGCCTGGTGCTAAGCATTGGTTTCTAGTTTCCAATACGATTTATTCCGTTAAAATATACTACCGGGTTCCAAATTGTCGGATCCTTTCATCTATGCTTAGCACCAGGCTGCTGGAAACGAGATTCATTATAAATTGTTTATCGCGATCATTTTGTATTGGCGCCATCACAATAATGATTTGATAATAAAATATCATTACCATTATTGAGATTTCTTGTACGAGGGTTAAATATTTACGCGATCTCTCTTCTGTTTTGGATACAATTGTTGTTGAAATATTATTATAGACAGTCGCATTGCCCTGACCTAGGTAAGCAAAATCCATGTCCCCCTATTGAGTCCCTTACTCCTTACTCCCCCTGGGCGGGGGATACACTCTTGTATACAGGGATGTGGCGTTCCAGACATGTGATTTATCGTAATATAGACCCATGACAATGACCTACTTACCGAAACATTCCTTTTTTGTATCTTTGACTAAGATGAAACCAAACACGACTGTAGTTGTGAAGTATAACGAAAATATGCCCAGTACTGGAATAATCACCCTGCATGGGGAGAAGACAAACAAAATGAAAATGTCAAGGAAATTAAACCAAACGCTATGATTGATCAAAACCAAAAGAGGAAGTAAATTCTAATATGTGTTTTCCTTGAAGACAAAAAAATCCCTCCGAAAGCACAACTAACGGTGAGTCAAAATAATACATGTACTTTTTATAAATGCAAACACTCAGTTGAAAATATTGATCAAAATGAAAATGACAGTCTCTAGCCATTGTCATGGTCACATGCATCATGATTGATTCTTTGTGATGCAATTACCAATGGTGAGCCACTTATTTCTGTTTGGTGGCATGTGATGTGCAGCAATTAAGAGATTGGCCAATTGCAAACTTTATGACATTCGACGTATCATGGACATTATTTTTCTTTCTAAAATCATTAAAAAAAGTGATACTTAAAAAAAAGTTGAACTGCGAAACATGCTCCTAGTCAATCAAAATCTGAGAGCTACATAATTTATAATTCCCCACCCTCCCCCCAAAAGAAAATGCCTTGAATACTCCTAGACGGACTTCACTTCAGTGTCAAATGTGCTCCTGAATAAGAGGAAAATCCTATACGTTACACATAAGAAAAATGGCGCTCCCCATGAAATCATTGCTCTAAGAGAGTGCAAGTCAACACTAAAATACCAGGCTAAACCAAGTATTCAGAATAGCTTCAAAGGTCAGTAAGTCTACCAACCTGACAAACAGGGTTTGTTTTTATGTATCACATAAATCAACTACAATCATTAAAATACCATGGCCAATACGTATTTAGCACTAATCCAAATTCCGGGAAGTCTGCCCACTTGAAGCATGGTTTGTTTTTTGGTTTGTCACATTATCAACAACGGTACCTCATTTGTCCATACATAAACAAGATGGTACTCAACATCACATAATCATTTCAGAAAATTCACTACCTGCTGCTCATGTAACAGTCACATGCAGCACACCTGTGATCCCCTTACTGTAAAAAATTTGTACGCTCAAGGTTAGGATTTCAGCTCTAGGGATACTTTGTTTACAGTGGAAATATTGGCCATATGTTTACTTGTACACGATCCATGTACCAGTCTTGCTGTTAAACAGACACTACATGGAATACCCTACCCACTCACAAACAATCCTCATACAGTTTATACCAGAGGAATTAAATGATAGGGTAATTATAAACTTGGCCAGATAAACCACCAGACAAGGGCAGAAGCAGTGATGACAGATATGTCTGACCAACTATCCTCTACACACTTAAAAATAGGTAGTTAAAATGACTCCTTGTCAGGGTTCAACAATGCACCAACTGAAACAAGGGTTAAATATGATACTTTTCCAGTTAAGTGTGTATTTATTATGGTTTGTAAGTTAATACCAGCCTGTTTTTATGGAGCATTTACTAAAATCAAAACAACTCGCTTAGCCTAATGTTCCATTCGTGCCCTCACGGGCACTCATGCACCATACACTACAGAAAGCATATCTTCCATTAGGTCACACTCACAGCTCTTTCAGGACAGGCACATTGTTTGTACAAATCATTTTTGGGCAATGAGTAGCTTAGAAAAGAGATTCTACATTTGCCAACCGCTCGCTGCTGTGGGTATACAGCTTCGGTAGTGTGTGCCACAAAAGATTATTGAGATGAAAAAACATAGAATATTACTATAAACGTTAACAACTTTCTAAACTGAACATTTTTCAGAGAATTTTTGAAGACGTAATCATTACTTTACTTCGATTTCTTTTCTTTTTTCTCTGTGTCTTTTCTTTCTATTCCCATCCCTTGCAAATTTCTCCATCTCTCTCTTTTGTTATTTGTAAAGTTCAGCTCCCCCACTGCCCCAGCAGATACGCTACTGGTGTCCATATGACTACTGTTTTTGTTGGAGGTAGGTACTTGAGCACTTTTAACGCTAGATTAATGCTAGATCCACCTAATGTGACAGGCGCCCCTCTATGGTCATGGTTTACTTACCATTTGTGATGCGATCTGTGAAAACCCGCCACATGGTGGCATTTTTCATATTGGAGATATTTATATGATAAGAAAGCTAAAACTGTGCTGATTACAGAACTGTTTTGATCATTTTTCTACGATCACTACAAAAAAAGTTACGAGTGAATGATGATTGTGATGTCACCAAAAGCTACAAACAAGAAATCATGAAAACAGGCCAAAAAAGATACATAATTCAATATAATAACATTATAAGGTTAATAATAAAAGTGACTCAAGTAAGTTTGTCAAGGTGAAATTTCATGAAAGATGATGACACAAAGTACTTGAAACTAATTTTCTTTAAAAAAATCTAAAAAAAGAAAAAAGTTGTTTTTATTTTTTATTTTTTTTATTTTTTCTATTTTACCCATAATCCCTAGTTCACATTTTGCGACATCCGACGGGTTTTCTCAGATCGCATCACATTTATTAAGATAATCTTTTCTGAGAAGCCTTGCTGATCTAGACAGATAGAAATGACAGACTGCAAGCAGTTGTAACATCTTTAGGTACTGTACTGCTAGCTCCAGTTGTGGGAAATGGATGTATATCCATGGTTTACTTACCATTTATTAAGGTAATCTTTTCTGAGAAGCCTTGCTGATCTAGACAGATAGAAATGACAGACTGCAAGCAGTTGTAACATCTTTAGGTACTGTACTGCTAGCTCTAGTTGTGGGAAATGGATGTATATCCATGGTTTACTTACCATTTATTAAGGTAATCTTTTCTGAGAAGCCTTGCTGATCTAGACAGATAGAAATGACAGACTGCAAGCAGTTGTAACATCTTTAGGTACTGTACTGCTAGCTCCAGTTGTGGGAAATGGATGTATATCCAGTGAATTATTCTAAAAAATAAAATGTGAAAACATCAATCATCAGAGCGTAATTAAACTTCTGTGCAGATTGTAATCAATATTATAAGGCTATATTAAAAAAATCTTTTGTCTCAAAGCTCTTCAGTTTTTCAAAACCTAATGCGTTATGCGATTTTTTTTAATTTTTTTTTTTTTTTTTTTTTTAAATATAAAATATTGAAATCCTTGTAAAAGTGAACTTTTGTATTTAAAATGATGTGATCAATGAAAATCTGAAAAATCTGTGAAATTTTTGGATTTTTTTATTTTATTTTTTTTGAAAAAAAAAAATATATATATATATATTTTTGTTTGTCTTCTAACGCGCGCCAATTAACTAACGCGCGCGGGAGCTTTGAGACAAATGATTTTTTTAATATAGCCTAAGGGCCACTACTCAATGCACAGTATTACAGTCCTAGTGATAACTTTGAGTGAATATAAATGATTGTTAACATTCTCCAATCCGCTTTCACAGAATGGTCAGAATATGCATAAAATAACAGACAGGTACTCTCCAGAACAGAAATCAGCCAGCAATCAAAATTGTTTTCAAATTCACAAATAGGTTTTGTGGACTTTGAATAAATTCAGGTTTGCAGGAACAAATTATTAAGATTTGCATATCAAGATTTGCATTATTCAAAAACAATTTGTTTAAAACTTATGTTTCCTATATAAAACTTATGTTTCCTATCGTAGTGAGTTGATGTGCGCTGGTTGTTGCAGCACATCTCTCCTCAAATACCTTGGCAAATTGTGGATTTTAGATCTTTAGCTGTGCTATACTTGTTACCAGGAGTTAATGTAACATCCATGGAAGCTACTGGACAATTATTGTGGAAGCTGACTGTGTTTTGGCTGAGTTTGTGTGGATTTTTGTTTTCTTGGAATCTACAATAAATATGGAAACAGCAAAGCAATGCATTACCACAGTGGTTACCCATAGAGTTACTTCAATCAATAAGTTGATTACACTGATCACCACATTTCTAGTGTTTGTAATACCTCTACTTATTGCCTACTCAGCTCATTCAACTGCAGTAAGTACAATTGATTGCTATTGTAACTTGATTCATCATAGCACTATGTGTTATACAAGAAATCAACTTCTGGAACATAGAGTGCCTATCCAAACAAAACTACCTCAAAATGTGTGGGCAAATATAAACTCACTTGGGTTACGTGCTAAGCCCCCCACCCATAGGGGCAGGAGAGGTGGAAGGCGTCATCCCAGAATAATTGAGACACTTCATGATCAGCCGACTGCAACTAACTCTAATAACATTCCCTGTATTGTGACAGCCAATAGACCTACACACGATAGGAAGACTCATCATGCCTACGTCAAACCTAAAAGACTTGTGTATCCCTACATATACAGAGAACCTTTGTTTGATATCCGATTGTGGAACGCAAGATCAATTAGAAAGAGATCAACAACACTGAATTCATATGTAACCCAGTATAACATTGATGCCTTTTTCATAACTGAAACTTGGCTAGCCACTGACGACCCTGTTGTCATAGGAGAATTGAAACCTGCTGGATACACCTTCCTAAGTTTCCCCCGTGGAACAGATAAACATGGTGGCATAGGTGTATTCTTTAAATCGCAATTGGGCTTCAAACTTCATCCTCTAAACATTCAGACAACTTATTTTGAGTATGCAAGCATTCTGGATCCCAATAACGGTGTACACTACATCATAATATATCGACCCCCTCCTTCTACAGAGAATGGCTTTACAACCGCTGGCTTTCTTGAAGAGTTTGAAAATTTCTTGCCAGAAATAACCTTGATCCCAGGCAAACTTGTCATTCTAGGAGACTTTAATGTTCACTTTGATGAGCCCCATATATGGCCTGCAACTCGGTTTATCACCATGATATCCTCGTATGGCTTACAGCAACATGTGACCGCTGCTACTCACAAAAGTGGACATATTCTCGATCTGGTCATGACGCGCACGGATGATGATGATTTAGTTAGACTTTGTGATGTTGGACTGGATCATGGGTCAGACCATTTTATAGTCAGGTGTGTCCTTCAACAACGTAAGCCCCCACCTCAAAAGGCTACATGTACCGTACGTGATTATCAGAACATGGCACCATCTGCCTTTAAAAGTGATCTGGAGAGCAAACTTGCTGTGTCTGATACTATGGAAGATGTAAATGATCTTGTGGAACATTTCTCCTGTGTTTCTGAGACAGTTCTTGATCTACATGCCCCTCAGTCGACCAGAACTCGCACAATCCACCCACGACCCCGGTGGTACAATAAGGACATTAGACGCGAAAAACGTGAACAGCGCCGACTTGAACGAAAGTGGAGAAAACGCAAGTTGCAAGTCCATAGAGATGCTTACATGATTCAGCACCACAAGGTTGTTAAACTTATCAAACAGTCCAAAGAGGAGTACTTTAAGGCCATTCTTAGTGACTGTAATCCTAAGGACACTTTTAAGACACTTGGTGTTCTGTTGAATAACAACTGTAGAATTTTGCCTACCTTTGATACACCTGACAGGTTGTGTAATAAGTTTGGTGTGTTTTTCACGGGCAAAGTAAGGAAAATCAGAGATGATATTGACAATACTGTTGTCAATCCTGTGTCAAATGCTCAAACGAGGGAGGATTTTACGATTGAATCTGAACTTGTCACCTTTAAACACCTCGGTGACAAGGATATCTCTGACATAATCATGGGATGTGCAAATAAAACATGCCCTCTTGACTGTATGCCTACATGGCTAGTGAAAGAAAACATTGATGTTGTTGTACCGTACATTAAGGACATTGTAAATAATTCTCTTTCTGATGGTGTCTTTCCTCATAGTCTTAAACAAGCCATTGTCACCCCAATCATTAAGAAGACCTCTCTTGATTGGAATGAGTTACAGAATTATAGACCAGTATCTAATATCAGTTTTATTGGCAAAGTGATCGAGAAGGCTGTGATTTCCCAGTTCAATGAGCATATGAAAAGGAATGATCTAAACGAAGTCTTTCAGTCTGCCTATAAGAACGAACACAGTACTGAAACCGCTCTGCTCAAAGTTAAAGATGATATCACCCGTGCACTGGATAAAAATCACGCTGCCTTCTTGATCATGTTGGATTTGTCTGCTGCCTTTGATACCATTGATCATGGAATACTATTTCATCAGTTTGAACACGACTTTGGTATCAAGGGCACAGCACTCCAATGGTTTAAGTCCTATATGACTGGTCGCTCATTTAAAGTGTGTATCAGTGGTGAGATGTCAGATGAATTCACTCTTGATTTTGGTGTTCCCCAAGGGTCTATTATTGGTCCACGGGCTTTTACAAAGTATGCCCAATATGTTGCTACCATCATCCGTAGACATGGTTTCATGTATCATATATATGCAGACGACATACAAATATATCACACATTTGATCCTAAGATACCAGGTGAAGCTGTGAGTACCATCTTTAAGTTGTCAAGCTGTGTTGCCGAGGTCCGGAACTGGATGACACACAACAAGCTCAAGCTCAATGATTCAAAAACTGAGTTTTTCATTGCTTCACCACCTCAATTAATGTCTCGCCTATCTGGTACCACAATATGGATTGGGTCTACTGAAGTAACACCATCTGAAAAAATCAAGAACTTAGGTGTTGTGTTTGACTCTGCTATGACCATGTCGTCTCATGTAACGTCCCTTTGCAAATCTGTAAACTTCCATCTTTGAAACATCTCTAGAATCCGGCGGTTCATTGATAAAGATACTTGCAGTACCACCATGCGTGCCCTTGTTCTGTCAAAATTAGATTATGCAAATTCCACTCTCCTTGGATGCAAGAAAGCCGACATCTTGCGATTGCAACGGCTCCAGAACAAAGCCGCCCGGATAATTTTCAGAGTCCCCAGGAGACATTCCTCATCTCAACTTTTATCCACTCTCCACTGGCTTCCAATTGACAAGCGTATTATATTCAAGACACTTCTGTACAAATCTCTGAATGATCTTGCACCAATCTACCTCTCTGACTCCATCTCCTTATTCATTCCATCCAGGAAGGGGCTCCGATCATCGATGGATACTCTCCGCCTTGATATCCCCAGGAGCAGCAGAAAGTATGGTGCCAGATCATTCAGTGTGCATGGTCCAACACTCTGGAATAATATCCCTCTTGCTATCCGCTCATCTCCCACTGCTACAATCTTTAAAAGTCGCCTCAAGACTGGCATTTTCTAGGCTGTCATATTATGTTGTTGATATATTTCTTGTTGCATTGTGTATTATGTATTTGCCTTGTATTTGTATTTTATTTATGTAATTGTAAAGCGCTATGATCATTTTCTTTTGGAGTAGCGCTATATTAAGCACTGCATATTATTATTATTATTATTATGTTTCCTATGTTACGGTCTACACTCTTCATCAGAATGACCTCTAAGGGTGGGAATTTTGGGTAATTGTATACCTGGGTAAATTCCGCCCCCTAAAAAAAAAAGAAGAGTATATATATTTTTCTTAAGTCGAAAACAGGACCTGACTCGTACTTGACGCTTAATAACCCACATTTAGGGATAATAACTCCTAACCTAAGATCTTATACTAAATCATAGAATTCATTGAATTCTTATCAAAAGTGTGATTTTTTTCAACACTGAAAATGAAAGTGTACATTAACATACAGGTTTAGTTGTCTTTTAAGACAACTAAACCTGTTAAAACAGTGTGCCCCAGGAATGGCAAATCTACCATATCTTTTGGTTGATTATGTAGATTTGCCATTCCTGGTTCACACTGTAATACATGTACAACTAAACCTGTTTGTAATTGTAATGTACACTTTCATTTTCCTGCATCTCAACCTAATTTAATTAAGATATTGTTGATTTTGAAATAAATTGTATTTTTACATAGAAAACAGTGTTGAAAAATCATACTTTTGATATGAATGAATTAAATAATTTAGTATAAGATCTTAGGTTAGGACTTAGGAGTTATTATCCCTCATGGTGTGGGTTAAGGGGTATTATGTGGATTATTAAGAGTGAAATACGAGTCATCTAAGGTCCTGTTTTTTTACTTAGAAACAAATTAAAATTAAGGTTTTTCTAGGTCTACAACTCAAGGATCACTGTAACAATGCCTTAACTGAAAGCAGTACAGGTCAGAAGAGGTCTTTCTGAGTGATTTTAATCACTCAGAAAGACCTCTGAAAGTGTGTAGACCATAGCACACGAAACTGTCAGTCTTAAGTAAAATTTGAGTTTTGAAAATGAAAATCTTAATAATATGGCTGTGTGGTCTTTGTGTGGTACAGAACTGTTAGTAGAAGCGCTAAACCTCATAGTCACTTTTCACACACCCTTTCCTTTTGTACATACTTTTCTGTGCACAAATGTACTTTAAAAAAAATAAAAAAATAAAAATTGCATTTTTTGTTGTTGTTGGTTTGATTTTTTAATCTGAACCTTTCACAATAATTTTATAAACACTCTGAAGATTAATCATTTACAAGAAACTCAAATTCCCAAAAAATCACCCACAATTAGGTTTTGGGCTATATCTCAGTTTGGAGATCTGCTCAATTCCGTCTGGTTTCGGTAGAACATGTCACAAATGTCTTGCTTAAACTTTTATTCTGCAGTACTTACATAAGGATGCATTCAGCAGTAGCGCAGTAGAAGACAAATAGTTGGTGGTAAAGATGCTGGTTACTTTGGTGAAGTTTGATGACCTGTGTCAAATATAAAATGTATGTAAATTCATTGAAATTAAAATATTCTATCATAAAAAATACTGACAATACAGTGTGAGTCAAAAAAAAGTTTACCCTAATTGAAAAAAAAAATAAAGAAATTCTAACCACAAAATCAAGACAAACAAAACTTTAAATGATTGCTCCATTTCTTTGCTATCATCTGGGGAAAAAATCACGCTATTTGATGATACCGTTAAGTAAATATGACTATTTCTGTACAGGAGCTGTTTTTTCACCAAAAACACGGTTTTTAATTTCAAGCTTAACATGTTAACGAGCTTAATAATGTTTACTAGGATTATGATGTAAAGCATTACACATCTTGTTTATTAAAAGAATTAAGTAGACAATAGACTTGTGCAAAATTGTCTCCTAATAGATTAAAACATGAAATATGGATTAAATCGTATCACCACTGTCAGTTAATAAATAATAATTGCAACGATTAAATAGTCCGCAAGGGATTCATAAACATGATCAAACTAGATGAGGATATTGAATAAAAATTGTCACCAGTGACTATCTGATAATGTGAATAACAAACGATATAGTATTTTGATAAAATCAATAAACATAATATTGCACTTATTTTTCGTAAATATGTCCGATTATTAAGTAAACATTATTCTTGAACCAATCAAATATTGTCAATGTCCACAGTAAGACTAGTAAGTAATAGTCTATCCCTCTCTTTCTCTCTCTACATGTAAAATTTATTCCTGTTAATGAATAGAAACCCACTTGATAATCCAGCATCTTGTTTGGTCTTTCTCCTGATCTTTGAGAGTGTGCTTAGGATGGTTGCACTGAGGGACAATAGACAGCTTTAAGGCCTATTTATGACATAATTACCACACTTTAATCATTTCATAACAAAGGAATTGATCCTTTCGCTGTCGGTATTGTAATTTTTTATTGGTCGTATCTTATGAAATATAATGGTCAAGATCTGGAAGCGTGTTCGGACGTTAAATTGGTTACTTTCATTCAAAACAGCGTAAAATAAGTTTCCCTCAACCAATCTAAACCAGATAAAATTCATATTAAAGCTAATTAATATGTCTTTATACCTTAAATTGTTTTGAAAACAAACGAATACTTTTTTCTAAAAAAAATCGCTGAAGTTGAGTAAACTTTTTTTGACTCACCCTGTAGAACAGATTTGGATGTTTTTCTTTAATGTAATAAGCATTAATTACAAGATGAGCCACAATTTTGAGATTGGGGTTTTTTTGGGGTATATTTTGAACACTTTGGATTTCCTGCTTTTACGTTAATGTTGTAATTATGGCCTGGAATAAGGTATTGTCTTGGAAATTTCACCAAGTATGAAGAGGTATTTCTACTCAATATAAAATGAAGACATTAGCCAAGTTTTAACAGTATTTCCCCCCGATTTTCTAAAAACGGGACCTGAATATTTTGACTCACCCTGTAGGTCGACCAGTTCTGCCAAAGTTTCACAAGATTTGCTGTGTACATATGATTTCTGCCTTACTAATATGTGACCTGTCTGAGTTATTGGTATGACTTGAAAGAGCACATTTTAAGCTTTGGAATGACACCATGTTGAAGGTAATCAGACTTTGTAATCACATATGATTTGAAGAAGAATATTTGTTTCTATTATTTTCTTTATATTTCACCAAATATATTGACTTCTATCTCAAAACTGTGTTTGCCGACAACATGTCCTTTTTGACGCAACTGGTCACATATAATTAACCAGTACTTAAACTTAAAGTGAGTAAAAACTTCATGTCTGTATACAAACAGGGATCAATTTACCTTGTGTTGCATAGTAAAATGCTCCACACTTTATTATGGAATTTGCTATTAAATCCAAAAAGTGTACACATTATACATCAGGGATGCAAGTGGGTGATTGATCAATTTCCTGAACTTTTTACGCGAGCTTGGCCAGATGGCCCAAGCATTTGCATGCGGCGTCAACATTTTATAGGGGCTTGTCTGGAGAATAGGATATAGAGTATCACCCCCCTAAAAAAACATGTTTGACTCTTTTTATGCTGAAATATCATCATCCGATTCCGGAAATGCAAAAAAAAAAAAAAAAAAAAATCTTTCTTCCAAAAATCCGGAATTCTTTTTTTTTATGGCCAAATTTCCGGAATTCCGGAAGTCTTGCATCCCTGATACATGTAGCATGTTTATTCTATGCTTTTCAATGTAATATTGTGCTATTTTGTTCCTGTAAATTGGATCCTCTAGTCTAATACATACCTTGGCAATGCAGAGTATACAAAGTGTGGCTGCAAATGCTGAGAGAACGCCATTTCTGTGGAAATACAGAAAATGTAAAATGTGTGTATGTGAAAGTAAAAGTGACATGCTCATAAATAATATTAGCAAATAAAGTTGAAAATCGGGCCAGAAATCAGAACATCTCCCTTTAAATAAAAATACAATGAGACAGCCAAATCTGAAAGCCAATGACATTCTAGAACTGGCGCAATCATGCATGCAGATTCCCTCAAAACAACCTCACAAAATGATCATCCCTTTGGGATACATGCACACCAAACGGGCTGATAATGATGTGAGTTTTGTACTGTGTAACTTAAAGGTAGATGTTCCGATTGCTGGCCTGATTTTCAACTTGATGTTTTCTATTTTACATGAAAGGTCATCCTTAAATTTGTCGCATTCCAAAATGCAACAGTTCTATTTTTAGAAGCACAAGGTCACAAAATAATTGCCCATTGAGTAGCACACAAACTGACTGGTGGTTAACCACCTTTGGCAGTAATTCACCACATTTTAGCCTATAATTTCTAAATGGAACATTTCTGGCCCCAAGATTTTACAGACATAATGAGAAAAATATGGGGATTCTTCTGATATCAAAATATCTTGATGTGAAAAAAAAAATCATAGCCCCAAAAGAGTGATCGGAACATACACCTTTAAGCATACAATTATCTGAGTGGTTATCATTGTACACATACCTGGCACAAGCTAGTGGATCAAAGTAGCAGAAGCAGCCTTCTTCCACGACATCCATTGAGTGATTGGAGTTGTTAGCTAGTGTTACCATGGTAACTTGGGTTACAGTGCCCTCATCTGGATACATGTCCCATGAGATGTTATTGTTATATGCTAGAAAATAAAAGTGTCTCTGTCACACTGATGTACTGATAGCATCTACATAGATAGCTGGATTGGTATGACATGTGTAGAGATGGGGTAAAAGTAAAACCCGACAGGCTTTGCCAATACTCTTTGGTGTTTTGTTGAGACTTGTGGACGAAGCGCAGAAGAGTTCAGAATATTTCATGTGATTTAAATCCAGATCCAAATCCTGCCAAATGAAAAAGTAGTTATTATAGAATTCAATAAGTTATGAAACTATCGATACAGGTAAAAACAAAACAGGTAAAACAAAAAACAAAAACCCAGAAAACTGGGTCTTTGCAGGTTGTAATATTTTCTCCTTTTCTCTTCAATTAGAAGACCTGTCCTGCTGAGTGTCAAAAAATGCTCAATGTTGCCGAAATGAAAATTAGACTTTGAAGCAGAAGTACTGTACATGTAGCGCTAAAAAATGTCAGGGTCCTACAGGGTGTATCAGAAAGAACTGTACCGTGTTTCTAAAATACATAAAAAATACAAATTGATTATTGTTTTAAATTTAAACACCCGCAATACAAAGGTGAACAGGTTTCCTATATTATATGTTAATTTCATTGAGATATCTCTTTTTGTTCTCGTGTTGCAAGACATAATCGAAAATCGATGAATAACGTATTTTCAATTTTAATCAATCCTCTCTACCACTTACCCAACATTTCAAACAATGTAGCCCACACCACATAAGCAATATTCAAAGCTCCCGCTAAAGAAAGGAAAGTTAACACCACTCAAGCAGAAGAAATCCTTTTTTATTTGCGGATTACAAATCAGAATTGATCTCCAAATTTCAACCAAAAAAGTATGCAAATAATAAAAAGTTATACAAGTGATGTTAAAAGTTAAGATATGACAACCAAAATTAAACCCTGTCCTATGTACAGATGGATATCTCAGGTAGGGTTAGTAATTTCACAGATTTTTAAATTGATCATATCGACCAAAATTGAAATCTATCATCTTTACCAGAAAGTTTGTATTTTCCATCAGAAATGTCCGATTTTCAAAATTTAAAATTCTTATGAAAGCTGGGCGTTTGCGCAAGATAAATGTGAAAACGGTTTGAATAATATCAATCGAATTCATACCGTAATAAATCATATTGCCTCGGTACAGTTTTTTCTGATACACCCTGTATTTGTAATAAAATGACCCTGTTAGGACTGCAAAACCCCCAAATTTAAGGCATCAACATATTTTTTTCTGATGTAAGCAATAGATGGACAATGACAATGCTTCAGTATTTCTAAAAGGTTTCCATTTCCATGCATTGTAAAATTTAAGATGTTCATGCGATTTTGATCCTGACTGACCCCTTGTTCAATTTCAAGACAGTGTAACTTCATGCGTTAAACAAGAAAGTAAAAGGGGTCTTTGTTAATACTGTAATGTATGAAAATTGTGTGTGCATTTTAATTTTCAAATTTTGTGAGGGCATCCAATTTGCAAATGCATGCACAAATTTGTGAAATGGCGAGAACTCCGCTCCGCAACATCTATAAATGACCGAAAACCGTACAGAATCGACAAAAACTGGAAAAATCCAGGGCTTTTTCCGACTGCTGCTACGGGCCGTGTTGGTTAATTTTATCCGTATGCGTACTGCAACCATGCTGTCGGCGCGTAACACATTACACGTTGTAGAGTGCCATGCCAAAATTAACATGCACACATTGATAGCCTACGCTGATGTGGTACTTCTACGCACACACACTACCAGGCCTGCACACTACCCCCAGTTGCCCACACGCGGGCAGGCAAATAATTGAGAAATATATACCGGAGATGGTTAAAGGTAGGGCCTTGGGGGTTGAGATAAGCCACAGGGGTGGGGGGTGTAATGAGGTTATGTGGTTTGGGAAGTAGGTGGTTAATGAAGAAATGTGCATCGTGTAACCCATTGGAGGGCCATGATGTAATGAAATAATGTGGTTTCTGATAGAAGAAACATGGTATGATGAATCTCAATAGTGTAACAATACCAACATGGACTGGTCATGTTGGTATTGTTACACTACTACACAAATCCCACATCTGACACCATTGGTGTCAGATGTGGGATTTGACACCTTGTTGTAGCTATCAAGTGCACATATTGGCACCTTGTTGTAGCTATCAAGTGCACATATCCATAGCACATATGTAGCTATACGCAAAAACTATCTAGAATTTATTTGTGTGCATCATATTTTCACTGCCTACTTACTAGTTAGTAGTACAAGTAGTTACTAGTTAGTCCATAAAATTTGTCCCACATGTTTCACCGTCATAACTGTCGTTTGAGTCAAGTTATTAAGTACTGGTATAGGAGTAGCTCTCAATCATAGCTCTGTATCTGAGAGCTATGGAATGAAAACATCTAAGTCAGCTATTTCATCATAGTTTTCTGAATAAAATGTGTCAAACTTTTTCTTCTGATATAATTTTTTAGTGGCCAAAGAATCTAGCTCAACCTATTTCAATTTCCAAGAAATAATGGCAGGCTTGAATTTGGATCGCCCTATTCCCGCTACAGCAACAAAAAGACGCAGACTGTCTATACTATGCTAGTTGTCATAATTAGTCACAAGCCAATGAGAAGTAATATACAATAACAATGTCAATAAATGTAGTGCAGTAAAAAAAGTATGCTATTTTAATTAATATAGGGTGGGAATATAGGGCGATTAAAGTTTTTAGTGTGTTTTTTAGTATCATGCTACTACAGCGTCTTTTTAATTTTAAATAATAATTAATAGCGATACCACTTACCAGCAATATTTGTTCATGTCAATTGTTTGTCACTGTCAGTTTAGTTAAAGTTAGCTACGAAGCATAGCTAGTCCATGTCACTTAGTCTTACTTACGTGTAGCTGGAATAGGGCGGTAGAAATTCAAGCCAATATTTCTTGGAAATACTCAGATAGAACTTTTTGCTGGTTGAGATATATATTATTTCAACAATATAAATATAATATTACTTGAACATTAACATGATAAAACATGATAACTGAAGCAAAAGTCCTTCCCGTAGGTATTTGTTATAAAACGAGATGCCGCATTCTCCACTTTTTCAAGATCTTTGATGTTTTTAGCGGTGTATGGATCCCAAGCAGTGGTTGCGTAGTCCAGGTGAGGGCGAACAAGGGAGGTGTACAACTTCTCTTTGATGGAGGAAGAGGTGTGGTGGAAATTTCTTCTCAGGAAGTTCAGTACTCTGGGAGGCCTTAAATTTAGCGTGCTCAACTTGTTTGTTCCAGTCTCAGGTCACTTTGGATGTTTGATGTTTGATGATCTTTGAACATTAAAGATAATATCTGAAGTGAAGAAAGACCAATTTTACAACAGGAAAGTTGAAACAGATTGATGAAAATATGACACTGACATGATTGATTGAGAGCAATGAGCTGAGACTGAGACTGAGAGGCCTACCAATAATAATATTTACCATTGGCATTACCACGCCATTGATTTGAATGAATACAAACAATACAATCCAATTTCAATTTGGATGTGTCAGAGCTAAATTCTTCATCATACACAACTATTAAGGCAACTTCGACTCCCAATTTGTGTGATAAACACAACGGAAAATACTCACGAGTTGAATTCGCTACTTTCTATGACGATGATGTGTCAAACAGCAATAATAATGTACACAATTAAAGCGGCTTCTGGCAAAACATCAACACTGTAAATACCCGGTTTCACGAAAATAAAAATAATAACAAACGTAGTTTTTGCTGGCTTCTGAAATTGAAAGGGGCAATCTAGGCAATCCCGTATAAAAAGCAAGGTACGGGAATACGATGACCTCCGTGTTTGCGTCAATCAAGAGGCGTGCTCGATTCAATAGACAACAAATGCCTTTAAAAGTGAACATATGGTGAAGCTAGCGAGTGCGTTCAAAAAGATAACCCGCTCATCCGCCATTTATGCAATCGCCTTTAAAGGGATACGCAGTCGTGTTGAAGAATTATTTTTTATATTAGTTGCTGTTGTCACTACTATAGTTCAGTCAGTTCCAAATTGGCAATTGAAGTGGTAATATGTTTATCGACAGAGGGCTATTCCGACGGTAACTATTAGAACGGGCAGGAAGGAAACAAGCTAGCCATAGCCGCTTGGGGTCAAACTAGCTAGTCTAAGGGTCGCTATACTCTATTTAGCTACCTCTGGACAGTGACGTAACAAGTTACGTCACTGTCCAGAGGCAGCCTTTACACACATGTATATATCTTCCGTCTTTAAACGCTCGCTTAGTATAACCCCAGCGCCTCGAGTAGGCTTGCGAGGTATGTGCTGCAATTAGTAGAATACGCAGTTATGTCACTGTCTCGTGATGGCCAAATAGACTATAGTCATAATGCTCATTATTCCTATCTGCCCTATTCCTAAGCCTAACCCTAACTCTACCTTATGACTAGCAGTCCTTATGACTAGTGGGTAAACCCCGCCGCTACATACAATTAAATATATATGAGCATTTGAATTCAAATAATATGGGCTATAAATTAATGATTTTTGACCTCTGAAACGTGATGTTGGGTGCAAATCCTTAACTTGACACCTAGAGTTGATATACTTACACGATAAAATGAGCTCACTGAAGTAGAACGCTGTTGAATTATTCAGTAACCCGTGTAGGGGGCACTCATATATAAAAGTTGTAATCATCCGTGTGAATCCACCCTCATGTTGTTGACATTACAAACGTTCTTTATTGTGTGATAGGCTTTTATATTGTTATGCAATTATTCCATGATGTGTGCATACAATGTGGATGTATTACAAATGTGTCCCTATTGAATGCACAGTGAGGGATATTATAGGACAACACTCTAGGTCTTTGTCAGTATGGCGAAGAAGACCAAAGAACTCAGTGAGGACCTTTGTGTGTGCATATTGTGAATGCTCACAAATAGGGGAAAGGCTACAAAGCTATTTGCGAAGCAATTCCAAGTGCCAGATTCCACCATACAGAGCATAGTTTGGAAGAACAAGACGTTTAACTTATTTAAAAACCTTGAAGGACACGGTTGGAAGCCAACGGTGTCCCCTATTTTGACAAGAAAAGTATGGTGAAAGGCAAAAACAATCCACATATCACCGTCAATGCTCTCCCAAACAGCCTTGGTGAGTCTTGGACCAAGATATTAAGGCAGACACTCCAGCAGACATTGCACACAAGAGTTCTCCATGGACTCCGACCAAGAAAGACTCTACTCCTGAAAAGAGACAAAGAGAAACTCGTCTAGCATTTTGCAAGAGCACTTCTGGACAAAGATCCAAGCTTTTGGTCCTCAGTGTTGGGGTTGGCTAAGATGCAAGACGAGTTTCTCTATGTCTCTTTTAAGGAGTAGAGTCTTTCTTGGTCGGCCTCCATGGAGACCTCTCATGTGCAATGTCTCCTGGAGTGTCTGCCATGATATCTTGGTCCAAGAAATGCCAAGGTTGTTCAGGAGAGCATTGATGGTGATCTGTGGATTGTTGTTGGCCTTTCGCAATACTTTTCTTGCCAAACAAGGGGACACCGTTGGCTTCCGACTGCGTCCTTCAATGTTTGTTACTGAGTTGAACTTCTTGTTCTTCCTAATTATGCTTTGTATAGTGGATTCTGGCACTTGGAATCGTTTCGAAATAGCGCTGAAGCCTTTCCCCTCTTTGTGAGCATTCACAATATGCACAAAAAAGGTCCTCGCTGAGTTTTTTGATCCTCACTGAGTTATTTGATCTTCTTCGCCATGCTGACAAAGAGCTAGAGTGTTGTCCTATAACATTCTTCACTGTACATTCAATAAGACACATTTGTAATAAATCCACATAGACATCAAAACATATGAAGTAATTGGGTGATTCAGTATTGTTAGTAAATTTGTTTTATATGCTAGGGTGGTAAATTTGCTGTAATAGTGTGGCTGCAATCTTTCTTTCTATCTTATCATTCCCTCTTATTCCTATCCTTTCCCTCCTAACCTGCATGCTTCTTCTATGCATCTTCATGCTTTGCTTTTACTATTATCAAGGTTGTAGATCCAAGAGGCATTTAATCAGCCCTCTTGTCTATATATACGCTTCCCTACAGTTACCCATCTCCACGTCCTAGAAGACTGAGATGCATTACAAATGTAGTGCATGTCAGTCGCGTACCTCCTGGATTATCCGAGCTTCGCAGATAGTGCTAACAGACGGAGCTCGGGGGGGGGGGGGGGGGGGGGGGGGGTAAATCCGGCCAGTTACTGTAGACTTTGGGCTATTGGAGTAGCTCTGGGTACTACTGATCATTGCTTAAAATGTAAATGTGACGAGAAGGAATACTCAACACAGCTACTATTAACAAAACCATACCTATATATAAACCATACTGTAGGATTTGCGGCCACAGTATTACTTAGCAACAGAAAATCTCTGATGGTAGAAGTACACAACACTAGGGTTAAAGTCCCTACTAAATCAATATCTCCTGATGAAGACATTGATTTAAAGAAATCACATGACGCCTTGTCCTTATATCCTTCTGGAAGGGCAAGCCTGAATACGGTGCCTGTATGAGGAGAAACCTAATTAAATGTAAGAATGTCACTACAGTATCTATTATGAATATCAGAACAATAAGAGTGCAACAGAGCAGAGAGGAGCTTGTTTCTAACTTCATTGCCTACAACCATGACAACATCGAAGTGCTGGATATATACAAGAATACCGCATTGTCCATGACGAGTCAGTTATATACGAGAACATCCTAGGAAAGACGCTCATCACAACATCAGCAACCAGAAATAGTGCAGGAGCAGCAGTTGATGGAGTTGGTATTGTATTGAACATGTTGAAAACTCGTGCCAAAAGTTCGCTAGCAAATATGGGGCCACATACTGACAGAATACTAGTCACTAGCTTCTATAGGGCAACCCTGCAACATCAATAATAGTCAATTACTGTCCAACGAATGTAGCGGATGATGAGATTATAGAGAGCCACTTTGACCAGCTAGGATAGGAGCAGAGGATGCCAAGTTTACTTACCACAAGGAAACCAATAGAAATGGAAAACTTCTGAAGGATCTAGCCACTGAGAAAAACCTTATTATTACAAACACCCAGTTTCAAAAGAAAAAAAGAAAACAGTGGACATACACAAGCCCAGGTAGAAATCAGTACCAGCTAGATTATATACTTGAGAGGAGTAAGTGGAGAAATAGTATTATGAATGCCGAAACATACAACACCTTTGTCAGTGTGGGCTCTGGCCACAGAATTGTGTCAACTTAGATGAGACTGAGCCTGAGGAAAAGTAAAACAACACCAGAAAAGACTGAAAAGCCCTTATAACTGACGGAAGCTTACAAGTGAAATATGCAGCTGAAGTGCGCAACATGTTTAAAGTCCTGGAGGATGAGGTAGAAACAGCCGCTAACAAAAATGACAGATTTATCAGAACAAACAATGAGGCTGCAGAGAAGATCATACCAGTCAGAGAAAGATCTCATAAAACACGTTTCTCCAGCGATCCAAGGGTAAATGCATGTTTATGGATGTCACCTTTGCGATGGATCCACCGATGCTTACCCCCCTCCGTTTGTATGATCAAAACCTTCATTGCACTGACGTGGTGAAGATTCTGGGCATAAAAATTGCTAAAGATCTGAAATGGAACACCCACATTGGTGACATTACGAAACGTGCAAGTGGGTGGCTATTTATATGCTTAACATCCTAAAACGGCATGGGCTAAGTGTTAAAGACCTGGTAACAATCTATGTTGGTTTTGTTCGCCCCCTTCTTGAGTATGCTCTACCAGTATGGCATCCGGGTCTGACAGAAAATCTCCACTATGATTTGGAGCGAATACAGAAGAGGGAGTGTAGAATCATCTTAGGTTTTAACTACATTGGCTATCAGGATGCCTTAATAATATGTGCTATTCCGGAACTCAGGAACCGTAGAGACCAAATTTATTTAAACTTTGCTAAATCCCTTTTAAAATCTAATGAATTCCGTGGTTGGTTACCAAAATCTAGAGATGAACAAGTGCATAATATGACTCTCCGTAGTGCTCACAAAATAACTGTTCCTAAAGTAAAACACGTACCCTGCGTTACGCTCGAAGCTCAATTCCATACACTCTTAAATCATACATTATAGTTCTGTTTCCAATCGGGGGTGGGTTGTTGTGTTATGCATGCTTAGTTATTTCTATATTGTTTCTATTGTTCTATATATTACATATTGTAAATATTGTTGTAATTCAGCAGTTTGCTGCGATAATGATATGTTTATTAAACCTTGAATTGAAAATTGAAATATAGTTGCGGCAAGAGATCAAATCAAGGATAGTATAATTAGTATCAACAGGATGTCACTGATGGGCAGAGAACCGAATACAGGAAGGCAAAGCAAGGACTTGATGAAGCCTACAATCTAGTCATAGGACTTGAACAGCAAGATCAAGGAAGTAGAAGATGCACATTCCAATTCCAAGCATGCTCTAAGCTGGAAGCTCATCAATGAAATTACTGGTAGGAAAGCATCCACCAAAGGTCAGCTGGTGTGGGGGAAACTGAAAGATCGGGTCACAAACTGGTATAATCACTTCAAAAAACTTCTGGGGCGTCTGGGTCAGAGACATTTCAACAAGCACACGATCTGAAAGTTCATGTCATATAACCAAAGTCTGAAGGGATCTATACAGACAAAGGATGGTACCAAGTTGGATGAGGTACAATATTTTAAATATCTTGGTGCCTGGATGGAGAGTACAGCAAAGGACATTGAACAACGCAAAGCTGCAGCATGGAGAGCATGTAGTAAAATGACCAAAATATGGAAGTCAACTCTCGTTCGGAAATTCAATTCGCCTATTTATTTGCCTCTACAGTAGAGTCGAATCTGTTATATGGTTGCGAAGCTTGGACCATCACTCCCAAGTTACAGAAAGAGCTCGATGGCTGCTATACTAGAATGCTGAGAGCAGTACTCAATGTCAACTGGAAACAACACATACCAAATACCCAATTGTATGGTGATCTCCCCAAAATAAGCCAGACGAGACGGACAAGCCTTTGCCGGCCACTGTTACAGAAGTGAAGAGCCAGTCTCCAAACTGGTGCGCTAGACCCCAAACATGGCAAAAGAAAGCCGGGATCGGACCTGCTCTGACATTCATTGACTTACTCAAGCAAGATACAGGATTGGAGACAAGTAACATTTTTTTGTTTGTATATAAAGCGCAAATGTGAACAATAGCCCAACAGACATAAACAAGGTTAATGACCAGAGTGATTAAAAATCAAACTGGTAACTCTCGAAAGAGAGCTCTGAAAGGCCAATCAATTGGTTCACTGCAACTCAGAAAATATGCATAAAACAAGACACACAAATGGGCAGAGGCTAAAAATGCCAATGAAAGTGACATAATAATAAGATAAAAGACCAAACATAGAGAACAACATCAAAATATAAATTATAGAAAAATAATAATATCTGGAGGTCTGATGGGCATCAAGAGAACCTACCAGTGTTGTAGGACTCGGGACTCGGACTCGGACTCGGACTCGAGTCCGACTCGAGTCCGACTCGAGTCCTTTTTTTCAAAGACTCGGACTCGGACTCGGACTCAGTACTCAAAGACTCGGACTCGGACTCGGACTCGGACCCCAAGGACTCGAGGACTCGGCTTCGAGTCCTCATCGAGTCCGGCAAAATTGGGGTTTTTCAGGTGTTTTATTTTCAATAATTTATCTGAATTTTGTTTTGCTGAGGGACTAAATTTCGCAGTCCGCCGCTAGCAAAACAATAACTTTCATAAGTAACACAGAGGGTGCTGTTGTACCAGACCAGCAAGTAGCGCTACCATGGAACGCATATTCAGAAGAGGGGGGGGGGGGGGGGGGCGGGGTAAATCAAATCAAAAAATACCATGTCTCGTACGATTTTGCCATAATGGCATGGAGGATCGACTCGCCTGTAAGTTCTTTTTCATGTTTTGATCAAAATCGCACACAAAAATATTTTCATGCGTTATATAAATCAAACATGGACTGCTCTTTATTCGTGAAATGGGGTGAACTATATAATTGTTCCTCGGTGATTTGGAGACCTAAACCTACTATTTTCCCTCAGCCTTCGGCATCGGGAAAATAGTAGGCTTACCGTCTCCAGATCACTTTGGGGCAATAGTTCACCCCATTTCCCTCATGAACAGTCCATATTTGTATAAGTAAACAGTATAGAACTGAAATTCTGACTAATAAAACGTTGATATAGTATTGGTGAACTGCGTCTTGAATTTGATACATAAGGACTCGGACTCGGACTCGGATATTGAGGACTCGGACTCGGACTCGGACTCGGACATAGAAATTGGCAAAGACTCGGACTCGGACTCGAGTCCTTTCCTCAAGGACTCGGACTCGGACTCGGACTCGGATGATGAGGACTCGACTCCAACACTGGAACCTACACAACAAACTTGGGAACTAAATCAACCAGGAGCTGCCTGTTGTCACCTGTTGGGGCATGACCGTATCACCAGCCCAGCTGGCTACATGCTTTAAATCAGGACCACCATCTCCCCAACCAAGCATTAACCTACACTTAACCCATGACCACCATGCTATTTTATGTATCAGTCGGATGTTGAAAGGACTTGAATGAAGGGTGTCATGAAAGAGTGTGAAGGCTATGACAAGTTAAGAGTTTGAGAGAAGATGACCGTGCACACGGCACTTGAAAGCCTGGATTCCAGCTGCTGAAATGTTACCAACAATATCATCTGGAAGACTATTCCATAAGGGAACAGCAGTGTGAATGAAGCTTCTGTCTAAGCAGCGAGTTCTGGCTGTCGGCAGAGAAAGAGCATGGACTGGCATTGATACGCTCGAACGGGTAGCACGGCGTTGGACATATGATGCGGGAAGTAACCCTGCTAGATCTTGTGGGCAGTTGGTAGTATGCATCTTGTACAAGACCGTAGCCGCTGCTACCTGTCGCCTGTGAAGCAGGCTGTCAATTTTGAGCTGTGAACGAGCAGTAGCTTCATTAACTCCAATGATTCTAAGTGCCTTCTTTTGGATGTTGTCAAGCTGGCTTAGGATGGTGGGTGAAGCATTCGCCCAGCTTAGTGAAGCATACTCCATAATGCTGCTGACTTGCGACTTGTAGACAGTAGATCTACCTTTAGCCTCCAGTTTATTTGCAACTTTGCGTAGAGCGCCAAGCTTTTGACCAGCTTTAGTTGCAATGCCTGAGATGTGCTTTGACCAGGTAAGCTTGCTGTCAATGGTGACGCCCAAGATATCCAGTTCTTTTGTAGATGGTAGTTTGCACTCTCCAAAGTACAGGGTGACCCAAAAAATGTTAACACTCCGGGCACATAAGATATCTTAAAATGACAGGAACACACCGGTCTAATCTTGATGTATTATGAAAGCTGAGTAAATAAGCTTTCATTTGCATTTTATTGCGTTCCAATTGGTTATTTAGAACGGGAGATATGCTTCAGCAAACATGAGGAAGCAAAATCGGCTTGGTCCAATCCTCTCAGTATGAAAGTAAAGCTTTTAAAATGCACGAAGCAAGAAGCAACATGATTAAGTCACACACACACATCAGTTAATCTCTTCTTTGTTCTTTTCAACGCATTCTTTCGATTCTTTTCAAGCTCAAAAGACATAAATAAATATATTCCCCATTGTTGACAAAAGAGTTTTAAAAGGAGGAAGAGTAGGAGGAGGAAGTCTAAGGAGCACAGAGTTTACAAGAGGTGAAAGTAGATATACGTATGAACAGACACTGCGGGTGTTTTTACATTGTGGGGGTAGCCTACTCCCACAATGGGGTCTTTTCAGGTGGGTTTAAAAGGCCTCTAGAGGGGATATAGCCAATCATAGATTTGTATGTCTTTATGGGAGTATTTTAAATACACCTAGAATGAAAAGTTATACCAATAACCACACCCACAGGGCATGTTTGTACCTCCAATTTTGTTTTGTTTTTGTGTATTGTGGGCGTACACCCGACACTGTAGCTCTTGCGGGTATTGTTAGCGTCGCAAATGGGGGGTGGGGGCTGAGGGGTGGGGGAGGTTACGGGGTCAATTGTTTGGGGTCAATTGTTTTGGTATTTCCCCCACATTCAAATTCTAACTTTAAACAACATCCAAACCAAGAAAATGATTGTATGCTCAAATCCAAGTCTTTTACTTCAACGGGGTTTTTTTTCATTGTATTCTTTTCTCAAGCGACGGCGGCCGGAAGCAACAATATTTAGGGTGAGACGCATTATACACTGTAAATCTAGCTAAATCGGTTGTGTAAGAAAATGACACAACACTGTTTAATATATGAACCTAGCAACTATTGTTTAAAAAATTACACAATTACATTTTACACAACTTCTTGTAAACTTTCACAAGGTTGTGTATTTTTTTTAAACAACCGGTAGCTAGGTTCATATGTTAAACCGTGTGGTTATGTATAACGTCTTTTTTACACAACCGGATTAACAGTGTAATGTTGAAAATGTACACGAAGCGCGCCAAATATGTCAGTCATTTTTTAACTAAAATGGTCCAGAAAAACGTTCCTGAAGCCATCTTGTTATAAAAAGCTTGAATAATGAAACATTGAATCTTAATAATTCGCGCGAAGCGCGCAGAAATTTCGTTATACACTATCCACCCGGCCAAACTTTTATGACCCCCTCCCTTGAGTACCCAAACTGTTGGTCCCCCTTTCGGCAACCCCCCCCCCCCCCCACCCTCATTTGGCCCAGCCCCTCCCACCAAAGTATGAAAGTGAAAACTCCTTAATTAAACTATAAAGCACAATTCAATTCAATGAAGGGATTTTTGATACCTGACCTTGTTTGTTTGTGGGAGCAAGTTCACTTTTCCGGAAAGGTATCCGGTCAGTTGAGGAAATTCCATCAGCACTTAAAACTCTTTTGTCACGTTCCTATTGATACCAACTGAGTCACTACACACGCTGTTGATAGCACTTTCATACCGGACACGCTCTGCTGCGTGCATACACGACTGATATATATCATAATTCACAACTTTAATCATCACCTCGCTGAATACGTGCTTATACCAATTTAATGAAAACAATATAGTATTTGGTTGTTTTTTTCCTCTCGAATTGTCTTATTTTACCATCACGATGGGCTACAAACAAGGTATACTATGGGGCTCCAGTATCGCTATGTTGATTTTTAGCAGCATTCTACTGATTTTATTTGTAAGTTGTAGTTCAGTTTGCCAACATGAAGCCAGATCCTATTACGCACCCGTATGGACCTCTCTATTGGTAAGTCAATTACACTTCCAAAGTGTTTGTTTGTTGCGGGGGGGGGGGGGGGGGGGGGGGGGGGGGTGTTATTTATTTGTTTGTTTGTTTGTTTTGTGTTATTCCTCCAAGTAACACACGCGATGTTTTACCGTAAGTTAATTTATGGTAAAGCTTCATATTTCTCCATTTTATATAAGTGGTCGTGTTTGAGTCATAGTTTTATTGCTTCGGATCTTAGTTTGTACAAAAATGGTTGTAGTGTTGAACAGTGAGGTCAGATTTATAACTGGGTCTTAGTTTTATACGGAGTCTTTCAATCACGTATTGGGTGGGGGTGGGTGGGGGTGGGGTGGGGTGGGGTGTACGCAGTTGTGTTTTACGCTGTTGACTGTTCAACATGTTCAAAGAGCTAACGCTTCTGCAATGCTGTACAGAGATCAGTGGCAATATTCCCCGTTTAAGGGTTTTTAAGTCATAAAGCCTTTTAAGAGCGCATAATAAGACAAAATATACATATGTCCATATATGTCGACATAATAGGCCTACTGATATTATGTCTACTTGTCAAGATATATTATCTCGCTACGTTGTCATCGTTGTAGTCAGGTTTTGTTGTCAACTTATATAGTTGACCATAAATACCCGAATTGAAATATTGTCGTATAACACTAAAATGACGTCAGATCAGCGTCACGCCGGTGTCACTCCGGGAATGACCGACTAGGAAGTCATGTATACGTTAACATCTCCGATGACATAGAATAGGCTTAATTCTCGGTACCGGACGGGGTACCAGGATTCTGTGGTCCCGGCCGCGATTTTTTTTGGTACATGAGTTGAGAAAAAAATATTTATTCAGTTTTAATACGAAATAAAGCAAAATTCACTGAATATTTTTTTATTTTTTTTATTTTAAACAAATGAACTGATTTTGTCTTAACTCATGTACGAAAAAATAAATCGCGACTCGGCCTGTGGTATGGCAGAGGCCTCGTATCGGGCCCCGATGTCTATTTTATCGGGGCCTGATGACTATTTTATCCAGGAAGGACTGTTCAGGAAGGACTGTTCCTCCCATTAGTAGAGCACGTGTGGTCCAGTGGAGTAGTTGCCGGTCTCATAATCATAAGGTCGTGAGTTCTAGCCCCGCTGATGCCAATGTGTTTGTGTCCTTGGGCAAGGCACTTAGGGAACAGTTCCATTTGTACGCGATAAATTTATCGCGACTGTATCGGGGCCTGATATGTTTTGGACCCGATGTTTTTCAAGTTGATACGCGATAAAATAGTCATCAGGCCCCGATAAAATAGACATCGGGGCCCGATACGAGGCCTCTGCCATACCCTGGGGTATGTTTAGCAAATAGAGCGGGACATTGTTTAGCAAATACACGAGGATAATACAATTTACGTTAAACATCCATAATCATAACATTATCTCTAAAATCATGAAATGCTGAATTTGTACCTTACAACTAGAATAAATAACCCGAAGCTCTATTTACATACCGACCACTTATCTTTCGTTATATTTAAACAAGCGGTATACGCTACTCGATAAATAATCCTTTGCTACTCGCAACTGTACGCGATAAAAATCTCATCGGGGCCTGATAAAAAACTCATCGGGGCCCGGAACATTCTCGCAATTTTTATCGCGTACAAATGGAACTGCTCCCTTAGTCTACATTGCCTATTGGGGGTTACTATAGGGGTTATGTATGTTTGTTCATGTTGGTTTATGTCGCAACTTGGCGCTGATTTAGCTGCTGCCTGGACGTTGCATTGTTTATTAATGTATTTGATTTGTAATGTTGTTACAATTCAGCCAGTTGGCTGCGATGACAATAAAATTTAGACCTTTATTATTATTATTATTATTATTATTATTATTATATTGCCATTTATGTGGCTGGAATTACCATATTTCTACCAAGGATCCCAACCATAGTATGATAGGTCGATACGGATGCCATGGTTGATGGCAATGGTTCGCGGACCTCGGGAACGAGCGGCGTGGAAAGATTATTTGTTTGTTGATGTTTTTTGTCGTTGTTGCGCGGTTATTCGTGAAGGACTGATGCATGTTTTTTTCTTTGTATAATACTGAGCTATGATATGTTTTCTACCCCCATCAGACCCATTCAAAACATTCTTTCTATTTAAAACATACGTTGTTCTGAAAATGCTGATTGAAAAATGTCATAATGTTTTTTCTGAATGTTGTTGTTTTGCAACATGCACAATACAATGCCCCCTATTGCACATTGCAGGCGCCTTTCACTTGCAAAATAGATTGGAAGCTCTAACACTATCGCACATTTATTGAGTCGCTTTTTACTTCCACATTGTATTTTGTGTACAAGGTGCTCTTACTCACATTTAAAGCACTCAATGGCCTCGCACCAATCTATTTAACTGACCTGGTGAGGGCTTACAAACCGCCACGCTTATTCAGATCAGCGTCTCAACACTTTTGCAACCCGTTTCCGCGAAATCTGTCACTTATGGAAGAAGTTTCTCGATGCATAGACGTTACCGTCTATGCTCGATGTCAGCACCAAAACTCTGGAATCAGCTCCCTCTTGCCATCCGCAGTTCGACTACGACTACGACTACGACAACTCAATTCAAGTCTCGTCTCAAGCCTCATCTTTTTAAAGACTCGTATATATAATGTTTGATTATAATGTGTTGCCTTCCCACTCTGTAGATATTTGTGTGTGGAATTTTACCGAACTTGTCATTTTTTCCCCTTGTGTATGTTTTTATCTTTATCATGTGTAAATTATGCAAGTTTGTCTTGTTTTTAAATGATTTGTTGCTTATGTAATGTCAAATATCTTGTTGGTTTTTTAAATTGTACAGCGCTTTGAGGCCTCTGCTATTAGGCGCTCTATAAATCCCAGTTATTATTATTATTATTTTGTAGGGTTTGGCCATCGCATGTTTTGGAATAGGGATGTCTAAAAAGAAAGAAGAAAAGACTTATGTAAGTATTTGCCTCACTAGTAAATTCCTCATGGTACTTGATACACTAATAAAGGCATATTATGTGATCTTTTCCAAGTAGCGCCCTCTATCATTGATTTTTACTATGAAAGCAAATTTTCTTGCAGATTTGCATTTTTGATCATAAATCATAAAGATCTTCTAAGTTACCGATCGATACGATTCCTAATTACTTCAAAAACATGGTTTGAAAATAGATTGTACCGAGCGGTACCGATCTATTTTTTTCTTCAAATTTTACTCTAAATTCACTCTAAAACTATGATTTTGAGGTTATTATAGGAATCGTATCGCTCTGTAACTTGGAATATATTTATGATTTATGATCAGAAAAGTAATTCTGAAAGAAAATCTGCTTCCATTTTTTTCTCTCGAGGATTGAGGGCGTCCCCTGGAAAAGATCACATAATATACCTTTAAAGGTACATGTATATGTTCCGATCACTTTTTGGGGGGCTATGATATTTTTTCACATCAAGATATTTTGATATCAGAAGAATCCCCATATTTTTCTCATTATGTCTGTAAAATCTTAGGGTCCAGAAATGTTCCATAGGCTCAAAATGTGGTGAATTACTGCCAAAGGTAGTTAACCACCTGCCAGTTTGTGGACTCAGTGGGAACATTTTGTGTGACCATGTGGTTCTAAAAATAGAACCATTGGAGTTATGCAACTCAAACTTCCGAATGCGACAATTTTAAGGATGACCTTCGATGTAAAATAGAAAACATCAAGTTGAAAATCGGGCCAGCAATCAGAACATCTACCTTTAACCCACACAAAACTCTAGTTCGCCACAGAAAAACCGTGGCATGACAGACAGTATAACAAATACAGTTAACATGGAGAAATTGTAACCTTGGTAAATTCCAAAGAGAACTGGATGTGGCTAGAGCATTAAGGCACACATATTTTGTAACGTCATTCGGAATACTCTTCCATCGAAACTGATAAATGCTATAACAATGCGCTTCACTAAAACAAGAAGAGTCTTAAAAAAAGACAAACAGCGCTCAGAAGGGGTAAATTTAAATGAAGATGAATGTGATGTAAGAGTGGTGAAAGGTGTTATCAGTCACACCCTGAAACATGAGATTGAAGGCGATGTATTGTCTTTGAAATGGTATAAAGTTTGATTGAAATGTTTTTGCAACTGTCATGTTGAGGTTTATTTGCAGTAGACTGGAGGTAGGTACACAATAATTGTGACAAAAGTGCATTCACAGGTGGATGATCAGATGTCAGTATTTCTTTGTCACATAGGATGATTATTTGTGTATTGCCTCAATGGCTTATGTGATGGAAACAAAAAATCAATTCAAATTTTAGATAGAGTTGACATAATATATCAACTGTTGATGATGTTTTATGAAGCAATACTTGAATGGGTCGAAGGAATTGTTCTACTTGAGCGATTTATATCATACTTTCTTAAGCAGCCGTTTTGAAGTTTGGTGTGAGCTTTATCAATTGAAATACGCTGAAAGTGAAAAACAGGTTACACCGATTTTCTCTAATGTCATGCCATATCGGAATCGATAAAGATATTTTGATGAAATTAGCAGAGTAAGTAGAAACATGTTCCCCACTATATCAAAGGCATTATACTCGGACTGCAGTGCTGTTTTCATATTGTTATTAATTTTCAAACAGGGTATAAATCTTTGTGGGACACCCTGTATGAGTTTCTAATATTTGTGGAGGGATTTGTTTTGGATAAAGTGTCAACTAAGGGCATATCATACTACAGAAAGAGAAAGGGTCAGCATGTCAAATGCTATGGGAGCTTTTGGTTTCTATATTAATTGTATTTGTTGTATTTGGTGACAGCTATTATTATATCATCATCATCAAATTACGCTTTTCGTCCTAATCGGACATTGCGTGCTTAATAGCTAGCAATTAACGTCCATAAAACGCCCCTTCCGCTACGATAGAGGCCTGGATTTAACCGTTTCCCCTGAAACCTAGGAATGGTGTACAGACACAGACCAGGATGATCCCCTATTATTATATGTTGGCGGTTGCTCTTTAATGGTCAAAAGACAATCAAGTAGGTGGTTTTTTTATGTTACACTGCCAGTGATATATTTGAACAACACATTTGAATCACAAGGTGACAAGTTAGAAGTTGTAATCCCCAAGCATGGTATAGTTGTATTTAATGGTCGAAAGACAATACAAAATGTGTAGTAGTAAATCCAGGAAGCTTTCTTCCCTGGACCCTGGAGGGTATACACAATTGACAATGCCGGCGTTAAAAATCCTAATTTTTAGCTTCATGACAGTTACTTAACATCTATTTGCAGCCTCATCACTCTCCAAACTTCTTATTGCACACGCGAAAATCACAAATGTGTGAAAATCACATAGCTTCAAACTTTACTAACATTTAGTTTCCAGGCGAAATGTTGCAAATGAATTCTCAAAGACCCCGATTCGGCGTTTCGTCAGCTCGGTTCCCTTAAAGCCACCGGCAAAGTCCCAGGTTCGGCGCTTTTATTTTACTACCGATACAAATAATATGTCAAGCCATCTGGTCGCAAACCAACTTCCACGTACCCGCTGAAGACGGACACGGGTACTCCGAAAAATAAATGGGGAAAACGTGAGCAAAGCGAGTTGATGAACTACTGTTTAATATTTCTACTAACTTAATTTAAATTTGTTTTTACAATTTTAGTATGTCTTGACTTTTTTATTTCATTTCCCCAATGCATGCAGGGTGGTCTTTTTTTCGCTCTCTGCATCGTCTGTATATTTGCCAGTATGGGGTGCATGGTTCTTGTTAATATCTCTGCTATATATGAGTTGTTCGGCAACCAAATCGGAGATCAAGTACAAACCAATGTGATTTTTGGAATAACACCAACGACAACACCATCCTCATATCCATCCGCCGTACAACCACCGAGTAGCAGCGGCACAGCATTTGCATTATGGCAATGCATGATGGGAACTGCGGGCATCCTTACCGTGATATATATCGTGGCATCATGTATGTTCTGCTGCTGTCAAGAGTCTTCCCAGCGACCAGTGGTGCAGGTAAATAATATTCGAAAACATTCAAAAAGTTTGTAAAATCAAATCACGGAGAACAGGATGGGCCCAAGAGGGAAACCGGGTCCGTCGACGGTCTGGAATTGCAGTCATTTTCGAGCGTGTACAATGATGCATAATACGAGTCTGGCCATGACCAGGGCTGGAACTTCAGATTGTTCAACCAGTCAATCGGGAAAGTAATTCTCGAAAAAATAGCTATCTCAACCGACAGGATTCGAATATGGGGGAGGGGGGTCGTCCCTCTGACTACGCTACTGGCACGTCGCTTCATATGGGTCGTAAAACGAAAGTCCGGTCATATAGACCCATACTTACCGTCATTCGGAAGAGAGTTGTCCATGACACTCACTCTGGGCGGACTGCTGATTGAGAACGACGCCGGCCAGAGCACATTGTTAAACCGGCGCTCAATCATCGAGCGCAAGTGCGAGTATCCTGATGTGTCCAGCCTGCTGTAGGGCCATTGGTGGATCCAGGGAGAAAGCATTTTATGCCAATTTGCAAGGTTTAACCCCTATACAATTTTCTTTTATTTAACGTATATGGACACACTTTTAAGTCCATCAGATAAAAAACCAGCAACCGGACTGAATGCCCCAACGCCCAAAATGACCAGTTCGCCTCTCAGTCTTAAATATCGTAGTTAACCATATTTACAGTAGGCCTACGTAGAGCCATACAAAGTATCTCACAATAGTTAGTTTATTATTAAGCCTACATATGTACACTAGCGTCTCATGAAACTTAATTAAATGTATTTCGTTCTTTATGAACACGTGCCGAAACAGTATTCTGTTCCTATTATGTTGCCCATCAATTGGTGGCTGATGTGTTCATAAGCTTATACAACGATTAATTGTAACATTCATAGTTGGAGGCCCGTCAATATGTCAACTCTACCATGTCTACTAGCCATGCTAGCTGAGCATAAAGATAGTCCGGGTGCCAAATTAGACAAAACAATTACTAACAGCTAACATCTGAACATACCATATTTTGCTCTGCCTCGCTATTTTATTATTCGTCAAGGGTACATTAAATCTCCACCTACTATTAATTACTATAATTACAGGGAACTCACGTAGTCCATGTTCTGACGAATGGTTTTGCTCCACAACCAACGGGTCACCAACAAGTCTTCTTGAATAACCAAGCCTTCGTGATACAACAAGTACCTAATAATATCCAACAACCAGCTATCGTCGTGATCGCAGGTGCACAGCCTGCAGGAGATAATCCGCCTCCGTACCACGCTGTTGTGAACCAAGGGCAAAATAATATGGTACCTGGCGCAGAGATCGGGGCTGCAGGTGGGGCCGAAGGCGGACCTGGAGGTGGGCCTAGTGTAGACGGGTCATTAGGTGGGCCTAGTGTAGGCGGATCTGTAAGCGGATTTGTAGGGTACTCTACGGTGGTTAACAACCCTGCAGCGACTGAGCAACAAGCGCCCACCTACATGCCCCTTATTACATCCTCGACCTCAGCAGAGCAGAATAAGCAACCCCCTGCAGCGACTGAGCAACAAGCGCCCACTTACATGCCCCTTATTACATCCTCGACCTCAGCAGAGCAGAATCAGCAACAACTCAACACCACTGACATTGATACTTACGAACCCCCGCCGGGATTGCCTGTTTCAGAGGATACTGGAAATCAGCAGAGCGCCGAGAGCGCAGAAACCTATGCCTACGTAGACAACTTGGACAGTTTAGAGCATCAGCAACAACGCCGCGAGAGAATACCGACCCCAGATGAAGTTGACTATTATGATGATGTTATCAATGCACCGGGTGCGCCATTAATATCACCTGATGATGGTGGCAATAATGCCGAATACTCGTACGCAACGGCGGACTCTCTCAACACTACAAATGTGGAATCTGTTGACAACACTGTATACGCTAACGACAGTAGGGTGCAACAACCACGTCCGAGGCCAGGCAGATCGAGCCCGAACCCGACACCTCAAGCAGAATATTTAGAAGTTTTGCCATAGGCAAATTCCTATGTCGGGTCACGCGATACCTCGTATAGCATTTTCGTATAGATCTCGAGGGGATGAAGCCATTTCCAAAACAGCGGGATGGAGACTTAGTTTATCTGATGGAGATCCGTTCACTCTCATGTGGTTGTTGGCTATTGGGTCACACGTCGATGGATATCGTGGCACGAGTTGAAGCAACGTCAACTGAGTTCGACGACGGACGCACAACTAGTGCTGTTGTGTAGGCCAATTGTTATATACATTAAATGTTGACACGTATTACTAATGCAACTAATCTTAAGACTAAGGACGCCCTCGTAAAGGCAAGAGAGATGAAAACCCCTTTGTTTCCACTATCTAGACAATAATAAGTTCACAGCATCCTTAGTATCCTCTTTTTTATCATGGACACAGTGGTTTTAATAGCATTCCCTCATACCTTTTCGTTTTTACTGGGTGATGATCACTTGTATGTGTTTTTAATGTAAACTCATCACAAAAAATATCGAGACACTTAAAAATGAGCCAATAATAAACGGCTCGAAAGGGTATGGATTTATCGAAGCAAATGACCCAGTGCAAACTTTTGTTCTGCGTATTTTGACACCTCGATTGTTGAGATACGATGTTGCGGAGCGGAGTTATTGTCATTACAATGGTCGTAGGTCCAGTTTCAAAAGTCACAATCGTCCCTATAGACATGATAGACGCAGGTTTGCATATTGTTTTGAATGATCAGGTTTATGCTTTACATGTCACGTGTACAAAAATGCAACACTAGACACTCAGAAAATGGAGATAATGTGTTCCTTTCACAACACATATATTTATTGTTTTCATTCAACTTCGACTTTGCCATGACTTTATCTTTATCTTCAGTACTTTGTGTGCCCACCATCATTGTCCACAACAGCGACGAGGATACGTTGTTTTGATGGAGTTGTTGACACCTCCTGCTTCTATAGGGATGATTGTCACTTTTGAAACTGGACCTACGACCATTGTAATGACAATAACTCCGCTCCGCAACATTGTATCTCATCATTCGAGGTGTCACAATACGCAGAACAAAATTATGCACTGGGTAATTTGCTTCGATTAATCTACACCCTTTCGGGCCGTTAATTATTGGCTCATTTTTAAGTGTCTCGATACTTTTTGTGATGAGTTGACATCTGATTTCTTGTTTTATACATAATTGTGCAATTGTAATATTTTATATGTGAGTAATAAATAAGTATGAATGAATGAGATGGATGGGTGTGATGAGCTTCGACGGCGGATGTCTAGCGTGACAATGAGGCCGCACCTGCCACCTTGTACTTTGAGACATTCCAGAAACAACATCAAATTGAATAAATGACAATATTACTGTCATGTCACATGGCAATTCGTTGACGTAGTACACGTTAGCATATGGTTAGTTTACTGGTTCAAGCCTGGCCCATCCATGGAAGTATCTGTTCCGAATTAGTGATACTGCCATAGTGTTTTTATGATCAATGTGATCAGTTGACCTAAGGTTATATTCTAACGAGCGCTACGCCAGCAAATAATTATACCATTATCGGGACCATCTCTATATTACGAATATTGTCATTTTACACCCCAAATAGGTTAAAACTGAAATATGCGAAGTGCAAAATGAACTTATGTTCACTTAAGGATTCGCCGATTTTCGCTGCGAGTATTATCAAATTGTAAATAAGATTGTTAATGTATATAGAGAGTATAAAGTATGAAAAAATAGTAATTTTGAATAATATTGTCGTTTATGAATGGAGTCAAAACTAGTTTTTATTTTGTTTCTTGAGTAGAGAAAATCAATTCAGTTGCACAACATCTGAACATGTTGATCTCATCACAGTAGCACTTCCTTGGGATGGTGGCACGTGTCAAGATCAGCGCACATCCTCTTTACAAAATGACCTGTAAATATTTGAAAATCGTGCTCGTTTTGTTATACGATAAATTCAGAAAATTATGTCACTTTTTGGTATTTTACCTCAACTTCAAAGATGCTTGCGCATTCTCTGGCAGTGCAAGGCTAGAAAACTTTGGACAATTTTCAATTTTAAGGTACAATTTTATGAAACTTGGTCCAATTTTGGACAATTTTAGGTAACGTTGGGCATTTGATCGATTTTGGGAAATTTAAGGCATGTTCCCTATATAGTGAAATTGTGACTAAATATTGAACGATATCATCTCATTAGTTGCGAACATGAAACAGGCAAGGGTTGAGACCTGAGTGGGGGTTTTCAATTGAAAACGAAAACGTCGTTATAAAACCATCCAATTAAAAATAAATCAAACTCTTATGACAGACACACTACTGAGGAAGACAAAATAATGGTTCGTTGATTATAATATAAAGTGCTCAAAAGAAAGTCGTACACTTTGTTTAGGTCATTTAAAGTAACTTTTGATTATTTTTGGATGAATCTTTTCGGCACATTATGATACCAAACATAAAACTACAAAGATAAACCATTATTAGCACCATTTATAGAAAATTAGTCACTTTTTCAAAAGTCACATTTTCAATACACTACGCGGAAGAAAATACCTATTGTTAAAACAAGCAAATAAGCCGTATCAGTCCCGTGTTGATCTCTGCGCATTTCCCTCAATGCGCGGGCTAATTCAAATTCAAAGTGTCATGCATGGGTGAGGGATATGAATGTAAAGGGATTTTTATGGAAAGGACAAACGGCTGCACTGTGTGATCGATTGACCGCCGGTCAATCCTGGTTATGTCACACACGGGGTGAACCTCACATACACACCCCACTTGTAAATACCTCCGACCGAGAATTGTACGTTTACCCATACACCTACAGTCAGTAGAGAGGTCACGCTCCATGTCAGATTTTGTTGAACACAAGAAAACAATGGAGTCTGAGTGACTGCAATATTTGCTAGAAATAGCTTCGGGAAATGGTCTATTAGGGCACCTCAAAAACTGAGAAACGTGTTAAAAATCATGTAGAATTTTAGAGGATGGTCAATAACATCTGCAGAACGGTAAAATGTATAGTATTAAACACGTTTTGTGACCAAATTTATGTCGCAAAATGTTGGAAATTTCACGTTTTGAAAATCTGTGGTCTTCGAAATTACAGGAATCCTAACTCATTATAAACCTCATCAAATCATGAAATGAACCCTCGTCTACAAAAAGTCCATGTACGTATTGCTTTATCTGCTTGGAGATAGCGAAGACCACGGAAACTTCATAGCTTCATACCACGGAATAAAATCCGCCATAGAAATTACATGGCGAACATCGTACAGATTTGCACTGCAGTCCTCTGTGTAGGAGTATTGACAATAGCAAGGTCGTTTAACCAGTGCAGTGTTGGAGTCGAGTCCTCATCATCCGAGTCCGAGTCCGAGTCCGAGTCCTTGAGGAAAGGACTCGAGTCCGAGTCCGAGTCTTTGCCAATTTTTATGTCCGAGTCCGAGTCCGAGTCCGAGTCATCAATATCCGAGTCCGAGTCCGAGTCCGAGTCCTTATGTATCAAATTCAAAACGCAGTTCACCAATACTGTATCACGTTTTATTAATCAGAATTTCAGTTCTATACTGTTTACTTGTAATTACTAATTAAAGTATAATCACAGTCAGTTCAGTAACTAACTTATTAGGTTTGTGTTGTCTTTGTGGTTGTTCTTTTATTGACAAATCTGCAATTATTTGCGTGCAAAATTACTTAAATTAGAAAGAGTGTAGGAGGAAAACGTGAGGTCCGCAAGACGAGAGCAGCAAGTGTCACAACACCAGATACTGATCACAAGTGCCACACATGTGGGAGATGCTTCCTTGCCCGGATTGATCGATATTGTTAGTCATCTTCGGACACATAGATCAAATTTAACGAACTAATCTTAGTCATTGTCATCTTTGCTTTGCGATGGACGAACAACAACAGATCAAGCTAAAGAAGTAAATTATTGCTCTGATAAAAGCCAGAATACAATTTAATATTCTTTGTATTTCACTGTTTTTAAAGCAATACTAAATTGACGATATCATTGGAACTGGGAGTACTTACATTGAAATAAGCATGTCAGTAAAATAAGGCTATGAAAATGAAACAGGGAAGAAAATTGAATATTTCATTGCTTGACAACACCTGAGTTTTGACCTCATCAATCATCAAAAGCAGTTTTGAGTGTTAGCCTAATGTTATATGTTGAATTTAAAGAAGATGCTCATTGCACTTCAGTTTCAGGAACATCAGCATCTGCACCATTTTGGGGGACAATCTGGCGCGATGTGGCCGCATGATCAACCCCCCTCTGCTGAATATTCGTTCCACGGGAGCGCAGGTAAAATAACGGATGAATCGATTTATTTGTTGGGCATTTGTCTTGGTTCATTCGATCATTCATTTATCAGTATATCGGGAAGTTATTTTTTGCTAGCAGCGGACTGCGGAATTCAGTCCCTCAGCAAAACATAATTTAGGTAAATTAATGAAAATAAAACCCCTGAAAAACCCAATTTTGCCGGACTCGTTGAGGACTCGAAGCCGAGTCCTCGAGTCCTTGGGGTACGAGTCCGAGTCCGAGTCCGAGTCTTTGAGTACTGGGACCGAGTCCGAGTCCGAGTCCTTGAAAAAAAGGACTCGAGTCGGACTCGAGTCCGAGTCCGAGTCCCGAGTCCTACAACACTGCGTTTAACTATTGTGTTTGTTCATGTTTGTGACGACTGACCCCGTTTAACAATCTTCATGGCTTTCATATGGGCTTGGGTGACCTAACTATTGACTGCCTATGGACTTCTTCAAATTCATGAATATTTGGTATTTATGGGCCAAAATATGAAGTATTCAAGTGAACCATTTATATCACGTCTTCCTTCACCCCCAGGTGTTATGTCTGGTATCAAAATGTGTCTAAAAGATTCATCCAAATGTCTATCTAGCCTGTTTGGTAAAAAAGTAATAGAAAGTTACTTTAAATGACCTAAACGACTTTCCTTTGTTGAGCACTTTATATTATATACCCGTCGCCAGCCATAATAGGTCGACGTCGACGGATATCGTTAATGCGTGAATTGGAACATTGTCAACAACGAGGTATAAACGGGCGCGCCTACGTATGCATTTGTCGACAACTTGACCATATTATTCTTTAAACCAGCAAGATTTGAATCTTGATTAGTTTCAACAAAGGCCACCGGTTGCAGCGAAATGGCTTCAATGTCGCTCGCATTTTCACTTAAACTGATGAGAAAGAAACAAACCCCGGTACCAAACAACCAAAGTCGGGTAAAATAATCAGTAGTAATCAACACTCATGTCGGTTTGTTATATCATACGAAAGACTTATTTTAATCCATCCATTCACTCACACATGTAATACACACAACTTTCCAAAAAAAATACAAAAATAGCAAATATATTTTGCCTATCTAATTATTATATACAACACTATAACAACAACACTTCATAATTGGAAATTCAATTGTCGGATCGCTACTGCGGCAACGTTCTTGATTGAATATTTTGTTTCCGAATGCGAAAAGCAATCTTCCCAAAATTGATTGGCAAAAGATCACTATAAACTGAAAATGTCACAAACATTTGAATGGACAATTATTTGAACGTCATTAGTTATTTCCCGATTCAAAGTTTGCATAGTTATCACTTAATTGATTTAATATTTTGTACTTGAATTGTGAATCGGGTTAAACATCTTATGATTTTTTGATACTCTAATTATTGCATTCTGCGGCACCGCCAACACTCTTCTTTGATGACGAGGATGTAAACGCCATCGTATTGTATAGTTACCATGGTTACGAGCGCGATATTACGATGTGTTCATATGCGCTGACGTCACTTGTGCTGACACGAAGTATTTATAAATGTATACATAAAATGCATTAAATAAGGTATTTATTAGTACTATACACATACAATGGAGTTGTGCTGCATTTAACAACAACTTAACTTAATAAAACAACTTTTTTTTAATATATACAGCGTGTTAATATTTTCCTTTCATGGCCTAAAATGAGGAATTTCAATATACGGCATTATTGTGTTTGGTACCCCGAAACAGATATCCACATGCGCGGAACTACGAAATTAGCTGTAAAATGTACAGTAGTGGTAGAATTCCGCACTAAGTTTATTCTGTCACAGGGCAAAGAACACGATATTGTCAAATGATGGCAAAAGTCGATTTCACTTCCTCGAGTCAACGACATCAGTGCGTCACCCGGGTGCGCCCATGGCCGAATGCGCCGCTAATCGCACTCGCTTTGAAGCAATGGCGTATGACTTGTATGATATACACGCTTACAAAGAAAAGGAGGTTTTTAATACGCATTGGGGAATTGTTAAATGACAGAGGAAGCGAAATTGACCTTCAACAGAAGCTTCGGCATAAAGCGTCCTTCGTGGACATATTTTATATTTTGATGACAACAAAATGTATGCTACCACGTTCATTCTGCAGCTTCAAAATGAATTTTATATACACCTACGAAGCATTCTAATATCGTGTTAATTTTGTAAATCGTGTGTTTACTCAAAATATCGAAAGTGCCAGCCATTATAAATTAGTCGGAGTCCTCTCGGAAATGTCGGAGATAACCAAGGAACGCGACTAACTCCCTCTTCTGAATACAACGCCATTTCAAGGCTTATCCCAATGAACGATGAACAATAACAAATTTTTATATGTGAAAGACATGGACAATATCATCGTTTACATTCTATTAATATACATTTTCGAGTCGTCTGCTTATTCTCAAACTCGTACAAATCGACGTTTGCTTGATTTTTATTAGTATATTTCATTTTTTTTCTCTCGCCGAAACTTAATCAATCAATTCACAGATCAATTCAAAATACTTTTTCTTTTAAATAAAAAAAACTGGAAGAACGTACAAGAAAGTAAAATTAATATTATTCCTAAAATATGGATTAAAACGAACAAAACAAACAAAGGAAAGACATTTTTAAGGCAACCAGTAACCACACAACCCAGCAAGCATGGTTTCGGTCTTCCATTATATGGATTCGAAGTTTTAGTGATACACAGTTCAACAAAAATAAGTTCCCCTTAAGATTATGCCTCATATTTAAAATGAGTTACTCCATCGAAACGATTTTTGGCACACATAATGTACGTGTTCACAGCAACACTAGAACGGGGCTTAAACTACGCAGGTGTTGTAATGCTTGAATGATCACACATTGAATGGAGGAATACCTCAATTCAAAAGTTGCTAAATGATGTATTGAAGGAGGATGATTAAGCAGCTTGAACCAGGGTCTTTGCTTGCTTGAACACCGCACATGTGTTGTACTGCTTGAATGAGCACACATTGACTGGAAACATGCAATATTGAACTTTCAGCAACTTTTGAATTGAGGTATTCCTCCATTCAATGTGTGCTCATTCAAGAATTACAACATCTGCGTAGTTATAGCCCCGTTCAAGTGTTGCTGTGAACACGTACATTATGTGTCCAAAAATCGTTTCGATGGAGTAACTAATTAAAAAAATATCATGCAGAATCTAAAGGGGAACTTATTTTTGAACTGTGTATATTGCCTTATTTCACTGAGGCGATATAACGGATTTCGTGCAATGCCAAATGGTTTAGTCTTGTATAATCTAAACTGAAAGTGCTTTTCGCGATCATTTTCGTGTAATTGCTGACACTATTTACTTGATAAACCCTTTACACTTGGTGTTTTTCCCGTCGTTGATGGGGTAAAAATCGATATCACGTAACGAAAGCGAGGCGAAGAATGTGATTTACATTTTTTTTGCCTCGCTTTCGTTAAGCGATATCGATGTACCCCATCAACGTCAGTTAGTCGCCAATTATAAGTAATGTTTATTAATGAACAGTTTCTGATACAAAATCTTGTTTTCTGAGATATTTGATAGAAACCCCCAGTAGATAGTAAAAAAAAGTAGTGAATGGCGCTCCGTTACATACAAGCACTGGCAACACTTTGGCAACTGAGAATTTATGGGAATCCTGAAAAGGTTAAGTAGTGTATTATAGCCTACATTGGGTTATTCCATTTTAAAACCATACCCACCACCCCCCTGTGGAAGACATTACGTTTATCGTGCCCTAGCTAACACACAACGTTCTTAAAACGTTTATAAACGTTCTAAGAACGTTTTGAACATTCTAAGAACGTTTAAGAACATTTTAAGAACGTTGTGTGTTAGCTAAGAAGGAGTGTAAATATCACGCGGGGTTCCTGCAAAGGTAACTCCATTTGTAACCTAAACCCCCAGTATAGAAGATTAAGATCATGCCTTCCTCGGGGTATATGGATGAGAGATAGACCTATGCCAGAAACAGGGTAATAAGGAACCATATCTTCGTGATATGGCATTTTAGCGACCTTCATTACACAAACCAACATTTTATTTGTTCATGTATCAAAAGTGTATTAAATATCTAAACTGTTCCCCTCTACGAATGTTAATCAACATGAACGTACGTTAACTAAAATAGAAAAGAACTAAACACAAAACTAGTTGAAGATGATATCCATAAGAGCGTCACCAGTTCCTTTAAGGTTTGTCGACAAACTGAAAGAAAAACAAAAATGATAAATAGTGTTATTATCTGTGTGTTGATTCTTAAAGGCAATTACAGAATATGATTGACAATAACTAGAGGTCGTTAACCAGAACAGAACACATTCATAGGTAAATGCTATACCTCAACCTCCACCAATACACTGTAAATAAAAATGTTTCGGTTGTAAACACGTATCTAAACATTTCATCGTGTTTAATTTGTAACACAGTTAAGGACATTTTATGGTATAGGAGGGATACAAAATCAAACACTGTAAATTAAACACATAGACCCTCCCTAAATGCTTTATAATATACACATCATCAAAGTATTTAGATCTTAAACATACATTATTGGAAGGGCCCCATCAAACGCAAAAAGGTAGAAATAAGCCACCCTGCTAATTTTTGGAATAGTCCATTAGATGGGTTTAGGAGTTATCGATGCATTTTATCAGTGCATTTCGACCCTCACCCAAAAGAACTTCTGTGTATGTTACTCTCTGACTCTTCTCAGGTATGTACACAATTTTGATATTCTTATATTGTTTAAATGTCTTTAATTGCATGAATCTATGAATGACTTGTTGGTTGGATTTTGGTTAGAAGTTCCATAGAAGTTGGGTAATACGATTCACATATTTTTTTGTTAATTGCGCTATGGAAGCTTAAAAGTTACCAAAAGAGTTGAATTAGTCAAGTCATGACATGACAATAATCATTTTGGCGAATTTCAAAATGATTGTTAATTATGTATCCTAGATTCATTCATGCATAAATATTATTGATATCTGTTCATATGCTATATGAGTTTGATAAATATGTATCAGTATTGTATCAGTAGGCTCGAGCACGCAGGTTTAAACACCTACTCAGTTTAAGACAAGATAAAGGACGAGCGCACTCGATTTTTATGAATGAGGTATATTCGCTCATTAAATGTATCTCGGATTTTACGTACCAATTATTTATATTAGATAAGTCAACATCAAGGGGTACGTGGGGGAGATGTGTTTAAAAAGTGTAACAAAGTAAACGTAATGAAGTGTTTAGATAAGTGTTTAAAACCTAAACATTTGTTTTAACAGTGTGTAGTTTGAACGGCTCTTTAAACATGGGTTAGCTGCAGCTAGTATAAGTAGTTTTAGTTCATACTAACTGATATAAATGGACGGCTTAAAGTGACACATACACTTCATTACCATAGGCGTAAAATTGATAGTTGGTAATTAGTTAATTTATTCAAATAATATGTTAAATCACACAGACCATAATGAGAGAAAAACGTAAGTATTATTGGGTGGTAGCATCGAAGCAAGTATTTTGTCTACATACAATTCCTTGTAAGGTTGGTTAGCAAAGCATATTATTGTATTATACACCTATACACACACCTGACACAAAAAGTTATAGACCAGGAGCTTTGATGATGTTGGCTAGCCCAAAATCAATAGTCAGTACCAGTGTTTATCTGAGATATACATTATATGACATAATTTCTTCCCCGTAGTTTGATACCTCATCCATAAAAAACGAGTGGATAGTTTGAAGTTATGATTGTGTTAATGATCACAAAAAAACGGAAACAAAGTTGCACTCAAATTCGGATTCTATGCATATCATATATTGTGTGTGATTACGCAGTGAAAATAATGTATGTGTGTAAAGAGTAAAGACTCCCTGTTACCCATTCACACAGTGGACAATACAACAATGATATTCCATACATGTGGGAAACCAATTCTAGTCCGTTAGACATGGTTATTGAAATGATGAAATTGAAATCATCATAACTTATAAAGTATCCATTTGTTTTTATGAATGAGGTATCAAACTACGGAGAAGAAATGTGCTCATTTAATATATATCTCGGATTGTTGGTACCTATATTGATTTTGAATACGACAACATTCAAGCACCCGGTCTGGAACCTTTTGTGCTAGGTGTAGTTGAACAGCATTATCTAAACTTGTATACAAACAAGTACAACGATATCATCCTATTGATATTATCTTATGCCCTTATAATATATAAATATATATATATATATATAATTTCCATTCGGAAAATCAGTAAGCACCAATCGGATGTGAGATAGTTACTGAAATGCAATGCAAACTTTGTTTAACAGATAACGACCAAATTCATGGCAGGAATGGCATTCCTCTCCGGTCTGTTTTTTCATTCAATTTCAAACATGTGCGCATACTAATTCACAGTTCTGAAATCAGGCGGGATCCAGTTGTAAATTGAACAGTGGTTGTTGAGAGGCACATAAATATATACCCCATTAACATGTTCAAACGGTCAGTCGTCTCGCCTTCCCACCAAAGTAACGTACACTCGAGTAACCAGCTCACATTCCTGCGAAACCACTGAAGAATTCCCATACTGCAAATCTAAGTGTTAATGATTTGAGTAACGGGATAATTAACACTTTAACGCGTACAGTAAAGGTATAGGAAGTCTTCAGTTAGTGTTCACTTATTAACACATTAACGCCTGATGAACGCCTACAAAATATGTAGGTTAACATGTTAAAGAGTTCATATTTGAATGAACACTTTACCTTTAAAACGTTCATCTTTGTATTTTTCAGGCGCTAATCAGGCGTTAATGTGTTGTTATTGAATGAACACTTAATGAACACATCCTATACCTTCACTGTACAATCTTTAGCATTAACGCGTTAAGTATCCGTTACTCAAATCATTAACACTTAGATTTGCAGTGATTTTCAGTTTAGTGCCAGATTATAAACAGCTTTCTAAGATTCGAAGTCTAGAAGCGCTAAATATAATTATAATTTGGATCAAGATATTTTGTTCTTGCCTCTCAAGCAGCTTGTTTCCGGTCCCAGGGCAGTTTAGATATATTTCTGGTTCTATTTCAATTCATAAAAAGCAATATCACTATCAGTAAATATGATGACTTTTGAAAGACATTTTTGTGAATCAAAAGGTCTCAAACTAGATGGGATGGGGTGCTTTGGAGGTGGGAATGGTATTATATGTACGTAGTACTACACTGCAAAAACAAGGGTGTTAAAAATAACACTATTTGGAGTCAATACGGGTCCAATCCAATCAGTGTTATTACAACACCTAACAGTGTTAAAACAATAATATTAGTGTTAAAAATAACACCAACTGGTGTTGAATAACACCAAGAATCATAACACGGGTGCAAATTTAACACCTGTGTATAGATTGGACCCTATTAACTCCAACCGGTGTTAAACATGTTAACGGAACACCCTGGTTTTTGCAGTGTAGGCATCTTGACGAGGCCTTTTTGAATAATTTAATTAACCAAAGCTTTAATCTATGGACAGCCGAGACAATGTGTTTGCTCCAAAAACTTCGTTCCCCCTCTGAATCACGCGGTCCTCAGTGGCGGTGCTTGTTTCCCATACCCCCTTCTTTTTATCTCTGTAAGAAGGTTGTCTTGAAAACAACAACCAAATGATTGTCGGGTCATTGCCGTTGTCAACGTCTGAAGAAGCATGATATCATCCGTATACTCAGAGAGCATAACTGTTTTGTTAACGTGGACCACTGGACTTCTGTTACTACTTCTTTTGGCTAAACCTGCAGTTCATATAGAAGTAAGTTGTGTTTCATTGATTGTTGGAATCAACTTAACTACAGAGTGTGGTACGTTTGTGTTCCATCCTATGAAATGTGATGTAAAACCCCATTCTATGAACTTGGCCTAAAATACATCAATCATTTTATTATTAATACCGTCATGATTATACCACCATGACATGACTTCGTGGCATAATATTATTTACTCACCTCTGAATGATCAGGACAACAGCATCCAATGGCGATCGCGCTTACGGAAGCAGCCCAGGAGATGATGCTCAAGAAGCACATTGCACCGTAAATAATTATCGTAGCCAACCACTTCTCGTAGGTAATCTTAAAGCCGCCATTTTCTATCAAACAAAAAAGTCAAGTTATATGGATGCTTATCAATGAAATACAAATGTATAGTTTCTCTTCTTCGGTAATATAGGGTAGGATAAAGAAATTGACATTACTTCTGGAATACACACATCAAACCATATAAAGTGCTCAACAAAAGAAAGTCATACACTTTGTTTAGGTCCTTTAGAGTAACTTCCAATTATCTTTTGACCAAACAAACAAAGATAGACATTTGGATGAATCTTTCCGGCACAATTTGATACCAAAGTTGCCACCTAACAACAAAGATAAACCATGATAAGCACCATTTAAATAAAATTAGTCACTTTTCGAAAGTCACATTTTCAATACACTACGCGGGAAGAAAGATCACATGTTGCCTGTTCATAATCAAATAGCCCGCTCGCTCAGGCACAACACAACGCAGTTGCACTGTGTGATCAATATCCATTTCATTCCCGGCCATTCAAAGTGCCACGCACAGCATTTTCTCGCGGCTTGAAATGTGACTTTTGAAAAGTGACCAATTTTCTTTAAATGGTGCTAATCATGGCTTTTTGTTAGGCGACAACTTTGGTATCAAATTGTACCGGAAAGATTCATCCAAATGTCTATCTAGTCTGTTTGGTCAAACAATAATCGGAGGTTACTTTAAAGGACCTAAACAAAGTGTATGACTTTCTTTTGTTGAGCACTTTATATTGGGGCACAAACGGATCAAACATTGGGTTATTTCATTTACAATCCATGCACTCACTATGGAAGACACGACCTTAATTCTCTACACAGATTCACATAGATTCAAACGGTGAACCCATGTTAGAAACCCTATTTGAAATTCACAATTCAGGCGGGGAAGATCAAGGTTATGCCTTACTGGGGTTTATGGATGTTCACATGGAATAGCCCATTATGAGTGCATGGACGGAGCACAAACGATTCAAGCATTAACGAAACATTTCAGTGAGATTTAGGAGATATTTATTCAGACGACCACGCTTCTTTTTTACACTTTCCACGCGACAATTGGTTGAAAACCATATGCAAAATAGTTCTTTCCAGAAAATGTTCCCAACTTTCAAAGTCTATCTCTATCATATTTCTGAGACAAGGCATGTTTGTACTTATGTTAATTGTATTTCTCGTGGCGATTCCAAATATCGCCTTGAAATTTTGTTTTGTAATTGTCATCTTGTCTGCAGTCGCCTGTCGCGTAGAAAGTGATAAAGCATTCTTACAAATCAACTACAAGAATGGATCTAGAACGTATAGGTGATTACGGAGTGACGTCACTTGCCGTTGACCACAAACTACGAGAATTCAAACAAATTCAGATTGCACCATCACCAAAACGGCCAAAATGTAACCCTTTTTGTACTCCCGTGAAATATTACCATCGAACAGAATATTTGACAAAGTGATTCCTCTACATACTCATGTTATCATATTTACACATAATGCAAGTTTTCACATGTTTTTTACAAGTCAAAGTCTGAAAATCGAGTGAAACATTTTACGAATTTCGGAAATATTGCTCATGTAAACAACGGTCGCTTACACAGCTACACATGGTCACTAGGAACGTTCTTCTGTATGGTCGAGTAGAGCGTAGACTTGATTTTGATGCTTTGTAGTCAACGGCAAATTGAAGGTCCGTGATCACCTATTGTAAATCGCAGCTTTGCAGGATATACTTTCCCGATGCCAGGGTCTGAACATGACTCGGAAATTGGTGTTTAAAACCCTGTGTACTTGGTATCAAATAAATGAATCCACTTTATGGAAATCCGCAGAATATCTTAATTTAACATCTTAGGTAGGCCTACCGAACTGTTGTTGAAAGGCAAAATACATATCTGGTGTAATTACCTGCAGCGTAAATCTCTAAGTTATCCAGGACCTCTTGTTGGTTAAAGTCACCGAAATAATTCGATTCGAAAAGATTCCACGTTAATACTGCCATGGTTCCCGCCGTTGATGCAATTGCTAGGATACACATAATGGCCATACCTCGAGGACTCTGTTGAGAGAAAAGAAATTCAAATCAGAAACAATCGCACTTCTAAGTTCTAAGTAAGAAGACATGACATGACATGACATGACAGAGAAGCAAATCTACTAGTATTATGTTCCGTTATTATGTTTGGCTCATCAGTATCAGTTGATGATTCAGGATGCTAGAGATAAAATATGGTCAAGAGAAAAGCTTGTTTGTTCGGATTTCTCCTTTCTCTACTCTGCCATATTACTATAGACTGAAAACAGTGAAAACATTCATTCCTATAGTTCATTCAGTAAGGATCTAAAGATACGAACTTCTTTTAAAAAACGCATAACATTCTTTATTCATGAAAACTTGGATGTCACATTTTCAACAAAAGAATACTAATTCTGGATAAACACACTTTACTTATATTTCAGTACTTGTTTTACATAAGTTTGAATTGTTATAGATGATTTGATAACTCTTAAAAAAGTGTTAAAATGAAGTTTACACTCATCCTATTATTCCTATTTATATCCACAGTTTCTCTTAAAAAGAGGCTCTTACCCAGTCATCATCTCTCATCGTGAAGCCTACATACATTGCTGAGAAACCTGCTACGAGCGCCTGTAATGAATAGACCAAACAAAAGTGATATTGAGTGTTGAAAGTCGACAAATCTTGATAGAAATAATAAGAAAGGGCCCATTAGTGCCCTTTTGTTTATTATCATCATTAGCATTTTATATATTTGTACCTGCCCTTCGTAGTTGTCTCTTTTAAGAGAGTTACACAGAGTTTACTTACTACAACTACAAGGTATCCGTAGCTATCGAAACAGTGGCGTAGTACCCCCCTGGTTACGCCACTGTATCGAAGGGTATAAGTATTGGCTAACGTTATAAACAATGCAAAGAATAAAAGGAAGATATACCAACTGGGTGTGGGGAAACAATGAATAACAAGGGAGAATAACGCGATACAACAGGGAAAAATTATGGTGGTAGATGTGTCGCAAAACCATTGCTCATAGTATCGCTCCAATGGCTGGAGCGTGACGTGGAGTGAGGACGGGCGCGCGCCAGGACGAGAAACACCGCTGAAATTATATTCGTGAACAAGTTTATGTCAAGACACTCCGAGGGGTGGTGGTCGGGGAGGTAAAAAGAAAGCTTAAACAATAAATATGGGATATCCTACATTCTTAAACTATTTTGTCAGTGTTATTGCGCTGTATTCGTTGAGGGCGCTAAGACGGAATAAAGCTAGCCAACAAGCTGGCGCGCCCGGCGTCCTCGCTCCACCTCTCGCTCAAGCCATTGGAGCGATACCATGAGCTGGGTTTTGCGACACATCTCACCACCATAGAAAATACTAGGGCAAGCAACAAGAATTACTGTACATTGAAACAATAGCACACGGAAATGCACTGGGACAAACAATAACAATACTGCAAGTCACGACTTGCGAATCCCCCTAGCTGGGAGATCAACTAAATGAGGTCAAAGGTCACATAGAGGTCATGGTCCCCCGTGTTCATGTTTCTTTTTTCCAAGTTTGACGTCAATCGGGCAACTTTTACGATTTGACCTCTGGATGACCTTTGACCTGAGATGACCTTTACTTATTTTTTGACATGTTCCCCGGTGTTCGTTGCACGAGTTAACCCCTTGTTGACCGTTGACCTTGGATGACCTCTATTGAGGTCAAAGGTCACATAGGAGTCATGTTCCCGGTGTTCATGTTTCTTTTCTCCAAGTTTGACGTCAATCGGGCAACTTTACGATTTGACCTCTGGATGACCTTTGACCTCCGGATGACCTCAGATGACCTCTAATTATTTGTTGCCATGTTCCCCGTATTCATTGCACGATTTAACCCCTTGTTGACCTTTGACCTTGGATGACCTCTAATGACCGTTGACCTCGGATGACCTCTAATTAATTTTAGACATGTTCACCCGGTGTTCATGTTTCTTTTCTCCAAGTTTGAAGTTTAAGGGTGCATACCACTATTACGCGCTAACGTGTGTTTCTATGGGAAAGATGCCTCGGGATAACGGCAATATCTTGAGTTACCTTGCGACTCATTTAATGAAATCTTGGAATATTTATTAATACACATACACTGAGCCAAAAAAGAAACTTATAAAATTTTAACAGATCACCAAATAAAATTCTGTGCATGAAAATGTACCAAATTTGGATACAATGTTACTGCAATGTATTGCTTCAAATGGCAGTCAATAACCAATTGTTTGCTTCAATGACACAAGAGAAATCTGCACTGACCCAGGCAACGTCTTGCAACACGGGTCACAGCAAACAATAGCAACATAAAGTTAAAAACATTTCATAGAGTCAACACAAACTCATATCCAAACAAAAAATGAAGTCATTAATAGCGGGTATGTCTAGCTCCAGCTTGCAGGCAAGCTGTGAAATTTTTTCATATGTGTACTTTTGACCATCATAATTCCATGATTCCTCTGGTCACATGAACCGACAGTGCCAATCTCAACCGACACGACGTCAATATTGGGGGGTGGGGGGGGGGGGGGGGGGGGCGAGGGGCGAGGGGTCTGGCTACGCCACTGAGACAGACGGACGCACATTACATGATGACAAAATCCCCTTCTGGTTTAACCAGGGGATAAAAATTGCTGTGCAATAAAACAACACAAATATAACGTAACAATAAGGACCGACGTTTCAAGTGGATGTGGATATAACACCTTCATCAGGGACAAATCAAAATGTTAAGTTGGACTCAACACTAGTTATAGTGCCCACACAGGTTTTACGCCAGTAACGCAACTGACTTACTTACCCCAAGACCTCCCCATATCGATATGTACGAGTAATTGAGCACTATAAGGAAGTCGAAGATCTCGAAAGATTTGAAAGTAGATTCACTGAGAGCAAACACGATACCGGCTCCGATGAAGATGACCCCGACGATAAAGAGAAAGCTACCGCAACATTTGAGACAGCGAACCCTGCACATGGGCGATCCAGATCCGCACATACAGCACATCTTGATCTGGTATCTGAAAAGATATGAAGATGGAAAATATCTCAATTAATATAAGTATAGATGGGATGACAGCAATGTTTATCAACAAAAGCAACGGTCGAAGGGATACATGCTCGAGGGAACAGCATGCACATGTCCACTATGCCTTATTGCCCTTTATAATGCTTTGGCGCGAGTTTTAAAAGCACGGTTCCTTAACAAAACAGGATTCGCGCGCACACCGCCAGGCAAAGAACAATGGCAACTGCCGACCAAATGCCCGGCATGACGTCACATGTCACCTCATCTATATTCAACAAGATATATTGCTAAGGCCAAAAAGTCCAACGAATTAAATGGTCTAAATAGGCCCTGATATTCAGATCCATACAATTATCTTGGTCATACCGTTATATATCCATGTAACGTTTTAATGCTCTACTCTTTTGTATTGCCTGCCTTTTACTATCATTACCATTTTCCAGAGATATGTTTTGTACTAATTTTGCTCTGTATTGATAGGCCTATGTTATGTGTGAAATCAATAAACTCAGAATGAGATTTTTAGGAGATGAATGATATAATTTATATCAAGTTGGGAATAATATGTAATAGCCTACTACCTTCACACAGAATACAGTGTATTATAATAAAGGGTGTTAGAGGTAATATATGGCCGCAATTTGATATCAAAATAGCCAAAATGGCCGCCGAAATGGTCAAATGATAATATCCTGATTCACACACGGTAACAAATCTTGACCTAGTATCTTACCGGGGTATAGGTATGATTAAATAATATAAATGAAAACGACCAATATCACATCAGTCAAAATGGCCGCCGAAAGTATAGTATGTGTCTTAATCAATTCACAACATCTCGAGTCATAAAGTTATACGATAAAAGTATACTGGCTGAAATATCTTCGATTGCATCACATATCAACCAAAGTAAAAATCTAGACAAATTATCTTTTATTTCTATCCTGTACTTATTTTCCGAGACCGTCGCTTCAGTGACTGTCTATGAATGATACTTATACATTTTACGACATTTTTTGATAACATTTTAGGCTAATAATGATGCAATTTGCGTCGATGAAAAACTCACGAAAAGATTCATAGTAACCACAGTATACATGTACATGCATATTGTCATGATTGTAGTAATTCTGACCAAAGATCATCTATAATACATAAGCAAACATTTACTAGATCTTTGAACTGATCCACAAAAAATCATTCACAAATCGATCTTAAACGAGAATAAAATGAATATTTTGTCAGAAGCCCATATAAAACCATACCCACAAAATAATTTCACATTCCTATACAGCGTGTCCCAAAAAACTGGGTCGAAAATCTGCAGAGCTTGTGACTTAAAAAGTTGACATCGTAGCTGCCTAATATTTGAGGATATTAAGGTACATAATACCTAACCTTAATTGGTTAAAATGTGAGGCTAATCAAATGGCAACTTTCTGAAATACAAAGCTTTCAACAGAGCGTGATTAGAACCCGTTTTTTCCAATTTAGCAATAAACCACTTGATGCCTTACATTTGCGTTGTGTGCAAGTTTTCCCTACATCATGAGCATGGTGTTTATTCTCCGCAATATCTTATATTTGGTAGAAAAGGGTTAAATTATAGGTATTTTGGATCAATATTCAGCATTATAAATACCCATTGCAGTAACCTTGTCGTTGAATATATACCAACAAAAGAGCAACTGTTACCCTGATACCATGCCTGGAAATATCACCCGCCCACCTGCCCATAGCGGGTAAATTTCGTGTCGGGAAAAAGTACCCCGGCAACCGACTAGTGGGTAAACAATTTCAAGTATGAGAGTTACACTGGCTGGTGAAATTTCTGTTGGGCAGGTATTTTTGTGAGTTACCTGCCCGATCCCGTCTGGCTGGTTGAAAAAAATCTGAAGTTCCGGCCCTTCCTCTAATTCCTTTGATGATATGACTGACTGGTTTCCAATTTCGAAGAAATGGTTCTTGAACTGTTTCAAAGATGGCAGTGTCTCGGAAGGTTATTTATTGATTTTTCTAACAAAAAATCATAGGTGTTTACACTTTTTTATCCCCTTTTACTGATATGACGAAGATTTCCCTGAGTAAGTCATTGCTATCAAGTCAAAGGCAAAACCTTGATGACGTCAGTACGATGCGCAAATGCAACGCATGGACGGTTCATGGTGAAAATCGGAAAAAACGGGTTCTGACCACGCTGTATGCAAAGCTTTGTATTTCTCAAACCTTACATCCGATTGGTCTTATAATTTCACCAAATAATGCCAGATATATTTAATTTTGTATTCCTAAACACGAAGCATCTATATTTCCATATTTTATTAAGTTATAAGCTCTGAAAGTTTTGGACCCATTTTTTGGGACACGCTGTATGATCAAGTCCATTTTATACCAGGAAAGTGGTTAAATACATTCTGTTTTATTTTACACCATAATGCTGTAAAAAGAGAGACTGATAATTATCTAAACAATTACCATGTATGCACCGCACCTTGCTGGCCCTTTCTTTGTGATCAATAGTCGTATGACGACACGATCACCGAACCGTCATAACACTCATTGGTCACAGTCATAGCATAAGTATTTTAAAGGGGATTTTACGCATACAAAGTTTGTTGACTCGTCCATAGAGCTATTAATGACCCGTAAAATGACCTCTTAATTAAAATTGAAATACTACTTGATCATATTTTTACAAAAGACGCGAGGTGAAATATTTTAGTTACCAGTATTTCTGCTTCCTGCCACTGGCTTCCTGCTTTCCAATAAGTTACCTCTGTAATATAGGATCTATGGTTTATATAGGTACACCGTCAAATCCAATTGATTAGCGTGTGATTTCAAACTAATGGGTACCACACACGTGATCATATTTTTAATTAAACTAATAAAATATTGATTCCAAAAATACGTTAATAATTGAAATGTCATTGGGTAACCTAAAGTTATAAATATCTTCTGTGCATTTGAGACATTAGTGCCCATTCTACCAAAAATTATGCGGTTGTTTAATTGCGCAAAATATCCAACGACTATATAGATATATTTGTTATTTTTACACTAGGTATCTACATTTATCAAATAGTGCGTGTATTAGATGAATAGATAACGTTTCATGGTTTTAAACCACATACAGAGAAACTAAACAATACCAGAGGCCTTGGTTTAAGGCTTGTTTATACGTTATATTATTTATACTGTGCTTCGCTGATCTTAAGCTATGCCTACATCTGTTAGTGTTAAAAAAACGTAATGTAATCATTTTAGTTTCAACAGGTGGTGTGAGAGATGTAACATTCCCAATTATAATATTATATTATTATAAATAATATATAGACTCGGGCAAACTGGCATGAATTAAATTAACACTGTCTCGAACCCGGTCCCTCTAGCTTTCTATTATTATGTCTGAAACTCATCTACTACCGGTTTGTAAATGGACCTGAATTTATTAGTTTAGTGTTCAGCACGATGATTGATCTTTCGACGATCGATACTCGCTAGGTGGAATTCAGCCTTAAGTTCAGTTCAATTTGTTAGCTTAAAATTTAGTATCAGGTTTATGCTGTACATATCTAATATATCTGTCATTCTCTGTACATCAACTGCTTCTGTAAAGTCCCGGTGTAAAGCATAGACTGTCACCATGGATGGACGTGAAATGAACTTGTAGTCTACGTACTTGTTGTGCACACATTGATCTTTCAAACATCGAAACTATGCGTTTATTACACAATAGAATGAAAACAAAAGTAAACAACACAACGATAAACGAGAATATAATATGACTTTTTTTAAACATTGACATTTGTTATATAATTTTGTTCAGTGTACATGGACATTGTAATTAAACTCCATGGATGTCTTAGTATATCAACGGTTCATTTACGGTTTACCTCACACTAACCCTAATTTTTGGACGATCATTTTATACATACAGGGTGTCTCAAAAAAAACCGTGCACGTGTTTACCCAGCTTATTGACCGTGAACTTATAAAATTTGGTGTAACAATTGTATACATAGTGATAGCCATAACGGTTAGCTTTCATATTCCGTTTATTTCATCTGATTTGGATTTGTCAATCTTGAGATATGACCAATTAACTAAAGCTACCTAAAGTCAACGTTGTGCCACTTTACAGTTTGCAATGAATAGAAAGGGTTACTCTGGAGAGAGGGGTTGTTACCACCGGGGTTACCACCCCCTAAAAAAATCCAATCCGAAATGCAGAGTATGCTTATTTGGGTACCATGTTATAGCTAGAGGTTCCCTCTATCCATACATACTAAAACAAGTACAAACATCCTATGCATGACGTCACAATGACGTCACCAAACATGGCCGACCTCAAAATCCCGCCGTATTCGCTGGACAGTGAAATATCATAGAAATCTTCGCCAAAAAAGTTCTAAATATCGGAATTTCACCCGATTTTTTGCTTATAAGTGATGGAAATGGTGTTTCTAACATAGGCCTATGCTAAAATATTTCAGGAACATACAATAAAAATATTTTTCAAAATGGCGATTTAAAAAAAAATTGTAAGGTGGCAACCACCCCCTACAATCGGACTTTGACGGCTTACCCTACCCCCGGGTAAGGTGGCAGCCTCAATTTGTTTTCGTCAAAATGAGCGCAGGGAATGTAAAAGCGATCACCTAGACGCCCTAGGTCACTGTTTTTTGCGTTCTAGTGCAATCGGCGACCACCCTCCCTAAGAGGACGAGGGTTTCAATGCTTATCTTAAGCATTCTTTCCGTAAAAGTGGCACAACTTCGGTTTTAGGTAGCTTTAGTTAATTGATCATATCTCAGGATTGACAAAACCAAATTAGATGAAATAAACGGCATATGAAAGCTAAGTGTTTGGTCTATCAATATGTATACATGGCATATGAAAGCTAAGTGTTTGGTCTATCAATATGTATACAATTGTTACACCAAATTCTAGAGGTTCATGGTCAATAAGTTGGGTAAACACGTGCACGGTTTTTTTTGAGACACCCTGTACATATATACACGCATAGGGCCTAGTCGGATTTTCCCGATGGAAAAGCGCAACATAGCCGCGCATTTGGGTTTATACTTTTAAACTTAATGCATATCCCGATGCATATGATACTTGCTTCAAAAAGTAGTTCTATATACGTACAATAATACATTTAACATTTCGCAACACATTACTACTATTGAAATGTGTAAATAATGCTGAAAGCTGACCTATAGCAAATATGTCCTAAGAATTTTCATTTAAATTTAAAGTGATACCTGCTACACATACATGAACACTGAACACGTAGTGCTTGCGAGCTGTACATTTATATTCAAACTGGGCAAGCCAAGAGAAATAATCGGGATTAATATTATTTTATTCCACTCGAATAGGTGTTAAAAAGAAACAGTTGATGGAAACGGATAAACCCGCGTGGGCATATTCTCTCTGTTGATCTTGTGCATAAAGTAAGGAAAATCACTTAAGCTTTATGAAACTTGTAACGTTCATAAGACTAATATGAGTCATCAATATCAGTTATGTTAAATACCATCTCTTAATGGTCAGTTTGCTTATTTTTTGAATACAGTGTAAAGTTGACCCGAGAAAGTACTTGTTGGAGTTTGAACAATTCCTGCAAAGAATAATTATATCCACTTTATATGTCATAAAAATAAAAGTAACTTATTGGCAGTGCAATTACTACCAATGTTGATGACCCACTCTGTAAATAATATTGATATGAGATTCTATACGTACGACAACCAACTCAAATCCAACCAAATTCAAGAGAAATGTTGTCGCCCACCTTTTCAGTACATTAATTAAGGTGCGTTCATACTCCCGTCGTTGCGCATCGGCCGACGTCGATGGACATCGGCGCGCGAGTTGAAGCAATGTCAACTTTTATCCATCGACGTCGGTTGATTCGCAACGACGGAAGTATGAACGCGACTTTATTAGTTGCCAGGCTACATGCTGAGACGAAAACTCTGTTTTTCGGAGCGCCACCTTTGTGGAGTGGAGATCGATTACTCAGACCATGAAAGATGCTCAGACTCTCTCGCTGGCGACCGGGGTTCGATCCCCGGTCATTTCGAAGCTCTATTTGTCTGTTATTATGTGGCTGATAATTGATAGTTCATTCAATCCCAAATCGTAATGGAGGTTATGTTTAAAATATCAGTAAATTTCATTGGGAAAAATTCACGACCCTGAAAAACAAGAATGATGGTCATTTCATCTACTATGTCGTACAACAATGTGAGTGAAATGATTAGTGAATAGGGCCTACTATCTTCCGAGCTGGTATTCATTTTGCTGATTTTGGTAAATGATTAGAGTGATGTTTATTTTTATAAACATCTACACCATTTTCTAGAAATACCGATTTATCCGAGCAATTAGATTTCCCAGGTCAACAATTATTAAATTAATGGTTATCAATCATCGCGGCCGCGTTTAATGGCAATTCTAAACGATTATATCTCATATTGATTTTACCTCCAATAAATCTATGCCTAGCACCATGTCGAAAATTAACAGATATTCAAAATAAATACCACGTTTAAAAACACCAGCTTTTGACTCCAATGTGTCACCATACATTACATATGGCAAGAGCAACAGTTATACAATTTTGATTCTAAATCGATATTTATATGCCACCTGTTGGTGTTAATGAATGGGAATATTGGGCAAGAAATACAAAATATCATACTTTGGGCTGCATGATTAAATGTGTATGTTCCGATCACTTTATGGGCTATGATCTTTGTTTACGTCATGATATTTTGATATCAGAAGAACCCCCATATATTTCTCATTATGTCTGTAAAATCTTAGGGGCCAGATATGTTCCATTTAGAAATCATAGGCTAAAATGTGGTGAATTACTGCCAAAAGGTGGTTAACCACCAGCCAGTTTGTGTACTACTCAATGGGCAAAATTATTGTGACCTTGTGCTTCTAAAATTAGAGCCATTGGAGTAATGCAATTCGAACTTTGGAATGTGACAATTTCAAGGATGACCTTTCATGGAAAATAGACAACATCAAGTTGAAAATCGCGCCAGCAATCAGAACATCTACCTTTAACAAATGGTGTACATAATTAGTATTCATCCATACAAAATCATCGATCATGAAGATGCACTGATAGCAATGCATTATAAAAATACAGTATGGTAATGGTTTTAGTACAATCATGGTAATTGCTATTGCACACAATTGATGATTAAATTAAAGGAAAATGACTTCGTATCAGTTGTTTAGAGGTAATTGTGAAGAATAAAAAAAAACTCACTTTGAAACCGAGGAATTGCACGACGAGGGACGTACGTAGCCACCCCGAGGGAAATTCCGAGGTTCCAAAGTAAAATATTTGATTCTTTACAGTTACCGACAAAACAACTGATCAAAGTCATTATCCTGATTCAAAACCGTCAATTAAAATAGTAATTAAATGATACGGACGTTACTTATTTATTTAAAAAGTAACAATTTTACGGTAATTTATCCATGCTTCACCATTACAAATCGATCATGCAAGCGAACCACTCACACGTCGCGTAACTACTTCGTTGTGCAAATACGCCATGGGACGCCATGCGTTCGTGGCAATACGCGAATTGTTTTGGTGATCGAACTTGAGACGCATTATACGCGGGGTACTAATGTTTTCGCGTAGGTACTTGGTTGTCCGTTAGTGACCTGCGCTTTCTTTGTGCGTACCAGTAACAGTAGCGTAGCCAGTGGGGGGGGGGGGGGGGCAGACTGCCCCCCCCCCCGGACACCTAAAATGGGGACGGCGAAGCGGAAAATGGGGACGAGAAGAAGGGGAGAAAAGAGAGAAAGAAGGGGGAAGGAGAGGGAGAAAGAGAAGAGAAAGGGGGGGGGGGAGAGGGAGAAAGAGAAGGGAAAGGGGAAGGAGAAGGGAAAGAGAAGAGAAATGGGGACGAGAAATTGTTCATGTTGTACATTTACTGTGCGATTTCTTTTTTGACTGTGCGATTTTTTTGGACTGTGCGAAATTTTGTGCTAAAATGGGGACGGAGAAGCTAAAAAATGGGGACTAGAAATTGGTACTGTGCGATTTTGTTTGACTGTGAGATTTTTTTTTGGGACTGTGCGAAATTTTTTGACACCTCCCCCCCCCAACTTACGTGAAATTCACGAGGTAAGTGACTATAAAAAAAATTGAGGCAACCTTTTACGAAAAAATTTTAGGCACATAAAAAACAAATAGGGACGATATTGATGCTTGCCCCCCGGAATGACAATGCTGGCTACGCGCCTGACCAGTAAGGACGGCATTTGATTGGATCGCACGTACGGTATCGCGTATACTCATCATGAGGTTTTGAATCCAAACACAACTCGTGCTGGATTAGCAATTTCGTTAACGAGTGGCGCAATATTATCCAATTAATAATTGAACGAACAACACGCACGAAGCACAAAGATGACCGCGGCTAAATTATCAAGCTCATGGTTGTGCGCGCTTCATGCGATGTACGCAATACGCTGCTTCAATGTGTTCGTTCAATTCAAGTACATTCTCGGGTCAACTTTACACTGTATTCAAAAAATAAGCAAACTGACCATTAAGAGATGGTATTTAACATAACTGATATTTATTAATTAATCTTTTGTTGTTGAACATACGCTTTTAAAACAGCGGCACCCGTCTACTCGACGGTGCGTTCATATACAGAAAATCACAAGATTAATACACAATTAATACACAAATTACAACGTTTTACCATAGAGATAGATATAAACTGCTCACAAAAAGTATCGAAACACTTAGAAATGATCCAATATATAACGGCTCGATAGGGTATGCATTAATCAAAGCAAATATCCAAGTGCATAATTTTGTTCTGCGTAAATTGACACCTCGATCGATGAGATACGATGTTGCGGAGCGGAGTTATTGTTATTTCAATGGTCGTGGGTCCAGTTTCAAAAGTGACAATCATCCTATAGAAAGAGGATTGCATTACTGTTTAGAATGATCAGATTCGTGTTTTTCAATAGGGATGAGTGTCACTTTTGAAACTGGACCCACGATCATTGAAATGACAATAACTCCGCTCCGCAACATCGTATCTCAACGATCGAGGTGTCAAAATACGCAGAACAAAATTATGTACTTGGTTATTTGCTTCGATTAATGTATAACCTTTCGAGCCGTTATATATTGGATCATTTCTAAGTGTTTCGATACTTTTTGTGAGCAGTTTACATATTATATAAAGACACAAAGTCAATCGTACAAAATTGATCTGAAATTATGCCAGGCACACGTGGAAAATGGCACTAGTGATAGTGATAGTGATGATAGTGATGACTCATAGTCTTATGAGCGTTACAAGTAGTTTCGTCGTAAGCTTAAGTGATTTTCCTTACTTATGCACAAGATCAACAGAGAGAATATGCCCACGCGGGTTTATCGTTTTCATCAATAGTATCTCTAAACACCTATTCAAGTGGAATAAAATAATATTAATCCCGATTATTTCTCTTGGCTTACCCAGTTTGAATATATAAACTGCTCACAAAAAGTATCGAAACACTTAGAAATGATCCAATATATAACGGCTCGAAAAGGTATGCATTAATCGAAGCAAATAACCAAGTGCGTAATTTTGTTCTGCGTATTTTGACACCTCGATCGTTGAGATACGATGTTGTGGAGCTGAGTCATTGACATTTCACTGATCGTGTGTCCAGTTTCAAAAGTGACACTCATTCCTATTGAAAAGCACGAATCTGATCATTCTAAACAGTAATGCAAAACTCTTTCTATAGGATGATTGTCACTTTTGAAACTGGACCCACGACCATTGAAATGACAATAACTCCGCTCCTCAACATCGTATCTTATCGATCGAGGTGTCAAAATACGCAGAACAAAATTATGCACTTGGTTATTTGCTTCGATTAATGCATATCCTTTCGAGCCGTTATATATTGGATCATTTCTAAGTGTTTCGATACTTTTTGTGAGCAGTATATGTACATCTCGCAAGCAATGTTAATGTACATGTACATGTACGTGGTATAGCAGGTATAACTTTAAATTTAAATGAAAAGGCTAAGAGTTCGATGAATGTGATATGATGACAATTTCCTATGGACATATTTGCTTTAGGTCAGCTTTCAGCATTATTTACACATTTTAATCAATCCAAAGTATATCATTTAGTAATTTGTTGCCAAAGTGTTTCAGAATGTAATATTGTAGGGATAGAAGTTCTTTTTGAGGCAAGTAAGTATCATATGCATTAAGTTATAAAGTATTTATTACGTATAAAAGTATAAACCCAAATGCGCGCCTATGTTGCGCTTTTCTATATTTAAAACATTTCTTAATTGTCAAAACCATCATTCTTTTATTAAAAACTGAATTCAAGCTAAACCAGCAGATATGCAATTTGTTGATTTTTTGGTAAATGGACCATATTAATGTAGACAACCTTTGAAAAATGTGCTGTGGGAGGAAAAAGTGTTTATTTTTGGCAAAAGGTACTCTATGGCGCTCATAGCCATAGCGCATAGACTATAGAGCATAGGGACAGAGTTGCTTCTGTTTATTCAGTGACAGTTAAGAATATTCTTAACTGTCACTGGTTTATTACAAAGTACGAATCAATTCAGGCATTTTTTCGTATGCACATAATGCATATCAATTTAATCAGCACCGTATGCAAAATGACCACATCATGCGAACAAGCACATAGTGATTGATTAGTATGCATACATGAATCATATCCTCTGTATGCAATACATGTATCTCAAGCTCAGTGTTAATCGGCCCGTGGATTTTAAAACGGAAGTACCTATAATTAATATGAATAAAATCAGTTGCTTAATACGAGCGAATTCAAGGTCATAAAGCTTTGTTTAGCATATTAATTTGCACTCGTGATACTAAGAAGTGTGTGAGTAGAACAGAAGTACATGTTAAAATGCTTTTGAATATTTTATTATATAATTATAATTATTAGTCAGCATAGCTTGCAGGTGGATTGCACGCTGCTATATTCATGTAATTAGATCTAGTATAGATCCTCAGACTACCCTACTCCAGTGTCCATCCGAGGCCTATAATATATTGTAATCCATTTCACACAGGCTGATCAGGAGGTACATGTATAATTATGAATCTACTGATATCAGATATGCAGATTATCAATTTCATAATTTATGAATGGGGTATTGAATATGATGTTTTGTTTGTGGTTTTACATGCGTACATGTATGTTGGATACCATGCTGAAACACCTGTAGTAAATTGCAGTCTTTTTTGTCAATTTGCATTAATAATGTAATTTTGATTGATAATCGGGAAGATCATGGGTTAATTTTTGTTAACATTTTAATAATTAAGTGAAAATAATTATATATTTATGGTACTTGATGTTTTCAGACCGATACAATGCATTAATATGTACTTGGAGGTTGATACCACAAAGAGCTAATACAAAATGTATCCATTGACACCTTGGAAATCCCGACTTTCATGCCTTGGTGTTGATGTGGACTCACTAGTTAGAATTTTAGCCACACCTCAGCATCAAAGATTGTGATCAACTAGGTTTATTGTGGAGGCAATATTTCTTGTGTGAAAACACTATTATTTTAAGTTATTTAAATACCATAAATTTAAAAAATATGTATGTCCAGCCACCGTTCTTTCTTTCACACATTGCCTGCCCGGTCATGAGTTGCCACTTTGTCAAAAGTTGTCATATAAGAATTGTATCATTTACAATTGAATTATAGTAGGCCCTACTAGATGTTAAGAGTCAACCCCACTATTCTGATTAAAATCAAGCTTAATAAAGTGTTTTTATTTTATCATATTCATATATTACGATGAATTTCCCCTCATAGTCATATAGATAGATGTACGCGCATGATGTAGCTTTAAACTAAATTTAGAAAAAAGATGTGAGCAAGTAACTTTTATTATAAGATGAAATCTCTCAGCAATTATGTGTCCATCGGAATTTTATAATATATTCAAAGATGATGTCTGTAGCTAACTAATAATAATAACGTATTCACGTCTCACGATCATTGTTGAAGGTAACTAATCTTGGATTTGGAATAAGACTAAGAGTGGTATGGTACCAATGATAATTCAAATCAAATAGAAATAGACTATATCGAATCCGAACAAATCCGAATATGTTATAGAGGTGAAGAGATACCACACCAACAATAATGTACAGATCAGATGCATGATGGTGACGGGACAAGTACAAATATCTTGATGGAGCATCCAATTAAAAGATAACACGTTATTAGTAAGTAAAAAAAAAAGACATCATGACAACTATAAATAATTACATTTAATTATTTCCCATATATTACACGTATTGCATGTATTGCATGCACATAGTATACGTTACCATTTAACGGACATTCCTTAACCTACCTGTGTAATCTATTTTACGATGAACACTCCGATTCAATATTCCAATGTAGGGTCTACAGCTGATTTAGAGACAGAAGTGCTGAAATAAAATACCTGTAGTCTACCGTGTTTGTCCTAAACAATTCAATTACTTATGACACATACACTGACACAATACGAACTTTGTTGGGCGTGGAGTATTTTGGAAGACCGGTATTAAATATATCTTTTGAGTCTTTGACTTTTGAATGACTGTACCAACGTATACAGGATGTTGCCAGAATTGGGCGCTACAATGCGCCAAATATGTGTTCGCAAAAGTGGAATACCTTTTTTAAAAAGCAAAAAGCCAAATGCAAATAGAACAAAGCTAAAAAAATAAAATAAAATAAAACAAAAAGCAAAAGTAAAAAGTAAAAACCAAAACCAAAAAAAACCAAACAAACAAACAAAAACCCCAAATAAGCCAACAAAAAAAACCCACTACACACCAACGTACACACCCCCCAACAGTACATAAAAAACACTCCAAGTAAAAAAAAAATTACACCACTAAAAAACCGCACAACCACCCGCCTCCTAAAACACCCCCCCCAACCCCCAACAAAAAAACATATTAAACCACCAAAATAACATTGGGCGCAAAAAGTACGACATACAGAAATACAATGCACCCAACGCAGTTTGCGTTGGCCGACCAAACAAAGAACATTAGTTTCAAAGGAAATGCTCCCTACTGCCTTTTGTCATGCTAATATAGGTCGATAGTAGTCTTTTACGAATGCTCATTATATTATTTTCTGGTTCAATGGTTATATCTGTGTTGTGTGTGTTTATCATGTGTATATTACTAGAAGGGAAAATATGATAAGGATTTTTATCCTAAAGATTGTACTTACGTCATGGATCGATGATTTTGAACAGAAGAAGGTGTTTCCCCGAATAGGAAAAACAAGTCTGATTGTTCAACAGGTCTGGAGTCTTCTCTCTGGAATTTAACACACCTCTTTCCACTTGATTTTATTAAGTGTTTTGTAGTAAAGGGTGCAAGCATATTTTCTGTCTTTAATACATTATAGTCCATTGATTAAAATATTTTAAAATTGTAAAAGAAACAATTATACCAACAGCACTAAAAGAATCAAGAGTATATAGGTTCATTGCACAATAGCATGAGAAAATGTGGAATGCAAAAGTGTTAAAACAATGTAAAACAAGTCCTCACGATCGAAGAAACGTTACGGCAACTTGTTTCCTTTCCTGCCGATAACTACCGTTTATTACTTACTTTCAACGCAATATACCGGGAAAAATAAATATATGGCGTGACAAAATATATATCAACATAAATTCATATTGACGATACCATGTTTAGACCATCTATTGTAAAAATGAAAGAAGAAAAAAAAAGCTGTCAAAAATTTGAAAATTACGAGCGAGGACTATCAAACAACTTTTTGGGGTTATTGAACTTATAGAGCGTTTCACGATTATTAACACTCATGAATACCTACGTAGCAAGTATGTATGTAGTTGTGTGATAGGCGGGGTGATAGGTAGTAATCGCGGCATTATCCACTATAACCCATGACAACATTTTGCACTTCGGAATAGCAGTAGCCAAATTTATTCATTGGTAAAAAAATCAAATCAAGAATTTGCTACACATTTTCCAAAAAAATCAAACATTTCTACGTTCAGTTAAAAAAAATATCAATTAGTATTTGAAGAGGTATTTTGCAAAAGGGCCTACATCCACTTTGGCTCTTATTGAGAAAAAGTCAAAAAACTGTTTCTAAATATTCAAGTTGAGCAATTGAAAAACTGAATGGATTATGAAAGAGGTACACTACATACTAATTGAAATTGAAATAAATTTTAAATGTGCTAGTTTTAATTTGTTGTTAAATCATGTTTACATTTTTTGAAAATTTGGATGTAGGCCCTTTTGCAACAAAACTCCATCTGTTTGTACATAAAGAAAAAATACCACACACAAAAAATCATTTATTTTAATCATTTCAAATAAATAAGTTTGATATTGAAATGTATAGGTCACAATCATATGTTTCAAGGAAATAAAGTCATTTTTTTCAAAAATACCTACATCTCATTGTAAACAGCCATTGAAGTTGTTGTTTTGTTGCAAAAGGGCCTGTATCCCGATTTAATTCTGGATACAGGCCCTTTTGCAACAAAACAACAATTTCAATGGCTGTTTACAATGAGATGTAGGTCTTTTTGAAAAAAATGACTTTGTTTCCTTGAAACATATGATTTTTCCCTATACATTTCTATATCAAACTCATTTTTTGAAAAAATGCACCATAGCCCTTTTGCAAAATACCTCTTCATTTCTCAAACACGTTCAATTATATTCCATAATATTTTCCATAAGCTTAATATTCGAAAATATTTCATAATTAAAAAATTAATCAAATTCGAATAATTTAGATCGGTCGGGCGCGCTAGTGATGGCGCTCTATACACTGAGCCAAAAAAGAAACTTATAAAAAAAAAAACTTATAAAGTTTTAACAGATCACCAAATAAAATTCTGTGCATGAAAATGTACCAAATTTGGATAAAATATTAATAGTAATATTAGTAATATTGTATCTAAATTTGGTACATTTTCATTCACAGAATCTTATTTGGTGATCTGTTAAAATTGTATAAGTTTCTTTTTTTTTATAAGTTTCTTTTTTGGCTCAGTGTAGTAAAGAAACGATGGACATGATTAGCGAATTTGCATTTCGTATTGGTTTAGAGACCTTTCCCCGTTCATTATGGGGGGGGGGGGGGGGAGGAGGAGTAGGAGTTAATTGCTAGAACTGTTGATCCGTCCATTTCCACTTTTTTTTTTATTACTGACAGTTCTGAAGAAGTTTTGCAAACGTCTGCAATGCCGAGGAAAGCCTAAACAGCAAAGTGATGTGCTGAGTCTTTTTAGGCTCATTCAGAAACCACCGGCCCCTGTCTGCCGTTTCTGGCAGTGGTCACCCCACACTGTGTTGATGCGTCCGATGTGAGAAGGCAAAATTATTTATTCCTGCTAAATCCTGCCATTCCATTTTACAGGTTTACATGTTTATATATTTCGCATACATATACAAAATATGATACAAAGGTCATAGCAAAATGCCGGATTACAAAACAATAGCATATGCAAGGCGTCGTTGAAAAAACTCACGAAGAGCTTACACATGTACGACCCCTTGGGAAAAATGGCCCTAATGGCTGAGGTAATAAAAGAAGTATTCATGTTACATAGAGCAATATAATAGGGAGAGTATATAAATATAATGAACAGTGGCGTAGTCAGAGGGGAGGGGGGGGGGGGGGGGGGGGGGGAGGGAGGGGGAGGGGGATCAACCCCCACCCCAATATTGACGTCGTTTCGGTTGAGATTGGCACTGTCGGTTCATTTGACCAGAGGAATCATGGAATTATGATGGTCAAAAGTACACTGATGAAAATGTTTCGCGCGCTGTGCGCGCATATATAAGTCCCATAAATGCAATATTCGTTGGTTTGTTTAGAGCCAAAACGTACCTCAATCGTGCCAAAAATAGGTGTAAACTCAAAAAAATTCGCGCGCTATGCGCGCATTACTTCACTCAGACTCATCTTGTCGGTTCATTTACATTTCTCGCCCCCAATATCGGGCCCAATATGAAGAACCTAGCTACGCCACTGATATTGAACATATAAGAGCAGGTGTTTCTTAAAAAGTGATTTAGTATGCGCTCTATATTTAGCCAAGGAAATGTTTCGAATTGCTATTTTCTGGAGATTCTTAGAGAATGAAGACGAGACAAGCAAGATTTTCCCCAGACAATATTACAGTATGACACTGACAGGTGAGGCAAAATGATCAAGTTGAGTGTTTTGAGTGTGTTTATAGAAGGAAGGTTTGAGTTTATTTAAAACGCCTACTGGTATAGCAACCTTGACACGAACGGTGTTGACGTGAGCAGTCCATTTAAGGAAATTGATATTGTGCTGAATGTAGGCCTACTTGAAATGTACTGGAATAGTTACCTTGAACCATTTGGAACATTTTGTGACCATTTTAATGACTATATTTCCATGTTGTTATAATTATTTATGAGTGGGAATTGTCATGCATGGATACCTGCTATCTACTGAAGATAGCAAAATAACATACTAGCAATATTACAATTTGTGAGGACAGCTACCATCCTTTTTAAAATAAATACTTGTCAGGACAGCAGTCATCCTTTTGAAAGAAATTCTTGTTGAATTGTATTTCTAGGTAGTTTTTTGTACTGAAAGGAGGGTATATGCACTGTGTTGTTGTACAAAATTGATCAAATTAGATTCCAAAACGATAACGTTGGTAACTTTCCCCAGCAATGTTCAAATATGATTAATCCATATCTACAAAATAACACTGGTAGATGTACCCTTCCAGACTTTGTTTACCATTTTACTTAACTGTTAAATGTTTTTTCCTCAAGAATGCAGGCATTACTGCACAATACCTTCATGGATGTGACCCTCACATCTTGAAATAGTTTTACAGCATAAGCTTAACTTAGTAACACAACATAAGCTTAACCTAGTAACACAACATAAGCTCGAGGCCTACTCCATCCATCATCCATGCATTCAAAGTAAACTTATTTATAAGCTTACTTCATAGATTGTTTCAAAGTAGGCAAAATTTTACTCAAAGCTTCATTGAAAGTTACTTTTATGTTGCTCAGTATCACCCCACCCCCTATTGCCCCCAATCAGGTGCATACATGATGATTATTTTACCCAAGACTCGTGCACCGTACAACCGTATGCAGGACTGCCGAATTTGATCCGATCAGGTTGTCTGAGATTTGCGGTTTGTGTAAAAATCAATTCATTTCTCTATAGCATAGAATTACGGTGTTTCCAATAGGCTCACTTACAAAACACGTCAAGATGGGTCAAATTAAGGCAACAATTGGATCGAAACACAACTAAACTGGTTGAAAATCCTTGTTTACAATATTCGTCTGCTACACACTTTCGAAACAGCTGATATCTGACCTAATTAGATTGATATATGAAAAGCTTTTTTGCAAAAGGGCCACCAGACCACTCCAACATGTTACTCATTTTGCATTATTGAATTTACATCAACAAATCCATGGAATTAATCAAAATATTGTATATGGCTGTGTTCATTGACTTGGATTAGTGCATCCATGCACGCCAATTGAGGCACCAACAATACAAGCCACATTCCACATTATGAATAGCCATCCATTCAATAATGCAAAATGAGTAACAGGTAGAATTGGATGGTAGGCCCTTTTGCAACACATCTCCTCATATACAGGGTCAAGGGCCAAATCTCGCCAAATTGCTGAAGCTTGCTGTCTATTGTGGTTCTTAGACACCTCGTGGTCATTAGGCTGGTCATCGATGAGAATGTTAATATTGTGCCTTGTGCAATTTGTCTTCTTCCTCTACCTTTTTCTGCCATTTGTTGCCATTGTTGCCAAAAACCATCCACGTTTTAATCTGAGTGCCACCCCACCCTAACTTTAATTTTGAGTAGCCTACAAGTTAATCAGCATATAGGGTCTAATATTTACACTCACTCAACACACATCAGGAACAATTACAAAATGTGTCTCACGGCCCATTGAACCATTCATTAATTCATATAAAACAACATAAACAATAATAAAACCACATTAAATAATAAAACCAATCAATGCCTAATAGTTTGCATAGAAATGGCAGTCACCAGGTCACAACAAGATCACTGATATTCCCCGCTATTCACGGCCTCATAAAAGTAATTCCAGATTTTCAAATCAAGCGCTCGTATTACAAACAACCGTTTGCCATACATGCACTGCTCGACGTATTTTTGCACAAAACCCGGGTTTTGCGCAGAAATACGTGCACAAAACCCCATTTTTGTATGCGCAAAACTAGGGGCTTGCGCATGCGCAAAACCCGGGTTTTGCGCAAACCCTAGTTTTGGACGCAGCACCGGGGTGCTGACTGCTGAAGGGCTTTCAAACAAACTAGGAAACAGATTAAGATTGACTGTTTTATCATGTTTATTGTATATAAATCATTGATTCTATTAAATATATCAAAGTTACTTATTATCTACATTTATGATAACCTTAGAATAATTCTGTCTTTGCTAATAATATGTAAAGTAATAATGAAAAGCGGCGTCCAAAAGGCACGAGATATTGTTTGTTGTTCAATGCAACATAACATGCCGACATTTAATGTAAACTGCTCACACAAAGTTAGGAAACTTTTTTTAATCAAGTATATTTTTATTATTTATTACCCTCTTGTATTATGTTGCATATCAAACAAATGTACAATGATGACATGTTGCTGGACTTGGCCACATGAATGAGAATGAGGCAAAGTCACAAATCAACTGCAAAACGTTAACCGTGTCTCAGAAAAATGTACAAGTTGTAGGCCTAAACCTTTCATCACTTACCTTCATGACCTTCCACCTGGAGTCATTGTTAACTGGTTAACCCAGTCTTGCAAATATCCAAATAATGGTTTTCTAAAGAGATGAGGGTTAACTTGTGTATGTTGTGCTCACTGGTGCAAATCTTTGTGTAAACCATTCATGGTTCTGAAGCATGACCGGTTTGATTATTGATCATTACCTATTGACTGTTTAGCACCGATAACGGTAATTTTGGCACATTTGATTTGTGACTTTGCCTCATTCTCATTCATGTGGCCAAGTTCAGCAACATGTAATCATTGCAAATGTGGTATCATTTTAAAGAGGAACACTTCAGCTTTCCATTGATATATAACAGATATAAAGAGGGTAATAAATAATAAAAATATACTTGATTAAAAAAAGTGTCCTAACTTTTTGTGAGCAGTTTACTTTGCCGAAACAATTCCTAACCCGGACCCGTAACCTTTGCGGATCTATGAAGTCAATACTTTGGGTTATACAAAATGACTTATAGGCGATGGAAAAAGCCCTATTCTATTATGTTCTATGGGTAAACGGACATCTCAGCTAAAGGTAGGGTCGGTCGGTTGGACGCTTTTTTTGGGGGGGGGGGGGGGGGGGGGTGGGGCTGCATTTCCCCTAAATGTGTCTTTCATGAAAAAAATAAAAAAATAAAAAAATGGGTCGGTCGGGCCTGTACGTAGCCTTAACTCTACATGCGCCATGCCAGCTACAGTAAGAGTATTACAGTTTGCATCAATGGACAAACCTTACATTAATTGTGTCTTATCTAAAATAGTTACATATTGATTTGCAAACTGCTATAATAAATAGTTCGCCCTGTTTGTTAACCCTAACCCTAGAACGTGGCAGTGGGGATGGAACGAAGAACAGGGGGAGGGGGTTAAATAAAAAATGGGGAACATTATGTCCGCCGGCCCCGGGAAATGAACCCGGGTCGGCCGCGTGACAGGCGAGATATACTACCACTCAGCCACGGGGGGAGGGCTTCACAGGCTAAAAAATCGGAGACCATATATACCCATAGTTTAGTGCTACAGGAGATAGAACTTGTGCGCGCGCAAGCCAAGTGGTGCTGGCTGTGAGGTGACTGTGAGACGTAGTAGGGTTAGGGTTATTGTCCAATGCATGACATATTTTGATTATAAAAATAAATTCGCATCATTTTTAAATAGCAGCAGTTTATTCGAGCTACTTTATACTATTATTGCAATAAGTGAACAACCACCAAGCAAATATTTATACGGTTTACTCGCAAACATAGCAAAATGTTTATAATAATTTATATAATAAAGCAGTTTACCAATCCACGGTGTTTACGATAGACAATAATAAGGTGCCGAGTACAGTATTCAACCCAAAAAAATAAAAATAATTGTTTAAATGGGTAGTTTGATATATGTATTTGAAGAAGAAAAAAACAAGACAAAAAACCTTTTATTTTTCCCCCAAAAATGGGATACAAATACAATACATTTTGTATGCGGCGGCCATTTTGTTTTTTTGATAAAACGACTATTTTCTCAAAAAAAGGATTTGGGGGCAAAAATTGTAATAAATCAACAAGTAATCATCCGATTGACATTAACATTTTGCAGAGACATTGGTCTTGACATGTTAAACAATCCTATGATATCTTTTTTTGATATCTTTACCATAACTGTAGATATGATCAAAACTCATGGTTTTATTTGAAATTTCCCAAAAAATTGATTTCATATGTTTCCAATTGGAAATTTAAAAAAATCTATCATAGGATTGTTGAGACTGTATTATAGTATGTATATAAAAAGAAAGCTGTCCAATTGGATATACCAGTTAGAAGAAGTTACATTTTGAAAATTGTGTTTTAAAAATCATGATTTTTACTTAATTTTAGGAAAAACTACCTAATTTGCATATTTTAAGGTCAAATTTCTCAAAATTTAAAGTTTTGGATGCACAATGCTATATGCTTTCCAAAAATGTATGGTTTGCTAGGTTTATCTTCACAAACCTCTAAGTTATATTAAATTGTTTGATGACAGTCAATTTGACTGAATAATACTGTACTCGGCACCTTTTAACAACACATATTTACAAACACCGACAAGTCCTTGCTTTCATTTCGGCCCTGATTCGATCGCCGACATTTGTTAATGGCCATGTGTTTTGAGTTGGTAGATTTTTCGGTGCTAAAATTTGTCACAAATTTTACACTTCGAAACGCATCACTTTCACTCTGAAATTAAATATTTCCTCCCATGTACTATCTACTACATAAAAAGTATACATTTTCTGAAGGGAAATTTCACAAGGATTCCAAAAATGGGTGTTTTTTTTAGGTAGGGTGAGGGGCAAGAGGGTTATTGAAAGTCAAACACCAAATATTTTTGGGAAAAATTGTCTGACTTTAGGCAATCATGTATTTGTACCATCACACTCTATGTCAAAATTGACATCATATCTGAGTTGCTCAGCTCAAGAGCTTTTAAAAAAGGTATACTTTTATTATGATACCTGTTATAGTTTTTCTGATGTGCGAGGATCTTCGTGACGTGGGGAAGCCAGTTCACTTGTGCGAGATTTTGAATGTTATTATCAAACTTTCTTACTGAAGGGTACTACCTACCAAGGCAAATTACCTATCAAATTAAAGCTTTTGTTGAATACTTTAAAATGGTACCCTAAGTTCTGTGATAGCATGTTGCATTCTTGAATTATGGACAATTTTGTGAAAAAGCTTTTTGGGAGCCGAGGCACTGTTACTAATAAAAACAATTGTCGAACTGCAAATTGATATTTAACTTATATTTTGATTATGCATTTATATTTTCATTCTTTTCTTTAACATATCTTTCAAAAGATGTAAGACATGTGAAATGTTAAAAATAACCCATTTATATCCAATATACCACTAAAATTCTACATTTCTTAAATGTTTACATACCGGTGCCTCCATACCGGTGCCTCGGCTCCCCCAAAGCTATTTTTCATAAAAGTGTCCATAATTCAAGAATGCAACATGCTACCACAAAACTTGGGGTACCATTTTAAAGTACTCAGCAAAAGCTTTAATTTGATAGGTAATTTGCCTGGGTAGGTAGTACCCTTCAGTAAGAAATTGTGATAAGAACATTCGAAATCTCGCACAAGCGAACCGGCTCCCCCATATTAGCTGCCCAACTCAAAACACATGGCCTAATATATGTTGATTAACTGCTAATAATTTAAACACGCCTCAAAACAGCTGTCATAATTCAGCAATTTCTAGAAAATATCAACCTCACATCACAGTCATCGCAGGCCTTTTATAGATAAGCCAAATTCAACGTACGAAATATTCGATGTGCGATCGCGCGAATGTACTTGATATCCTTCAATCGCAAGTAATATAAGAAGTTTTAATACGAAGTAGATATCACTACTTTTACCCATATCTATCTACTCGATACTCATCATTTTTGAGTAGACCTACTTTTAGTACGAACGCTTTCTATAGTACTTTTTATGGGATGCTATAGCCTATACGCTGGCTGTCCAGGACCGATGCTGTTTCGTCATACCCACTATGTCCATCTCCCGGAAACCGATACTTAGTGTTGAAAAGCCTAAATGAGAAAAACCGGGCTAAAGTGGAGACGAAACAAAGAAATCGTAGCTTTTGCACCTTAATTGACCGTTTGGTAGAGTTTTGTCCAATACAACTGTTCATGTCGGCCCTAAGATCATGAACGCACCAAGTAGTCGAACCAAATTTCCAACCTTCATATAGTGAAAGTAGTCTCCATTCCCAGTCGTATCATAATGTTCATAGGCTTCATACCTGAGCTTGCACATATACGACATTGTTATTTGATTGGCCGTTGTCATTTGTACCATCCGCCACGTACACGGTCTTTATTCCGTTAAGATAGCCCTGGTAAATAAAGCAAACAACGTATAATAAAACCTACTTAATAATCCTTCTTTGAATATACAAGAATGTTGTCAATGTGGTTGAGTGTATATAATATATGAAGTTGAAAACCCCCTTAAATAACAAACTATGTTATGTGTATTATGTACCCGAGTTAAGATTTTTGTTGTTGTAAAACGACTGTTACAGGGGTGTAACCGGCTTGGCGTAACATGCCGGCACTTGGGTCTTTAGCCGTTTGATACAAAAATAAAGTCATCATTAAGTCAACGTTTGCCGCTTAGTTTCATATTATTAATTTGGTTGATTAGGGACAGCCTCTAGTTTAAGAGCTTTTGTCTTTGTGAAACGCCCTTAAGGGGCGTAGTAAGTAGACGCGACAGGCTGACTATGCGCACTAATATAGGCCGTTTAATACGTATGAATATATAAAATCTTCAATGTCACTATGCAGTGAATTTATTTGTATATCTTACAGTCATAAAGGTCAACTTTTGTCACCAACATTCTAAAATTTAGATCGTTAACATTTCATTTTTGATCTTTTAACTAAGTAAAACATCCTTACTTTTGGTGGTCTGGGCTCACAACAACAGTTCAACCAAGCTGCGTAACACGAACAGATGAGAAGTACCAGCGCAAACAGTATGACAGCGCCCTCTATTGCCAATCCTGTCAGATAGATACTGCCGTTCTCTTTCTCCTCTTCGACATCCTTATTGTTATTCTGTCCATCTACATTATCATTATTCATTGTAAGATCCCATTCACTCCAGAAGGAAAATCCAGCGTTAATGGCAATACATGCAATACTGCAAAGGATCGAGCACAGGCAAAGGAAGAGAAACAGTCCTCCCTGTAAACATCAGAACAAGTAGAGAAAACATTAGTTAGAGTGATTTACTTCAGTTCCAAAATGTATGCATAAAATATAGCCGATATAAAGAGAGCAATTTTTGTTAATGCCAATGTATGTTTTAATGATGCATTTGCGTATACACAAATTCAAATTGCCATGCCTAGCCCAAATCTTCAATCGTGTTTTTAATTTCGAAGTGTACTGTACGTTTTCGTGCTTCAGGAATTCGATAATCCAGTCACATAATTTAGCAATGTTTATCCATTTATAAACACCAAACAGAATACCATCGAGTTTTATAGTTCCAGCAGACTGCATTGGTGATATGATGATGAATATGCCCTTAATTCAAAATGACCGTCAGCATGCTCAACTGACAACCCCTTCCTTCACCTCTATCATGTCTATCTCATGATTTATTCTGTACATCATTTCATGAACACTATGGATTGTTAGCGCTATGATATGAATAACCAATGTTTACAATAACATGCATTATAGATGGCGCACTTACACCCGGCTTCAAATCCTCCCGACTCTTCAGGCAGAGAGAGATAGGCAAATTATGCAAATCAAAACTTAAATATTATACTAACCCAATATTCCTGATATTTTAAATAGTCGTAAAATTATAGTTTTGCCTTCCGGTTTAATAATGTTTAGGCTTTCGTAGTAAATTTTGATATAATGCGAGATCTTTCGAGGTTACCAGTCAATAGTTAGGTCACCCAAGCCCATGATATAAAAGCTATGAAGATTGTTAAACGGGGTCAGTAGTCACAAACATGCACAAACACAATAGTCGAACGACCTTGCTATTGTCAAAACTCCCTACACAGAGGACTGCAGTGCAAATCTGTACGATGTTCGCCATGTAATGTCTATGGCGCCTAATGTCGGATTTCATTCCGTTGTATGAAACTATGAAGTTTCCGTGGTCTTCGCTATCTCCAAGCAGATAGAGCAATACGTACACGGAATTTTTTGTAGACGAGGGTTCATTTCATGATTTGGTGAGGTTTAGAATGAGTTAGGATTCCTGTAATTTCGAAGACCACAGATTTTCAAAACGTGAATTTTCCAACATTTTACGACATAAATTTGGTCACAAAACGTGTTTAATACTATACATTTTACCGATCTGCAGATGTTATTGACCCTCCTCTAAAATTCTACCTGATTTTTAGCACGTTTCTCAGTTTTTGAGATGCCCAAATAGACCATTTTCCGAAGCTATATCTAGCAAATATTGCAGTCACTGATACTCCATTGTTTTCTTGCGTATAACAAAATATGACATGCAGCGTGACCTCCCTACTGACTGTTACTGAGTGTCTAATTCCCTGAATACAAGACTCTGCAACGTTTTATAGTTTGCGCGGGGCATCAAACAACATAATGTCGCGTTTCCAGTACCGGCATATCCGGGCAACATATACAATATAAATCGATAGTACGATCCCGGATAAGTAATATATCAACAACGATATATCAACTTTGATTATAGGCCTAAGCATTGATTGCTATTGGAATCGAAGGCCGTCATTTAACCCTAATCTACTCCCCAGGCCAATTTTCGTGCAATAGTGCACGAAATGCATATTAGCCCAACAGATGGCGCTATATTTATTATTTGATAAGCATGCAGGGGTTATTGCTACTGTAGTGATGTAGGGGTTCCTCGCAACTAAATTATGTGGAATAAATGAGGAGGTTAAAAAAGGTGTTAAATGGTGGTCACGTGACCCCAAATCACCTGCTAAATAGCCTAAAATAGGGCCAAAATACCATCAATTTTAATCACAAAAATTATCATAAATTCTTAAATTTGAGAGATATTTCGATACTTTTTTTGCAAGAACTTGACCTCTGTTTTGTATTTATATCACAAATGAAGCATATTGGTTATGTTTGGGTGTTATTTTGATAGCTCAAAATATTAAAACTTCTTTTTTTGCCCATTTTCCCACCAAAAGTCATTAATATTTATGAGCCTAATTACCATAATATTAAAAAAATTGTATAAATTATATTATCAAAAGCTTGAACAATTATCTTTATGATGATGCCTTAAAAGGCAATAATGGTGATACATGACAGAAAATGAGAACTGGTGATATTTAACTGCAAATGGCTAAAAATGGGGGGGGGGGGGGGGGAGTAGATTAGGGTTAAACATGAGTAATCATGGATCAAATTGCGCCTAAAATCAATCAACGGATGTGATTTGTATCCCGGGTTGTAATCGGTGTACTTTTACGTCATATCATGTTTCTTACCAGTTTGAATTCTTTGACAGTGCGTACCATGCAAATACCAAACAATCCGGTCAGAATAGCCTGAAAATGGATCGCATTAAGAAAACGAGTCAATACAGTGTTAGTTACATCAATTACAGACTTTAAGATATAGTATTTTTAAAAGAGGTTTGAAATATATCGATGGCTTAGGCGACGAAAAATACCCACCCTGTTCCAACGGGAAAACGAACCTCTCGATCGGTCGGGCTTATTTCTTCTTTTTTTTGTTGATGTTGTTTTTCAAAAATGTCCCCTGAATTTCAGCACTTTTTGGAATTTAAAAAAAAAAATCAAAATACTAAGTATGTGAACACAACTTAAAAATTAAAATCAATTCAAACATTTGCAAACATTTCTTTTTGAAAATTCGAAAAGATGGGTCGGTCGGGCCCGTATAGAACCTTTTTCCTCGTTGCTTTAATAGTAGTGCCATAATTACAAGGCCATGTCCCTAAGGCCCCCCTCCCCCCAAAAAAGAAAAAAAGTTGACTTGCCATTTCAGGGCCAGAGTCTGGGTCGGGCGGTCGGATTTTTTAAATTTTATTTAAAAAAAAATTTAAACAGGGAGATACCGTACTACACAAGAACACGTTTTAAAGATTTTTGTCTTATTTATTTTTTAAACAACAGATACTACTAAAAAAAACGTGTTCATCTTTCTTTTTTTATTGTTATGTGCTTCTTTCATTTTTCTTCTTTTTTTTTACTTTGAAAAAATAGCGACCCTAGATTTCCGAAAATTCGGGTCGGTCGGAAAGGGCAAGTCAACTTCTTTTTTTTTGCCTAATAGCTGCCACGCAGTTGTTATAGGCTGTAATCCAAACAAAAAAATTGTTGATCTTTTCAAATCATTCCCTGTGCGTTTCGCGACAACTGCGTGATCACGACAGCGTTGCGCGCCTGTTGATTTTGGAATGCAGTGCGTCGCCAGACCGCGCTAAACCTTTGGATGAACGCGATCGCACATATCACGACGCTCTGATCGACAATTGTTTGTTTTGGCTATAGCATGATAGTATGCTGAGCAATTGGTATAAATTAAATGTTACTCGGAGCAACTATTGCAGATAGGTCTTTCTGTTCAGATACCTGGTAATATGAAAAGGCACTATCTATTATTCTTAAACAGCTAAGAAAATTTAAGCAATCTCATTGGTTCTCAGAGAAATCGGCGACATCTCTATGAGACAATAGAACACGGGGAGGTGGGACTTACGTTTTAACAGTGCGCCCGACCTTCACAATGCGGTGTTTGCTCCATAACGCGCACTTCTGCAGTGCGTCTTTAGCGCTTTTCCTGCGTTTATGCCGGCGCCGCGACGCTTACGCATGGTTTACTCATCGCATGTGATTGGATGGAATGTTTGTGGGTTATTCGATCCTAGCAGGGGTAAAAGTTGTCAAATGTGGACAATAAAATGTACTTATTTCTTTGATAAATGTCTAAAGTATGATTGTTTAAGAATGAGAATAAAGGTATTGTTTTTAGACCGTACCCGTGTTATATTGTCTGACATGAATGCGTTCGATAGTATTATTTTTTGCGTAGAACAACTCCGCCTGCGGCGTCGTTGTTCTACTTAAAATAATACTATCGTCCGCATTTATGTCAGACAATATAACACGGGTACGGTCTAAAAACAATACCTTTATTCTCTAAATAGCTGTCATATGTACGTTATTCTGAGGCTATATGGTGCACCCTTGTGTAAATGCAACTTTACACATGGCAGCCATTGTAGATTTTCTTTAGACTCCAAACCCTTGATATCACAAACATGAAATATGACTTAATAAATCTGAATTCATGATGTAAATGAATTTTCCTGATCATGACAGGTTGAACAATAACATCATAAATATTTAATGTGATTCATCTTGTTCAACCCGATGTTAACACTATCCACGCGGCTTTTGGTTTACCATGTAGGCCTCTTATACAAAACATTATTTTCAGAAACCTTTCCCAATGTTCAAGGTCTATCTCATGGATTACTGAATCAATACTAGGTACGTTTGTACTTATTTTAATGCATTGCTCATGGTGATTCCAAATGATAATGAAATTTAATATTTTGACATTTTTGTAACATTTTGTGAAATTATGGAATGTCGTCTGCAGACGCCTGCCGCGTGGAATTTGTTAATCATTTTGATAATATTCACAGATTTCCGGAAACAAGAGCATCATAATTCTTTTGTAGTCACATCATGCAATACATTTACGTTAATGTTTTACCGAGACTAAAAGCCTCATAATTCTTTTGTTAACATGCAACACGTAAGTTTCAGAGTTGATTTGGTCACAGTAAAACATAAATATTTATAACAGTAAATCTCACATTGGCATTTCAGGTTGCTAGCTCGCTCATGAATATCATATCTCGTTATCTTATCATTTGATTATTTTGTTGGCGCGCGTATTTGTTGACGGGCAACTGAATGTAGTCTGCTAATTAAAAGTATCGTCTGCAACTAGCTGTGATGACCTTTATGTGCCGTAGGGAAGCAATATTTTAAGGTTGTCAAAACTCTTTGAAGATTATGAGGGATACAGCTAGCTGACGGCACAAACATTAATTATTTTACTTAGCAAATATCCTTTAAAATCAATTAGGAATTTGCAATTTGTTTGGTTTTACTAACACATCTGTTACCCGTCACATCGAAATGGACATGTTGGAGGCTAGAGTCAAATTTGAGTTATTAGTATGACTTGAAAGAGCACATTTTAAGCTTTGAAATGATACCATATTGAAGGTAATAGGACACTGTAATCACAAGATATGATTTGAGGAAGCATATTATTTTCTTTCTATTATTTTCAAATGACAGGAATATATGTGTTATATAAAAGATTTTAGTCTCCAACGGTAATCTTTCTAAAAATCTCTAAATAGTAAAGTTTGTAAACTGTGCAATAATTAGTCCAATTAAAGGCATATGATGTGATCTTTTCCAAGTAGAGCCCTCTATCATTGATTTTTACTATGAAACCAGATTTTCTTGCAGAATTGCATTTTTGATCATAAATCATAAAGATCTTCTAAGTTACAGATCGATACGATTCCTAATTACTTCAAAATCATGGTTTGAAAATAGATTGTACCGAGCAGTACAATCTATTTTTTCAATTTACTCTAAATTCACTCTAAAACTATGATTTTGAGGTTATTAAGAATCGTATCGCTCTGTAACTTGGAATATATTTATGATTTATGATCAGAAAAGTAAATCTGCAAGAAAATCTGCTTCCAATTTTTTTTCGAGGATTGAGGGCGTCCTCTCGAAAAGATCACATAATATACCTTTAAATAAAGTGAATTGTACTGGAGTGTTATCTCTGATCTGCTGATCTTGAAACATCCAACACGAACAATCCAATGCACATGTATTTCTGATTCAAAACTTCCCGTGTGAGTATTTTCAGAATTGCTTTATTTCGGAATAAAATTGTCTAGATTAGTATTTACACAAACTCAGATTTTTACCAAATTAGGTCATGTGCCTGTGCTATTCATGTCCGACTTATGGCCTATAAATCTCACAGCATTTACTTACAAAAAGACCACTCCATGCAGGCGAAGCAAAGTCAAAGAGAAATTCTGACTTGCATCCGAAGTAACAGCTGGCGAACATTGAGATCTGTATCAGCCCAAAGACGATGAGGGCGATGCTCACATTGAGGGCGTTGCCATAGACATATGCCATCTTGAGTTTGGTTTATTTAGATACTCCTAGGTCGCGTTTGTTGCTTACCCTGCTGACGACAACTGCAAATAAATTAAAAAGAATTCTAGTTCAACTTAACAGCGTGCCCCCAAATAAAAGTAGTTGTAACTAGGAATATATGATCATGATGATGCGATTTAAGAGTTTTAATATTCTTCAGTTTACAAAAACATTGAGATAAATGGCACATTATGAGGTCATCAGGAAGAATTTGGTACTTCACTTGGAAAATTGAAGAGAGGAGACTACCCGGGGAGACTAATTGTTGTACAGTGGTACGTACGAAATGCAATGAAATTAGGCGTTTTATTATTTTTAAAATGTATAGGAGTTACGATTACGATACCACACCACACCCCTTGCTCCCGTAGGTAAACATGGTAAATAGGCATACATGTATAGTGTTACACAATTTATGAATATGATACTTCAGCCTTGTTTAGCATGTTTAGTAAATTAGACTAAGTTGCAGTTGTTAGTCTTACGTGCAATTTTTAAATACTTACACACCACACTTCCCAGGTAGCCTGTATTGTGTATAACTTTAACTCTTTTTCAAACACACTAAGACACCTACGCACAAAGTCTTAACAATCCTTTATATACCACAGTTAATATCCCGGTTAATATACACCTGCCTTGGCCTTTTGACTGGATCTAGTGTTGCTGAAGTTTGTAATGTCAAAACATTGCACAGGTCACGTCATAACATTGAACCAAGATTGAACGGATTGTCATATAACATTTTAAAGACAGCATGCAGCGCGGACTTTAGCTGCGTTTGCTGCCTAGATAAGTTCATGTTATGTTGGGTGTTCTATCGAACTAAAAAAACAAAACGCTTTCCACTCGTCTATAGTGTTACCATACAAAACGGATTTGTCAGATATCTTTCAAAATCTTATCTCAAGAATTCTGAACCAATACTAGGCATGTTTGTACTTCTTTTAATGCAATTCTCATGGTGAATCCAAATATGGTGATGAAATTCAATAGTTATTATATTTTTGAAACATTTTGTGACATGTTGGAACTCTCGTCTGCAGACTACAAAATGTTATACTATTCATGCCTTACCGCCACGACAATGATAAAACTGTGCCACATTACGCAAAACACTATATTTCAATATTGGTTGGAAATGTATACTGATAGAAACCTATTAGTCGGGGATCTACGGAGGGTTAGTGTGCACCCCCCAGGACTCCCCCAAACCAACTTTTTTAACTTCCTATTATGATCCTAAGACATAATCAGGATGTTACCAAAAATATTTTCATATTGCTAAGGGGTTATGCAAGATGGCGTCCAAAATGACCGCCATAACTGGTCAAATCACATAAAATGACATATAGCAATCAAATTGTATGGTGAAAGTATAGTTTTAATAGTGGGATGTATGTATTAGACCACTAGACACTCATATCCAGCGCTTTTGCTTTGTTAACACACCTAAATCCAAGATGGCCGCCAAAATGGCCGCCAAAATTGGTAAAATGCCATATATTGGCATATATAAACCAACATGTATGATCAGAGTATAGTTTTAACAATGGGATGTATGTGTTAGACCACTAGAAACTCAAATCTAGTATTTTGATGGCCGCCAAATTAATGGCCAAAAATGGTCAAAATTCCATAAAATAGCATAATATCAACCGAAATGTATGATAACAATATAATTGTAATGATGGGATGTATGTGTTAGACCACAAGTAACTCATATCCAGTATCTGTGCTCTGTTATCATACATAGTTCAAAATCCAAAATGGCTGCCAAAATGGCCCCCAAAATGGTTCCTAAAGTGGTTGCAAAATTGTCAAATTCCATGAAATGGGATAATATCAACCTACATGTATGATGAAAATATAGTTTTAATGATGGGATGTATGTATTAGACCACTAGTAACTCATAATATCTAGTATTTTTGCTTTGTTAACACACTTAGAAATCCAAAATGGCCCCCAAAATGGGTCCCGAAATGACTGAACATACAACATACATTTTGTTTGATATTATCCCATTTTATGGAATTCCAACAATTTGTTCAGTCATTTTGGGACCCATTTTGGGGGCCATTTTGGATTTCTAAGTATGTTAACAAAGCACAAATACTAGATGAGAGTTACTAGTGGTCTAATACATACATCCCATCATTTAAACTATATTTTCATCATACATTTAGGTTGATATTATCCCATTTTATGGAATTTGACAATTTTTGCAGCCACTTCGGGAACCATTTTGGGGGCCATTTTGGCAACAATTTTGGATTTTGAATTATGTTAACAGACCAAAAATACTGGATATGAGTTACTAATGGTCTAACACATACATTTCATCGTTAAAACTATATTTTTATCATGGCATTTCGGTTGATATTATGCTATTTTATGGACTTTTGACCACTTTTGACCATTAATTTGGCGGCCATTTTGGTTTTAAAGTATGTTAGCAGAGCAAAAATACTAGATATGAGTTTCTAGTGTTCTAACACATACATCCCATTGTTAAAACTATACTCTGATCATACATGTTGGTTTATATATGCCAATATATAGAATTTTACCAATTTTGGCGGCCATTTTGGAGGCCATCTTGGATTTAGGTGTGTTAACAAAGCAAAAGTTCTGGATATGAGTGTCTAGTGGTCTAATACATACATCCCACTATTAAAACTATACTTTCACTATACACTATATTGCTATATGTCATTTTATGAGATTTGACCAGTTATGGCGGCCATTTTGGACGCCATCTTGCATAACCCCTTAGCAATATTTAAATATTTTTGGTAACATCCTGATTATGTCTTAGGATCATAATAGGAAGTAAAAAAGTTGGTTTGGGGGAGTCGGGGGGGGGGGGGGGGGATGCACACTAACCCTCCGTAGATCCCCGACTATATGCCATATTCAATTTGGGATTTTTTTGGGAAACAATGCGATATTTATTCTTCTTGACAGGTTTTATTGAATGGACACATTATCCTTAATATTGTGCAATTTTTCTCTTTAATATTCAACGCTAAAGTGTAATGACTAATGACCCATTTATAATTGTGTTATTGTTGAGTTTCGATAAAAAGATCTTCTACTGACCTTGGACAAACAAACGGCAATATGATTTTGTTTTCTTCATACACAAATGCCCATATTTTCAAAGTCAATGCTAGCCTTATTGCTGCACCTTCCGGCGGGGTTTTACTGAGTAACCAACTTTGCACTAAGCTGTGTGTGAGGCAGAGCGTGAGATGAGAAATTAATTTGTGCACACGACACGCCATGTGTGCTAAACTTAAAGGGACACTAAGAGATATGTTGGAGGCTGCGCCCTCAATTATGATAAAAACTGGGATTGGTATATTTTTTACAATTGTATTACATGTATGAACTTACACCTATAAGGTTTAAGAAAAATCAGCCCTCTTTGTACAACAAAACGTCGATTCAAAAATGCTGATCTGATTAGATCAGCATTTTACGTCAGACAGTGTCCCCCTGCAGTATGCGTGATTCATAACGCGAACCATATTTACATAGAGGGCGTTTTAAGAAAAGTTTCAATAAATAGCGTTGGTATTGTTTTAATCAAGTTTTGCTGTGTTTTTGTGAGTAGAAACAACAATTCTGAAGTAAATTAATTTGAAAAAAAAGTCTTCAACACTACTTCGTGTCCCTTTAAATAACAAGCCGAGTAAATTATTTCCTATTGAACTCCACACATCAATCATAAATGATAGTAAGTGAACAATTTTCACTGGCCAACCAAAGATTTAAATTGTACGTAGCTAATAGGTCAGAGGAGGGGGGTGGGGGGGGGGGGCGTCCCATAAATCAGGTTGGGTGGTGTGAAAATAGGACTTATGTTTCATTCGACATTTCAATTATTGTTTAACATTCCTACGAATTTAAGAATTTTAAAAAAGAGGAACATAATAACACTATTTGTCACGTCAATTGGCGTTATGAAAGTTATGATTAAATCAAGCGAATATGCACACATTCAGAAGTACTGCACATCTACATTGTGTTACTATATTAGTATCATCGAGGGTATATAACATGAATTTATGAATAGGCCTATCACTGCCTATGAGTATGATGAGTACGAATTATTCACGGAAATCAAGTAAATTTATGTATGGCATACACGGAAATACCTATAGCATACACTTGAAACACAAAGTGGGTTTGACAAACCAGTATTTATGGACAAACACTTTAATACACTCCAAGTGGGTATCGCATTGCACATACCCCTTAATATAAATAATACCTTCAATTATGTGTTTCATACACCTTATAATACTATTACAAACATAGGCTATACTTTACAACCACGTGTAATAAGGGCCTTTGGGTCTTCATCGGACTACATGTACTGCTTCCATTCACATGTATTCAGTTGATCTTTCCTAACCCTGCCACCAAAGTATGTGTATCTTGGCCTTCTCATAAATGGACTGAAATCATGGAAATACAGAAGACTGCTATGTTTTTCTAATGAGACTAGCAACTCATGACGTGCTTTTACGAAAGGAATGATTTATTTTTTGAAAATGTATCTAAGAAAAGCATATCATTGCATAGATTAGGCCAAATAAAAATAAAAACTAGTTTCTCGTACTAACTTTTAAAAAGAAAGAGGATGAAGGCATTTAAAAACAAAAACAATGCGAAATCACCATTACCAGCATGGTACACTGTAAAAAGAAACGTTTATATTTCTGATAACACTTAATAAACACTTAAACACGTTTATTTGTGTGTTTTACGTGTAAAGGTATAGGAGGCATTTCTACGATAAACGTTTGCATAAACACTACAACACGTTTATAGAGGTAATTGTGTAATATTTATTAACACACCAACATGTTTATATCAGCAATATAAACATGTTGGGGTGTTAATAATTATACAACAAATACCTCTATAAACGTGTTGTAGTGTTTATGCAAACGTTTATCGTAGAAATGCCTCCTATACCTTTACACGTAAAACACAAAAATAAACGTGTTTAAGTGTTTATTAAGTGTTATCAGAAATATAAACGTTTCTTTTTACAGTGTATTGGTTGCGTATAACTTGAAGAGGACGAGGCCTTTGTATTGTTTTAATTTATTTCATGGCTCTAGAGGGTTGGTTAACACAACACCTGCTTGTAAATGCCCATTTATTGTTATTTGACTAACGTTAATCTATCAAGATGTCAGCTTTTTAAATATTTTAACAAAAAAGTTATGGAAGAAATAAAGGGGGAAAAAAGAACATTACAGAATTCCTGAAAAGGGATGCGCGAGGGGACGAGAAACTACTTTATTTGTTTACTTGGCTTTACAAAGAAAAATATATCATTGGCTGATATGTTTTCATAGTGTATCGAGCTATTACATTGTATTCTGAGAGGAATCATGCTATTGGATTTACCACCATACAAAACAGATTTATCAGAAACCTTTCCCGTAATTTTCAAGGTCTATATCAAGGATTACTGAACCAATACTAGGCATGTTTGTACTTATTATAATGCATATCTCAAGGACTCAAGGTGATTCCAAATATGGTAAAAAATACAATAATTCTGACATTTGAAACATTTTGTGAAATTTTGGAATGTCGTCATCAAACGTCTGCCGCATGGAAAGTGTTAAAATTATAATCATGAATTGCTTAAATAGAAAAAACATGTCATTTTGGTTTTTAGTGCCCCCAGAAAGAGCAATACTAACTTACGATTTTCGCAGATCAAAATACTTTTTATCCAAATTATTTACTCCATCCGAAATGTTGTCTTGTATAATAAATATGCTTTTATCAATCATCACTGTGTATGGTTCTCAAGATTCGTGATCGTGATGGCTTGATGTACATAACCTTTTTATTTTCGATAAACATGAGTGATTTTAACATTATTTTTTATTTATGATTTTATATTTATGATTTTATATTTATGATTTTATAAAACGAACCAATTTTATCATGTTTATTGAAAAAGGAAGTCAATTTAGAAATGCAATACTTTCGAAGAGGAAACCAACAACTAAGGAAGTGACAGGTCTCTATTGTATTGTAAGTCCGTGGAGGAAATTACAAAGTTCAATGAACTCTTTACACAGATTTGCATCGCAATTGCCAAAAAAACGATTCAAATTTCCCCAACTTATTTTAGCTAAACCAGAGCCCATTAAATGTCAATGGAGAAAGTATTCAGTGAAAAGAAAACCCTGACATGTGACGTTAACTGTTAGCTTTTTTTCTATCCCTTGGCATTCATCGTTGTTAGTATCTTTTGTTATTTTAAGTAAGTTCATGGCCTTAAATGTGTATTTAAGAAGCTTTCAAAGATCCCATCCATTCTGTAAGAGCCCCACGACCTCATCCCCGGAGGAACTTTGTGTGGATACAATATACCACCAGGATGTCACTCCTCAGTCCTCGCTTTCTCAAACACACCCAAAGACCTTATGGGCTTGTTTGGTAATGAAATACCGTATACTACCTGATGCGGGACAGTGGTTGTGAATGAAGCAAGCAACATTTGAAATAACTTGTATACGAGAAAAAGATGCATATTCTTGATTTGTTTGAATGGACTTTTAAATCCAGCTAAAACTCTTTGTTAAACTTTTTGTTAAGAGTTTAAATTCTTTCGGCCGAGTAGACTAAATTGCCGTAACTTACTATCCGGGGTTACTATAATAGAGAGGTAAGCTACCTCGCTACTTATGCCCTAACTGCAGCTTAAATTACTATATATAGCGATGTATTTTTGAGAGCAAACCGGAGAGTAAGATCAGAATAGCAACTAGCTAGATTAATATCCATTCTTACCAGCCTTTGGGAAAATATGGTTGAAATTTATATGTCTTAACTCTATTCCATCTGTCATCAAATGAACAGGTGTAAGCCAGTTCACCCTAGGTGAACTAGCAAGAGTGGACCTTTGCCTTTAAATAATATTTGTCGCATCCTTAAACTTACTCTTGGGTCCGGTCAGGTGTAAGATTTAGGGTAAATGATTCGTGGTTTACTAGTCTAAAATACCGTAGCTTATACCGATTTCGTGCTCTCAATATTTTGATTTACCCCTCACCTAAATAGCGAATTTTAAAATCAATGTGCAAAATGTTTCATCACATATTGTTAACGAGCCAACATATATAAACTTATTATCATGAGAAGAAATTTCAAAACATTATTAACACCACATTAGTTTGATAATAATGTTGATGACCCGTATGTTGCAACACATTGGTACACATACAACATACAATTAAATGTTGTTATGATTAATTAATATCCCACGAATTCACAGTTTATTCATCATGTTCATGGCCACATTATTATTATGTTCCCAGGAACAACAGGTTTTGTTACCATGGTTACTGAACTTTGCCAAAGTCACAGCATTGTTCCTGGTCTGATTCTTTTGTAACTCACTTTCAATACTCTATATTTCAACTCATGACTTGGCTCCAAAATTATATTACACTATCAACAAAAGTAGTGTCGATATTTTATGAGCGTTAGAAAGTTACACCTTAGTATATTTTCTATAAGTTGATATTTATTTGATTTCTTTTAGATCCGTGCCTCGAATGGCTGTTAAAGTGTCCGGGAAACTTATACCATGTGAATCAAAGGTGAAAACAATATGATATCGTTGCAATAGAAAAAAACACCTCTCTTTTGTGAAAATACCCGCTGGTCATTCAATATTTTATTAAGCTATATTGCTTGAAAATTAATGGCACAATATAAGTCTTGTATGTATTGTCAAGACGTTTAAAAGGGTTCAACTCAGGTATGCACTTCGATCGAATGTGCTATTTATACGTGAATTTACAATCTCAATCTAACTGAAAAGTTATTCCAATTTCAATACAGATTATTAGGCCTATATATAATAATAAACTGGTATCGCGGCAAAAGTGATTTTTGTTCGCTCTTAGTTAAATAAATACCGTATTTAATATGAATCCTTGACAAACATTTCCACAATAGTGTAGACAAATACAATAATTAGTAATTTGGCATTATGTATACGCAGTTATCCTCTCTTATTTTACGCCCGAGGTGAACTTGACCCGTTCTGTGTGAATACAAAAACTGTAAGAAACGATGATTGTGCGAACGTTCACTAATAAACATTTGAGCTAATTTCTTTTAATTCAAGAGGTGTTTGTATAATTATGTGCAACATTGTCATATCTGCTTTAATATAATACCAACAAGTTAAACACTCTAACAATTCCGTTCATGTTACAATCATGACAATGCATAAGGAATCAGGCAATCACAAAAACATATTCAAATAACATTCTGAGTGACATTTAAATACCACATAGTTGGTTTCAACTGATATTCGAGCTTCGACGACATAGGCCTACATGTACATTACGATAACCTTCAAACTTTTCCGAAGCTTTAATCAAAAATCTAAAACTAGTCAAACAGTACGTATACAACATACAAACACATACAATGTGACATGCAAACATTCTACCTATTCATAATACTTACATTATACTCCGCAACCCCGGTACGCCTTTGAAACGCGTGTTGTTCGTGCGTTCTGTTGCCGCGATATGTTTAAGCTGCTGCAATGTTGATGGTGTTTTCACTGGCTGCTTTCAGCGACTGTCGCTCCAGGGGCTATAGTGATAGGATTCTGCCCGCTCTGGTCGCCGAGCATTCTCCCACGCTGAGTGGTGTTTACAAACTTAACTCGAACTAAACCGAGTGTTTCTATAATATTTTGGGTCATCACAATTTTCACAGGTGAGATCAATGATTTATATCAAATATACATGATACTGGATGAAATCTTGCAGGCCTCAATGGTTTTGGCAGTGTTTTCTGAATGGGAAAATATGATTCGGCGCAGCTCAGAGTGACACCAAATTTAGTGGACGCCAGGGCAGGTGCGATTGTTCGGTTTGAAAATGTCACAGTCGTGAAAATTATATTTTAAGGAATCTTGCAAAGACCCTTTAAATCTTCGGGAAGTTTTTGCAGATTGTGATCAGAACTAGTATTCGTGCTTTAAACTTTCGGCGAGTTATCAAGATGTTTATTAATATTTCTTTTGAATTCTATTCTACCTCAAAGATAGTTACGTACGTACCAAAAGCCCCCAGATCCCTATGAGAGCCATTTTTCAAAAATCAAATCAGAAATCATTGAACCAAGTTGTGCATATAGTAGGTCTTGTATAGTATATTAAATCAGAGTATAACATGGTAACCCACTGAGCTTAACACGCGTAGTTGAACCAGGGGTCAACACCTACGGCATCATAACACAAGAGTTGTGTGTATAATGTTTATACTCAATAGGCATTTATCAATATTTTCATGATTTTGACAGCGAGAGTGATTGGATATGTTGTCTTCTTGTTTCTTTCTTATCTTTTCATGTTCAAAAGACAGCAATGACCTACAGAAATTCACGCTGCACCTTTGTATTAGTTAAATATAGCACCATGGTCATGATGATGGTATGAAAAAGAACACAATACATATTCCTTGGCACGTTCCCGTAGCAGAACTCTAGAGGGCGCCATTCCAAGCAGTTTCGAGCTTGAGCACTGGAGAGTTGTTTTCAAAGGTGATTTCCAAGCAATTGTTTTCCCGCTGGACTTAAAGGCGAGCTACCACTTTGGATTTCTGGCCACATCCAATCTTGGGTATTTGACAAGTTTACAATTTCTCCATGTTAACTCTGTACAGTCTGTCATCAAGTGAACAGGTATTTGGGTGGTTCAGTGGTGAACTGCCAAAGTGGTAGGCCAGCTTTAAGATCAAAATTCCAAACAATAGAATACTCTAAGAAATTGCCAATCTCCTATATTTTCACCCCAGGAGTTGTAGAGGGGGAGCGACATTCTATATCTGATCAAATGTATTAACGCTTGTAAGTATTTCCAATTTCCCGCCATTTATGGCGCTGATTTTGGTCAATGTTCTTGAATTATGATATTTATGTCAATTGCATTACATATTAGGGATATTGGTTACAGGTAAGTCATCATGGTCATGGTGGCATCATTTTAGGGATTTCTAGAATACATGTATATGCATACTAGCAGTGGCGTAGCCAAGGGGGGGCAAGGGGGGGCAGCTGCCCCCCCTGTGGGGTTCTCTGCCCCCCCTGTTGCCCCCCCTGTGGGAAATGTCAGTTGAAATAATTTGGGACTAACCTATTCACAACACAAGGAAATTCAATCCTCAATTTGGTTGTTGCCCCCCCACCAAAACTCCCGGCCCCCCCTTTGCCCCCCCACTGAGAAAAACCTGGCTACGCCACTGCATACTAGGCTTAAACTGGTGAACTTTCGGGACGAACTCTTGCAGTTTAGAGAGTGACTATAGACATTGGGGTTTAAACATAATCTGCAACAAAGTCGACTTTTGGGTCGGTCGGTCGATTTCTTTTTAATTTCTTTTAGGTAAACATACATACACTACACAAGAACACAGATTTCAAAGAATGCTGAACATGCATCTCTCGTCTCTCCTAATATAGGCCATCTAAATATTTAACAAATAAGTGTGACATTAAATTAGAGAATAAAGGTATTGTTTTTAGACCGTACCCGTGTTATATTGTCATCCCCGTAAGACACTTTTGCCCAAGGGGGGGGGGGGGGGGGGGGGGGGGGGGGGGGGGGGGGGGGGGGCGTTTTCACCTAACATTTTCGTAAAAGGTTGCCCCAAATTTTTTCCAAGTCAGTCACCTCGTGAATTTCACGTAAGTGGGGGGGGGGGGGGGGGGGGGGGGGTGGGGGTGGGGGGGGGGGGGGGGGTGGGGGGTGAGAAGTCAAAAAAATTCGCACGTCAAAATTTTTCGCACGGACACAAAATTTCGCAGTCCAAAAAGCACTGTAGTAAATGTTTTATGAGTAGTTTTACTATCATTGATATTTGAAACTAAGAAACTAAGAAAAACGCAATTTTTACCTTCATTTTTTTCAAAGGGGGGGGGGGGGGGGCGATCGCAACCGTCGCCTCCCATCTGACGGGCCTGATTGTCTGACATAAATGCGGACGATAGTATTATTTTAAGTAGAACAACGACGCCGCAGCTTTATTCTCATTCTTAAACAATCATACTTTAGACATTTATCAAAGAAATAAGTACATTGTATTGTCCACATTTGACAACTTTTACCCCTGCTAGGATCGAATAACCCACAAACATTCCATCCAATCACATGCGATGAGTAAACCATGCGTAAGCGTCGCGGCGCCGGCATAAACGCAGGAAAAGCGCTAAAGACGCACTGCAGAAGTGCGCGTTATGGAGCAAACCACGCATTGTGAAGGTCGGGCGCACTGTTAAAACGTAAGCCCCACCTCCCCGTGTTAAGTTGTCTCATCTAGATGTCGCCGATTTCTCTGAGAACCAATGAGATTGCTTAAACTTTCTTAGCTGTTTAAAGGCCTTTCCGGATCTCAAGTGTTTGCCCTGGGCAAAAGTCACATGACTCGCTACATACCCGAAACTCCGCGTACACATAATATAAACCCATGATGCAATACCGAAGTGAGACCGGCTACAAACAGCAAATATGAACGAAATCCATGTCTAGAAATGTTTCGAAAAGTCAGTCTACTCATGTCAATGAAACCAGGGTTACAATATAAAGCAGCTTCGAATCAATTCTTGGGCGAGAACCCATCTTAAAAACATACAAAAACTATAAATATAAAGCATTTTAACTTCCGATTTATGGAATAATGTTCACGAAGGAAATTTCAATGTATTTCTGTTATCATATTGTTATACAGTGCGCCATTGGCTCAATCAGTAGCGCATCCGACTCATGATCGAAAGGCCTGGGGTTCGAATCCCACCGGGAACTTATTTTTTCCCCGTTAGTATCATATTACATTTAGCAATGTTGGTTTTGTTTTAATCGTTCCCCCATAATCTTTGTGGATTCACACGAAACTTTTCACTTTATTTGGAATGATTGTCTGACAATGAGCTTTTAATTTGAATGTAGGCCTACTACTTTTACTTGTTCAGCGTTGCGTAAATTGAATTATTGCCGGAGACCACAATAAGCTGTGCACCCAAGGCCAATTGTGCCATTATGAACAAGTCAATGGTCCTTGAATCGATATTCTTATTTTCCGTGTACATGTACGGTCATACTCTTGTATCAACATTACTATCTGTTTCGTTGAAATTATACCGGGCGTGGAATCATCATTTTGTATCTAAATTATTTATGTGCTGTTCACGGGTTTCGCGGTTGCAAGGCGAATATCCAAATCACCAGTTGGAAATTGGATTCAGACAAAACTGAGAATGACATCTGACGCGTTTTATCAGCTGAGACAACAATGTTTTGACATTAAAAATGAAAACCTCCGTTGTATTATGAATGAAAGACACATTATATTGTTCTATGATACTTATACTCCCAAAAAACCGTATGACATAATTATGATACCAATAGGACATTCCTTTCTTTAAGAATTTGGTGATGTTTGATGTTTTCATTTAATAGCTGTGAATTGTCGGATAATTTTGATTACAAATGTTTGTTTGTTGGTTGTTGGTGTGTTTGTTAGTTTGTTTGTTTGTTTGTTTACATTGTCGATCTGTATGGAGACACGTGGGATCGAATGGGATCTGACTCAAGCAAATTGCTCGGGACAGGCTGAAAAGACACGCAGGCTGAATTAAATTAAATTAAATCAAAAAGATTGTAGATAAGGGTGAGGTTAGTGTTATACAGAGCGATCATATTTAAAATGCAACACGAAATACCAATTTCGTGATTTTCGCCGCAGTTATGGTAGTTTGATAAGCTAATAAAGTAAATTATCGTCATCGATGTTTTCACGTTTTGTTTAAGATTCTGCCCTTCAATCCAATGGTTTATATCTCTATTTCAGGATAATTTGGCACGTGATTCGTACTCTTCATTTCTACGATAAATTAGCCCGCTTGTGGACGAATTCTAAACTTTGTTTGCATTGTTTTTAGCCCATTACTGCATATAACCATAAACCATGACATAACAGAGAAGATTTCAGTGACTTTTTGGAATCTTTTATTTACAAATTGGTAGTGTATGAAAAATAAATCAACAAAAAAAGTAAGATAATGGAAAATAAAAGAGAGAGTTTCCCTCTTCGCGCAGGTGAAATACAAATGAAATTATAACAAACACAAATATTTGCACCAACAATAATTTGCTTTTGTCACCAACAAGACGAAATGGATGTTACCAATATTGGTTTTATATCATTTAGTGGTACAATTGTCTCTGGCATGTCTGATGAAATGTCCATTCCGCTACATTTATCTTACAAGTATGAACAACAATATTTTCATAAAAAGTCATTGTGAGAAACAGTTGACAATCATTGACATATTTGATTACGGAGTGGATTGTACTTATGAGAACTTTCACATACCATGAAGATTTCAACAATGCACTGCTTATGTATCTAAAGGCTAATAATCGTTTTGTATAATTAGAGCCCGACAAATAGTAATGGTAACCCAGGAATGCTTGATAATGTTATTCCCACTATGTCCTATACACGGCTGGTGGAGGATTCTCATGGGAAGTTCGACAGCATGTCGACAAATCAGGATCTGTCACAAACCAAGGTTTCGGGAAAAGCCCCATGCAAATAATATGAGGCGTCCTGTAGGCTTCTGAACTCTAAAAACCTGGCTACTCAAGCTGTGGGTCTTATTTGACAAATTAAACATATGCTATGGAAGGTTCGTCAGTTAAAAAATAGTTTGTAACGCAAAACAACTATATTTTAATGATATATTACCAATTAGTAGTATTTTTAACATAGCAAATATTTACACGACTCATAAATATTTGACTTTCAATGACAAATGGATGAATGACAAATTAAATGACAAATTAAAAGAATAATTTTACTCAATAATTCGTCATTTAATAGTAGAGTCATTATCTTGGATTCCTTGACCATTTTCTTCCTACCTTAGTTTCTTAGTGAATCTGTCAACTAGAACCATTTTAAAAGAAAATGAGCTCCCATGCATTTCTCAAAAGTGGCGGGAACATTCTTTTATAGCGCAAATTCCAAAATGGCCGCCATACAGGGGCCCAAAAATTGAAATGGCTTTAATTAAGCTAAAAGGCATACCAAATTGTTCGGCTGAGCACAAGGATTCCGAAAAAGTATAGTTTGCACTACTTCCGATGTTTGGTTAACGAGTTATCGGGTAAAACGTAAAAAGGTCGTTGACCTTTACATATGAGGTCAAAATTTAAACTTGGTCCTAATTGGCAAAGCCTGCACGCGAGCGCTCCTGAAGGCAACAAGCATCAGCAGCGAGGTTTACATATAGTGGAGCGGATATGTAACAAAAAATGGCCAAGATGTTCACTTTTGGCAGGAAGCATGAAATTTGGCATATAGGGGTGTTTTGATGCACTGATTTCAAAAAGCCAGGAACCCACATTTTTCGAGCAATGGTGTGGCGGCCATCTTGGATTTCAAAATGGCCGCCATTCAAATATAGGAGATTTAGTAAAATTGCTCTAAATAAAATATTTTTGAGATTCATACCATGAAATTTCACCAATATGTTCTCTATAACACGGTGCATAATTGTAGGTGGATATGTTGTGCCAGTTGTACTTTGTTTATTACTTGTTACCATGGAAACCATCAACAATAGACGTTTTTGGGCAAAAATACCTCTAAAATCACTCTTATTTGGAGGTTTTTGTCATCTATTCATCATGAAATTGCTTTTAGTATCATCTGCAATTATACATAATTTGGATGAGAAATTTGCATTTCAATTTTGAGTGGTATCCATGGAAACTTTTTCAATGGCGGTTTGACGAAATATATGTCAAAATCACTCATTTTTCAACCATTTTCACCAATCTGTTGCTGGTAAAACACTATTATAGAGAATCGGGTGTGAAAAAGCCTGTTCACTACTGGCAGGCAGAATTAAAATTAGCTTAAAGGAGTGTTTTTAAGCGCTGATTTCAAAAATCAAGGAACCCACGTTTTTCGAGCAATGGTGCGGCGGCCATCTTGGATTTCAAAATGGCCGCCATTCAAACATAGTAGATTTAGTAAAATTGCTCTAAATCAACTATTTTTGAGATTTATACCCTGAGATTTCACCAATATGTTCTCTATCACATGCTGCCTAATTTCAGATGGATTGGTTGTACCATTTGTAATTTGGTTATTGCTTGTTACCATGGAAACCATCAAAAACAGACATTTTCAAGGGAAAATACCTGTAAAATTGCTCTTAATCAACTATATTTGACATTTATACCCCGATATTTCACAAGTATGTTCTCTATAACATGGTGGATAATATTAGATGGGTTGGTTGTGCCAGTTGTGCTTTGTTTATTACTTGTTACCATGGAAACTATCAAAAATAGACATTTATGGGCAGAAATACCTGTTTTATAATGTTATGATCTGCAATTATATATATGTTGATGATAATGTTTTGAGTGGTTTCCATGGACACCTTTTAAATGGCGGTTGAACTAAAAGGTCAAAATCAACAATTTTCACAAATGTTCACCAATCAACGGCTTGTAGTTTTTTGCCCTGTAGCCAATTGAGCTGGCCTTCCCGGTCAAAGCCGTTGGGGGTGGCACATGACCACCCGGGAGGTACGCTAATGACAGGAACAAACTGGTATGGTAAGGGCCAGCCAAAATGTAATGATCCCATACAGTTGGGAAACGAGCAGGTAAAGGGTCCATACAACGCCGGGATACAACGGTCACCCAAATCAGTGTAAAAATATGATATGTTAGTATGGACAGAGGTGTTTGTATTTGTGATTTAGGCATTTTTTGACAACGAAAGAATATACATCGGACATTATTTGCAGCGCAAGTTTCAGAGCTTTGTCAATACATTTTCTGAGTGAAAACAAAAGTTCATACCTGAGGATTGAGAAGCGGTATATATATGCAAAAGCATCGATAGCCAGTACACAGTGAGGCAAGAGGGTGCCTAGACTGAAAGATAGTCATCTTTCATGTTTGGTGCCTAGACGGATAATCATTTAAATTATCCTTAAAAAGTAGGATAATGTAGAGAGATTAGCCGGCTAAAAAGCGGTGAGAGCTCTGTAGAAACAGCGTTCAGCGAAATTAGACAGCTAATCAGAAATTGCTACGAGCATGAGACGCATCATTGATCATAGATACCAATAAACTGTTGATGATTTAAAGTGATGGGATCGATTATAGGATAGCGTTGAATTGAGTTGTTGTTCATTTTCATTAGTATTTGAATTTTAGCCTTTTGCTATATCATGGACGTAGCACGGATGCAATCTTCCTTTCTATTTTTATTCAATCCCTATTATTCCCACCCTGTTTCTAACATGTGTGTTCCTTCTATGCACCTTCATCATGTTCATGCTTTGCTTGTACTATTATTTCTTAAGATGGTAGATTATTAAGGTGGTAGATAGTCTAAACGACTTCTTCACTCTGTGAACACCCATATGCTGAGCTACTTTGGTCACATCTCACGACGAGACGCAAGGGTAACAACTTAGAGAAGGTTATTATGCAAGGCATGATTGAAGGGAAGAGAAAGAAAGGCAGATCTTGGTCCTGATGGATTGACCAAATAATATACTGGACTCCCTCTCTGTGATTGTTACTCCTTTGCTGAAAATCATGATCTGCGGCGCAGTATCTGCGACGTCACGAGCTGTCAGTCATGACAGGAACCAACCAACCAACCATCCATCATCACCCTTATAGTCTACTGCAATAGTTCCCCAGGAGTAGCTCTCTACTGATCATTGTCATTAATGGTAAATTAGGTAGGGAATTTGCGTATTTTAAAGAGGACTAATTGTGCTGCCTAGTTTTATAAAAAAGTGCATATGTTTTGCAAAAAAAAAGCACACATGCCTGAAAAACACACAAGATGGACGCAAACAAATGTGCTGTTGGATGTTTTTATCGCATTTTACCGATTGATAGGGTAAATAGTCCTAACTACGGGCTAAATAAGTTTTCCCGGAGCAGAGCTAATCAGCGCTGATCACTCGTATAGCTTGCCCGACCGGGCCAAAATAACCGGGCATGTGTTTGATTACGAGGGCGGATCAGTGCTCCAGCTACACAAGAAAATACTTTCTTTATTGTGTTATGCCATACTTTTTACCACATTCTTAGCTTCCTCTGCCATAAATTTCTTGCAGGCTTTTAAGATATTAGCCGTCTTTTGCATGTCTGTAGAAACAGTACAGCTAAAGTTTATCCTCTAGCCGCTGATAAAGTGTATGGCAAACTGAAATCGCATGGCATGCTGACTAAGCTATCCAGTGGTAGTAGTCTCCGCTGTCTCCACTGGAGTGCAACAGGGTACATTACATGCTGACTTCATTCCTTGTTGCAATATTTGAAGACTACAATTATTGAAGAAGGCTGCATGTGATCTTGACTGAGGAGTTGTGACACATCTACTTTCCTTGAGACGGCATCCTGCCGTTGTTCTAAAACGACCTACATTTTGCAGATGACTTCGCCTTACTTGAGACCACAATTATGTGAGCTCAGCTGACAAATACTGCTACAGCAGCAAAAGACCTTGGCCTCATCATTAATTAGCGTATCCAAAACAGTATAGATGACTGCCAACTGATGCAGTCCTCACCTAACACGCCAGGTATATTGGTATGCTATCAGCCATGTGGCGGATTTCAGGTATCTTGGGTCTATTATGACACATATTTCAGGTATCTGTGGGTCTATTATGGCACAGATTTCAGGTATCTGTGGGTCTATTATAGCATCGGGCGCAAGTGACCTTAAAATATGCAGGACTTAGCATGGTGTGCATTTGGGAAAGTTTACCTCAAGGATAACCAAGACTAGGCTTGTTTGTATTTCTTTCAATGCTTTTCTCATGGTGATTCCAAAGAGGGTATGGAAATTCAATGCAATATGTCATTTTTAACATTTTGTGAAATTTTGGAATGTCGTCTGCAGACGCCTGCCGCGTGGAAAGTGTTAAATAACGCACGGATCATGCTTCAAACCACAATCTATGACATGGCCAACTTACAGAGCCTTTTATCCACCTTTTATCCACCGTGTAAAGTGCCGCCAGCTGAGAATCCTTGATGAAGAGTAATGTATGCCACCTACATATACCAATTGCCGAAGGTTAGGCTTGCACGACCTGGTCGCCCAAAGAAGACCTGGTCGTCAATGTACATCATATTTGACCTACATGTATATACAACACGTAATAGTGGACAATGAAAGCATGATTCAAGAACGACTGTGACAGATAATCACTCTTGCTGAAGACCTACGTACATAGAGAAAACTTCTAGTCGCCTGCTCTTCAGACGAAGGATGATGATATATTATCACGAAAGCGCTTTTGCCCCTTAACATTATCACAGGCATTACGGAATATTTAAGGCTACAATGGGACAGAAGAAATTTTGCAACGCGAGCACACAATCTTTTTGGTGTGAATTAAATTAAAACATTACAATTTTAATATTAAGTTTGAAAATATTAAGTTGTCTTGACCATCACAGAATCTCGATCAGTTGCACACTATTTCGACTCTAAAATGTGCACACAATAATAATAATAATAATAACACACACTTATAGAGCGCTTTACTTTAGTGAGATCTAAACTCAAAGCGCTGTACAACATATCAATACAAGATTAAAGCAAAAATACAACAATGATCATAAAACTACAGAGATAAACATATAAGAGTCAAATGCATATTTAAACAAGAGATATGAATGTGTATGACATGAAAAATGCATTATGAATGAAATGAAAGATCATGAACAAAAACACATCAATTAGATTGCCAAGTTAAATAAGTAGGTCTTAAGTCGCGACTTGAACTCCTGAACTGAACCTGCCTGACGTATGTCCATTGGGAGAGTGTTCCATAATTTAGGGCCCGCGATGGAGAAAGCTCTATCACCGAAAGACTTCATTTTGCTTTTTGGAACAACAAGAAACTCACGGGAGCCAGAGCGAAGGTTAGCCGTGGGAATATAAGGTTTCAGCAATTCAGACACATAACTTGGACCAGCATTGTTAAGTGATTTATACACAATGAGCAGGAGCTTGAACACGATTCTTTTCTTAATAGGAAGCCAGTGGAGATCTCTGATGACGTGACTTATATGGTCACGTTTCTTTGTGCCTGTAACTAATCTTGCCGCTGAGTTTTGAACACGTTGTAATTTAGAGATAAGTTTATCAGCAGTTACAGTAATCTAATCTGGATGAGACAAACGCGTGCACAAGTTTCTCCGTTGACCCTCGATCAAGGTACTTTCTGATCTGTCCAATGGCGCGTAAAGCAAACGAGGCTGATTGACACAGTTTATTCACATGTGCAGTCATTGACAGATGTTGGTCAAAGATGACTCCAAGGTTTCGTGCAGCATCTGACGGAAATATGGGACTATCACCGATAGTTACAGGGTTGATGGGCACAGTTGGCGTGAAACGAGAGGTAATATGTATAACCTCAGTCTTACTGTCGTTCAGCTTTAACTTATTTGCAGTCATCCATCCTTTGACATCAGCGATGCAGCTCCAGACGAGAAATTGCTTCCTCTCTTTCATCAGGATGAAAAGTAACATACAATTGCGTGTCATCCGCGTAAGATAGAACATCGATGTCATGGCTAGAAATTACGTCTTCAACTGGAGCACTGTACATGGTAAATTTGGAGGGACCAATCACTTTCCACGCGGCTATCATTTTGAACATACACAAAACAGATTTGTCAGAAACCTTTCACAATTTTCAAAGTCTATCTCAAGGATTACTGACCCAATACTAGGCATGTTTGTACTTATGTCAATGCATTTCTCATGATGATTCTAAATGAATTATTAATTCCGAAAAGAATACTGCTTCCGTGTCATTAACCGCGAAATCAGTGAACCGCGCCATTTATTAAATTTTAAAAATACAAACGATTCCATTTCAATTTTTTAAAAGTTTAGAACATAGCCGTGTCAAGAATGTCTATTGAAAAACATTAGCCGATTGATTTCTTTACCAACAATGCTATCAATCGATTACAACACTTACAACATGTACAAACTGCAGTACGTGCGTGTGAGTGTCTGATAGTAATATTGACTGGTACCAGGAAGGTGGTAGGCCTAGTATACGTGCGGGCAGGCAAACTCATGTGAAATCATTAATAATTTTAAATTCCAAATTAAAATAAGAACATGGACAAATAATAAGTATCAGGATCGGGTTCATAGATAATATACGATCTCAACAAACAACTACTAACAAAATCAAAATAATAATGGTTGCCCGTGGTAGGAGTCGAACCCGTGACCGCTGATTCAGAGCCATAAGCTCTTCCACTGAGCTAGCCGAGGCGACGGTAAATAATCTGAAACAAATCTATATATTGTTGACCATACCCACTACCCGCTACATTCGAGGAATAAAATGCCTTAAATTTCAATTATTATACATTTTTATCAGATGTTCTCGCCCAAAAGTTGATTCTATTTCGTAAAAGAATTTAATTATGATTGAAATGTAATGAATAATCCTACTTTTGGAAATAATTCTAGACCATTTATTTTGTTCGTACGTGATTTCAACGCAAGGTTTGTCAAACATATCACAGCCAGTATTATGTCACGTGATTTATCATACATTGCACCATGGGATTTTAGATGGACAGTGTCGACTCGGGTTCGTATCGTGTCATGTGACTTTTGCCCAGGGCAAACACTTGAGATCCGGAAAGGCCTTTAAGAATGATATTTAAAGTAGTGTAGCAATATCAAAATAATTTCCTTAAAAAAGAAAAAAAAAAAAAAAAAAAGAAGAAGAAAAAAGTACCGAGCCGAAGAATAGTAATCGAACAGGTGATATTAATCATTGGTTTTTGCATTCTCCTTCAAGGAACAAGTAATTGTGTGGGTTCCTGCATATCCTGGTGAGGGACAGATTTGATTATAACGTTGGAGATTAAATAAAACAGTCCGGGCAAATGACCATATCTGGAATTCGATTACCTGATCTGGAAATCCATGCATTTTACCTGGTTTTCCGTTTTAAAAACTAAACACTTTATTTCAACATAGATTTCAGCAATAATGTGTACATTTTTAATTTAAACGTGGCTTAGATATAGTATAATAAAATAGGAAAAAATAATTATCTGACGACCATTTATCAACTAATTATTGCTTAATTATTAAATTAACTAATTTCTTTGATTTTATAACGGCACGGTCAAAACTTAAACACCTCGGTCATAATTTAGTAAAGTATTTGTTGAGCATGATTTAACAACAAAGTGTTCGTTCTATAAACAACAAATGTGACTGATTTTTTAGGAAAGCATATGCCCTCTGATTAGCCAGAACCAGAGCAGGACAACCATTAAGTTTACACATCCCCTAGAGAACCCGGCAAAAGTCATGATTTTCATAAGAACTAAAAGATCTTCAACATGCAGGACTAAATGGAAGTATTACAAGTCCCTCGAAGAGATGATTTTCTATCACTGACTACCTGATGATTGACTATTCTGAAGGTTGCACATATGAAAAACTCATAAAGCATGTGAAGTGACTATTATGTTAAAGATTTAACATACGAGGCCTCACTGTGACTTGGCTTGGCAAATTTGGTTGGCACTATTTCAGTATGTAAAAGGCATAGCGATAGTATTCGAGTTGATATTACACTATTTGCAAGCCTCCAAGTAATACCGTAGTTGATCAGTGGCGTAACTAAATGGGGGGGGGGGGGGGGGGGGGGGGGGGGGGGTCTCCTATAAGACAATCCGCTTGCGCGGACAGGGAGGTGTCTGAGGGGATGTTCCCCAGTGGCGTAGCTAGGTTATTCATATTGGGGGGGGGGGGCGAAGAATGTAAATGAACCGACAAGATACTTTTAGTTAAAAGATGCGCGCGTAGCGCGCGAAATTTTCGACTTTTCAGCTATTTTGTGCACGATTGAGCTACATTTTGGCTCTAAACAAGCTTGTACCAAAAAAGAATATTTCATTTTGGGAAGACGCGCGAAGCGCGCGAACATTTTTCATATGTGTACTTTTGACCATCATAATTCCATGATTCCTTTCGTCAAATGAACCGACAGTGCCAATCTCAACCGACACGACGTCATTATTTGGGGGGGGGGGGGATTAGGCGTGTACTTTTTTTGTAAATTTTATTTACAGCTTTACTTGGGGGAGGCGGAAAGCGGGGGGGGGGGGGGGGGGGGGGGCAAGGGTCTGTAGGTGATCCACGAGTGCTTGTAGAGCACGAACATTTTACTTGTACGCGACCCCAAAGTAGTACAAGCCTTTAGACTCCACTGTCGTTGTTTCTAAACACCATAACTAAAATGTTGTGACTTATGTACCTGTCAGCAAAGTCACCCCCCAAAATGGAAGTTCTAGTTCTTTTCTGCAGTGACAGTTAGCTTATACAGCACATAATACATGACATAACTAAGACAAGCATGAATTCAGAACATTGTCTGAGCAAGGTCTGAGCTGGTCTGGCATAATGTAAACATTAGCTGTCATAATGTGAACATTAGGTCTGGTGGTTTATCTAGCTCTCTCTCTCTCTCTTTGGCATATTAACTTGATATAAACAGATCTCTATTTGGCATTGGCTAAGATTAGAATACCCTATCATTTAATTCCCCTGGTAAATTCCTCATTGCGTTATTATATGGATCGAGTTGAACAACAATTGTTGGTAGGGTATACAAAGTAGTTCCTGCTTGTCAGCAACAGTCGTACATGGATCGACTAGAGTGGAAACATGGCTTTAGATTACAGTATAAACAGAGTGTCTGTGGTTCTCAAACCATGAACTAAGAGCGTACAAGAGTTAATATTGCTTACAATCCTATTTATACATGCTAATACTGTATATTTAGTTATCATTAATTAATATTTTCAGTGTATTGTGCTCTTATATCTAGCCATACAATACGCCGGGGGAAAACCCGAAAAACATATTTATTTTCAAGGTAATGTTCCGTTTCCGTTATCCAAAATATCTCTCTGGCTTTGACCGTATCATAACAAAACTACAAAAGTGAAACAGATATCAATTATGATTTATTATAAATGTGTATCTACGAGGGTCATTCAATAAGTTCTACCTCCTACCTCATAACTTTATTATTTTATAAGCCAGTCTTATGACATATCACACAATTATAGCTTGGAACCTCAGCTACAAATCCATTGCAAATTGTAAATCTGAGTACTACTAGTTGTTCTTTTCTAAAGATTCAGTGAATGCCATACTTACATTTAGTGTGACGGAAATGGATGAAAAACAGCAAAATATAGACGAAGTGCTATTCATTTGGCCTTTTGGAAGAGGCAAAACATACTTATCGGTCAATTACAACCATTCTAAATGTCAGATATCTCTTTTAAATACTACAAACAATAAGGGTGACTGATTTCTTCGGAGAAAAAAATATGCCCTCTGATTAAGCAGAACCAGATCAAGACAACCGTAAGTTTACCCTCCCCTAGAGAACCCTGCAAAGGTCATATTTGACTGGCATAAGAACTAAGTGATTTTCAATATACCGGAATAAATAGAGGGATTACAAGTCTCCCAAAGAGATAATTTTCTATTATTGACTACCTGATTGACTATTCTGAAGGTTGCACCTGATGAAAACTCATACAGTGACTAAAGATTAAAGATTTAACATACGAGGCATCACTGTGGCTTAAAAACTCGAAAAAAACCCTCGAAAAGCATGTATTTATTTTTAAGGTAATTTTCCATTTCCGTTGTTCAAAATCTCTCTCTGGCTTTGACCGCAGCAAATCAAAAGTAAAACAGATATCAATTATCATTTACTATAAATGTGTGGCTATGATTCAGAGCTATATATAATCAGAGCTATAATCATGTCATGAGGCTGATATTCATATTAGCAATGTTATGAGGGAGGAGGTAGAACTTATTGAATGACCCTCGCATGATTGAGAGCTATAATCATGACAAATGCCATGAGGCTGACATATATTATTGTTATTTATTTACTTTCTTAAACCATAAGTGCAAGAAATATTTCAATCTATCGGTAAATCCGAAATATTGTAAAGGAGTTATATTTACAATTGGCGAAAATGAATAAGTATTTAATGCACTCGGGTCTTCACTATTTTATTTTTTATTTGTTTACTTATTCAACTGGCTATCAACACCAAAATATAAACAAAACAATAAAGGAGGTCTGTTGAGCAGCCAGGGAGCACTGAAAGCACAAAAGAGTACTATCACCACAAGGTGCAGTGCTCCCAACTCAACAGAGCTCTACAAACACCAGAAAATAAAACATACACAGGTATAAATATAAACAGCCAAAAATAAAAATTACATTAAAGGCAACACACTATACATCCTTTTCATTATAGTGACGCTTAAGATGGGTTTTAAAAATTGGTTTGCTACATGTGGTGAGAGAGTCTCTAATCGATGATGGAATAGTAGACCATAGAATTGGGAATTGAACCCAGAGGCAAAATTTGTAGGAGTCGGTCTTAGGTGTAATAGATTGTTTGAATGTTTTAACGAGTTAAAACTCGTTGTGATTAGGATTAATACTCCACCTGCAAAAAAGAAATACACTGGCATTATTAAAACAAGAACAAGCAAATGAAACAGAAAGGTAGGTCCTTCTGGTTTTCAAAGTTGTGAGTTCCAAAGTTTTGAGTCTGTCTTCATACGATTGCTTCCCCTACGTTGACAAAGAATCATCCTTGATGCACGATGCTGGATTTGTTCAAGTTTTACAATATTACATTTTTATACACATTCCAAACAGGTGAGCAAAAGTCAAGAATCGGTAAAATAAGAGACAATTTGTTGACAGTTGATACAGTTTGAGAAGAATGGTTTTTGCTACCTGCGACAACTCTGATAAAACCTAACAGTTTATTACACTTTTTGACAATGTTGTTAATATGGCAGTTCCAGGAAAGATCGCTGGAAACTGTCACGCCAAGCAGCCGAAGGCTGTCTGTTGTATCAATGAATAGAATGAATAGAAAATAATATGAGGAATTGCACGACTTGTCTTCAATTATATTTGTACGAAGAAGGTGGGTGTGCAAACCCCACCCCGAGAGGATCGTCCCTTCAAATCAACGGGCTCCTTGGAGGGCTGACATGTGTTTAACAGTCCAGGCAAATCTGGAAATCGGGTTTTATTTCAAATTTGTTAAAGTAAATTAAATATTTCACGAAATTAAGTAGTTTTATATCCCTGAAGTTGCTCGTCGATTTGGAGTTAGAAGGAAGGCTGCAAGGAAATGGAGAGACAGGTGTTTAAGTTGGGTGACAAACATCATGAATGATCCTGGTCATTGTAAAGGATGAGCCTCACACCAGTTGATACAGTGAGAAGTTGGAAACAATTGACGATGTGAGATGTTCGGATTATGATTGTCTTTTTCTGGAGAGAGAGAAAGAAGGTACACTTTAGATTTTAATACCGTATTGTTTACGCTCTTTTCATGGGTATAGGGTTAAGTGCAACAATGAAAATTGCATTATTTTTTAAAATTCAAATGGCCACCGCTTCATCAATATTGGTGCTATTGTGACAAAGGGTGTCAAAATGGGCAGGAGGAAATGCCTGTTCTTTTTCCCACTTGTTGAATTTATTTAGGGTCCAAAGAATTAAATACAGGGCGCCTCGAATAAAGTGGATACTTTCTTTTTGTGCAGTGTTTATAGTAGCCTCGTCCGCCTGTCTATACGATCACAGGCGCTCTTTGTATCTCTATTCTCACCGATCAATCGTGAGTATGATTGGATATGGTACACTGTCGGCCGAGTGCACCAATGACGGGTAGCTGAAGAATAGCGCTACCTCGCTAGTAACTGAGGCGTAACCCAACATTTTGAGAGCGCCAATGCGGGTAAGCTACTAGGCTAGTAACTAGCGGGTAATTTATGATAAATGTTATAATACCTGACCGGACCCAAGAGTAAGTTGGGGCATAACGTTTTATGCCACAAGTCAGTCAATTCTAGCAGTAGCGTAAATTTGTTGTGAACATTTGAGGGGATGATTCGCTGATGCTGAAGGACCAATTGCGCTTGCATGATGCCCAGGGGTGTCTATTTGATGTGGAATGCGACCCCTCATAAGCTGCAAGATTTTATATTTATGAAAATCCATTCATGCAATTTGGTGATTTTCTTTAGTCAAAATTTAGATCAACTCCTTTGCCCATTCAAACACTAATCGCACCGACTTTGGGTCATATTTTGACCAAAATGTACTAATTGTCCAAGGATCTTAAATAATGACTAAATAAATAAACTTGTTATTGTTTTTATTAATTAAAAACTGATAAAGCCAAGTTCAACATTATAGTGAGTGGAAGGGTAGAACTAGAATAACGAGAAAAAAAAGCAGCATATCGTGCCGTGCGTGGTCTGGGGTTCGAACCGGGGTTCTGCGGTTAACAATCGAAGGACAAGGTATCCACGCCACGGAAGTATTTGTGTTATGAGATGTGTTATAATTGTATATAATGGTTTCCATCGGGTGCTTGTGTTTGTCATTAAAAATTGTGCTTTTTGGTGCAATGTGTGTATGTGCCCCTCGCCCAAAATATGTTTGTAATGTCATAATAGTCATTATTTTTGAGAAAGCGGTAAACAAACTTCGAAATTTTTGGCCATAAAATGGCATCATTTTTTCCGGATCGCAGGCCGACTCCACGTGATTCTTGATTTACACTCACTTATGAACTAGCGAGTGACGACACGTTTTTAATACTACGGAGGACCATTCACTTCAGAATTTTACAGTAAACTATAGGTTAACACTTGGCATATGCGCCAATTAATTTTGTAAGGGGACGATGCTGATTAATGTGGATATTTACCTCGCTAGTTGCTATTCTGGTGTAACTCGGCAGTTATGCTCTAAGAATTACATCGTTAGTAAGTTATGCTACAGTTAGAGCATAACTACTAGGGAGGTAGCTTACCTCCCTATTAAAGGGACATTAAGTGGTGTTGAAAATTTTAAATGTTTAAAAATTTACTTCAGAATTCAAGATGAACATTAAAAATTGCCATTATTGTTGTTTCTACTAACAAAAACACAGCAAAACTTGATTAAAACAATATCATCGCTATTTATTGAAAAACGCCCTCTATGCAAATATGGTTCGCGTTATGTATCACGCGTACTGAGGGGGATACTGTCGGACGTAAAATGCTCGTCCCGCGGGACGAGCATTTTTGAATCGACGTTTTCTTGTACAAAGAGAGCTGATTTTTCTTATTCCTTATAGGTGTAAGTTCATACATGTAATACAATTATAAAAATAAACTAATCTCAGTTTTTATCATAATTGAGGGATTAGTGTCCCTTTAAGTTACCCGTCATTGGTGCACTCGGCCGCATACGTTTGATTACCGCGCTGTTCTAAATATCCTACACGTTCGCGTGCATGTTCTGGAATTAACCTGAGACGTATACTTTTAACAATGACCTTGACCCGACACCACAACGTACTAGTACTTCAGTGTGGTGGATGCTAATAATAATATTACATTGCGTACGGTGCCTGGATATGATATAATACACTTACATCACTCAACAACAATCATGGCGTTGTGGCAGTCCGTGTTGCAGTATTTGGACATTACCACCATCCTCCTATGTTTCACCGTGTTCATTATAGCATCATGGCTTGTACAGAATTACCTAAAACCAAAGAACCTTCCACCGGGGCCAACGAACTGGCCAATCGTCGGTTGTGTTCCAGAAATGCTATTGAAGAGGAAGCCGTTTCACGAGTTCCTTAAAGTACTTGGTCAGGAGTACGGTCCAGTATGCCTTCTAAGAGCGCCACTTGGACCCAAAGCGGTTATAATAAGCGGCTATGAAGCTGTACACGAAGCTCTGAATAATGTCGAATTTGATCATCGATTCGAGATGCCAACGCTGAAAGTTGATCACGGAGACATTCTGAAAGGAGTCGGTGAGTGCACACAAATGTTTAAACTGTTAGTGTCTGTTGAGGAATATACCTAACATTAAAATGTTAATGAGCATGTGAAGTTTATACCATTTAATCCAAAATCTATACATGGTTTGTGTCAAAAGTCTGAAACGTACACTTTCTTTGAAATTTTCCTCGATACCTCATTCATAAAAATTAGGGCTCATGCCCTTTCTCTCAACCGATCTAAGCGCGGGGATAGCGCGATCATAGGGCGATCCTTTTTTATCGTTAAAAGGATCGCAAAAGGATTGGTGATTGATGAGCCGCCTCTCTACTTATCTCGCGTTGTACACTTGTCGGGTTTCTACATGTAGTACACTTGCCAGGTTTTATATGATTAATGTTCATTTCGGTATGCATCCCATCCCAGTAAAATAATAAATACTTTCAAATCCCAGAATAATACTTCCATCGTGGTTAAAATATAACGCCCCTCCGTTATCACCCATCTATTATACAGATATTTTACGTGACCTCTCGCCCAATTGATTACATCAATGATATCAATGGATTGAAAGGGAACATGGGCTGCTTTCACCAGACTATGGCAATACTGCGCTGAATACGAAGACTGGGATAATAATAGATTATTTCTAGAGCTGTCAATGAGTAGCGCGAGAGTAAACAACATTCCACAACCGTGATGGGTCGGTAGCCTTATTGATATGTCTAGACAACCAGATACATGTTGTGGCCTTTGGTATTGTTTAGCTATTGATCGGCGGTGAACATAAACATTTTACTACAGTGGAAGGATCGGTTTAAAAGCGATGAAAGAACGCGCTTAGATCGGTTGAGAGAAAGGGCATGAGTCCTTAATGAAATTAAATAAGTATAACATTTTCATTTTAATATTCATTGCTTATAACCACGTGTTAACATTAAAATATTCCCCAGCGTGCAGTTACTACATGGTTATGCACCTGTGACAATTCAAGTTCATGTAACTCCATGTCGTTCCCATGAACCCACATATTCCTGGATGACTTCAATAAACTACTAGTGTACAATAGAAGATATCTTGACTCATTTTTATTTCGTATCACGTAAATGTAAAATCAACCCTTTTAACTTTTTACCGAGCATACATACTTACTTCCCAGATACAAATGCACTCGTGATGAGTTTTTCATTAAACGTATTCCAGCAATACCGGACACGAATATCCAGACAATCCAAAGTGGATCTAACATCCTGTATAGATAATGTCTCTTAATATATTTACAAATGTTCCTCTTTGTATGAATAGCAGTGGCATAGCCACAGACAGCCTGGTCATTGTCGGTACACTTTTATTTTCTTTCCCCCCAAAATGAAAACCTACATGTAGCTACGCCACTGGTGAATAGTCAAAACGCACAGTCTACTGAGGTTCAAATTCGTGCATTTGGCATACCATTCGATACCATCTGACATTTAGGACTATTCCCGACAGCTCATTTTAATTTACAGCTATTAATTTGAACATACGAGGGTCATTCAATAAGTTCTACCTCGATCACTCATAACATCACTAATATGAATGTAAGCCTCATGACGTTTGTCATGATTATAGCTCTGAATCATATTTATACATTTATAGTAAATGGTATTTGATATCTGTTTTACTTTTGTTATGATGCAATTAAAGCCAGAGAGAGATTTTGGACAGCGGACACAGAAAATTACCCTGAAGATAAATGTTTTTCTTTTTCTCTGTAATTGTATGATTAGACATAACAGCCCGATTTAAATGATGAATATGGAAAACAATGGGAGATTTCTGAATATAATACTGAATTATCATGTATAAATCAGATTGTAGGCAATATTAACTTTTGTAGGCTTGCAAATAGTATAATATCAACTTGAATGTATTGCTGCATCTTTAGCATGCTGAATACTGCTAGTCAGTCAAATGTTCATTGTAACAAGTCAAGCTACAGTGATGCCTCGAATGTTAACACTTAACATGATAGTCACTTTATGTTATGAGTTGTCCTTATAATTATGCAACCTTTAGAATAGTCAATCAGGTAGTCAGTGGTAGGAAATTATCTCTTCAAGAGGCTTGAAATATATCCATGTATATTGAATATCGCTTAGTTATTATGAAAAGCAAATATGACTTTTGCAGCGGTTCTCCAGGGTAGGGTTAAAATTACCGGCTGTCCTGGTTTTGTTCTGGCTAATTAGAGGGCATTTCCCCCCAAGAAATCAGTAACTTTTATTGTTTATAGTCTGTTCAAGAGATATCTGTAATTTAGAAAGGTTTTCATTGGCCGATAGGTACGTTTTTTCTCTTAGAATTGGCTAAATGAAAAGAACTTAGGAGACATTTTGCTGGGTTTTTTATCCGTTTCCGTCGTACTAAATAGACATTTGGTTTTTACTGCATCTCCAGGAAAGTACAACCATTACTCAGATCAATTTACTATGAATATGTAGCTGAAATTGAAAGCTACAATTGTGGAATATTTCATACGACTGGCTTATATAATAGTAAAGTTATGAGGTAGGAGGGAGAACTTATTGAATGACCCTCGTATTATGCTTAATTTCCACCTATGTAATCGATCCACAAAACCCTTCTCTCACAGGTGTGATACTGGCAGAGGGGGAAGTTTGGAAGGAGCATCGCAGATTTTCTTTGACTGTTCTCAGAGGTTTAGGCGTTGGGAAGAGAAGCTTCGAAGAACGGATAGCGTCTGAGAGCGAGTGCTTGATCACAGAGATCCAATCACTTGAAGGCAGTCAATTTGATCCGACGCACCTCTTATGTAACGCAGTGTCAAACATCATCTGCTCTGTTGTCTTCGGTAACCGCTTTGAATACGACGACCCACTATTTAAACGTATGCTGTATTTGATGGAAGACTCCATGGCTCATGCTGGTATCGGCTTCATGTATCTAGCCGTTCCGTTTTTACAAAATATTCCATTCCTTCCAAAAGCCGGATTGCCATCCACGGTGTCACTGCGGCAACAGTTTCAAGAAAATGTGGATGAGCATCGTGAGACCCTCGACAAAGAGAACTTGCGAGATTACATTGACGCCTATATAAACCATGTGCAAGTGCGGAAAGAACAAGACGTTCAGACTTACATGAGTGATACTGAACTACTTGCGGTCCTTAATGATCTGTTCCTAGCCGGGACAGAGACAGTGTCTACTACTTTGCGTTGGGCTCTTTTATTCATGATGATGTATCCTGACGTACAGCAGCGAGTTCACGAAGAAATCGACTCCGTAGTCGGTCGAAATCGCCTACCCAAAATGTCCGATAAGCCCAATTTGCCGTACACGGAAGCTGTGATAAACGAGATACAGCGTTATGGGGGCGTGGTGCTCTTCGCTGGGATACGGTACACTGTGGAAGACACACAATTCCGGGGGTACACCATCCCTAAAGGCTCGTACGTTATGACCAACATGAGAAGTGTCTCCAGAGATCCCAAACTTTGGGAGGAACCTGATGAATTTAAACCGGAAAGATTCCTGGATGACGAAGGACGATTTAAGAAGGTTAAAGAAGGAATGGTATTCGGCTCAGGTATGTTTTCTTCCACTGCTTCTTTTAATGCATACATTTAAAAGTATTGACAATGCAATTGTATCTCCTATTTAAACCATTAGGGTCATATCATGGGTGTAATGTTTGGCAATTCAGTCAGAACGCTATTAATTCACTTGGAGGGCCGGTTCTATTTCCATGAGCTTTGAGGTTTCTCATCCCTGTGGCCATATTCATATTCACTCGGGGGTTCTCCTGGTTAACGAATGACCACAATTTTTCCATAGGTCTACCTATTTTTGGCATATCTATGGGTTCAATTATTTTCTTGATTTGCTGATTTCCCTGCAAATGTTCGAAGATTTGGGCGAAATATGTCAGGGAAATTACAGATCTCTAGTGAACACGGTTCATTTTACTCGAAAAAATGTATCTCAAAATGAAAACGACAGTAACCATGGTAACGCGGATGTATCTAACTAGATTGCTTGTTTACAAATACAGGTCCGCGTGTGTGCCTTGGGGAACAGCTTGCTCGTATGGAATTGTTCATCTTTTTCACTCATCTTATGCATCGATTCATCTTCAAGAAATCGTCCGATACGGACACGTATAATATGGAACCTCACACAGGTATGGTATTGGCACCGTTTCACTACAAAATGTGTGCGATGGAGCGCACTTGAATGGTGGGAGTGTCATTCCGAGAGCTTCTTGACCCGACTGATTATCAACGTAGCTTACATACATGAAAGACCTCGTATTAATATTGTGAAGTCTATGAGAAATGTATACAATGTTCCCGATGTTATTGTTTTATTCGGCCTATACAATAACGGCACGTGCCATGCTACTGTGATAATGTGCATTGTATTGTTACACATAAAATTGCACCCCTAGTTCATTGTCAGACCGATATGTTGTTAGAGTAGGCCTGCATCAGATGCCACTGAAATCTGAATAATGAATTTTAAAAGATGTTGTATAATGACATGTGTGTATGTAGGACTCTATTCACTGGGAACAGTGAGTGAGTCTCCTCACATTTTCTGAGGTGGTTCCCCTCAGAAAGTGTGAGGGGCACTCCTCACGGGTTTTGAGTGAATTTAGTCCCTCAACTCTTGTAAATGTTGTGAGGGAATCTCCTCACACTCTACCTCAATAATGAGGGAGCTCCCCTCAATAGTGAGGAGTCACTTCTCTTCAAAAGTGGGGAACACTTCCCTCAAATATGAGGGAGAACTCCCCTCAATAGTGAGGAACACTTCCCTCAATAATGAGGGAGCTGAACACTATACAGTGCCGTTAGCGTGTTCTACTGATTAACGTACGCATATGTACCAGAATTAGTCTCTGATGGCTTGGGAATGTACTCAATCGTACTGCAACCGAACGCAACAAGGAGAAGGGTGCAATCAGTGGAATACGCTATGACGTCACCGCACAGAATTAGGTCGAGTAAAAAATGTGAAAATGTCTAATAGGTTATTATTTGCAATAAAGCAATTTACTTATTGAGATATTGATTGTAATAATAGTTAATTATCAAAGTACAAAACAACAAATAAATTCGGAGAAAGATTTTATACAATTTCTGTTGATGGCTGTAAAGCGTAATTTGGGATTAGAAGGAAGGGCATAACGAAACAAAGACAAGAGCTACAATCAAGGAAAAAAAGGTTGGCACACTTTGTCCCAATTAAGGAAAAAAGTGCCCCTCTCCCCCGAGGCAATGTTGATCCGAGCCACATGTCATCAGAAGCTTTGGCAGCTCTCTCAACATTGATTGATGGGGGTGGGGAAGGATGAGGGAGAGGGGGAGACCTCTGCGTGCTGTTAAAGAGCGCTATGTCCCAAGTCGGTTCTCTATTGTGAGCACAGTGATAGTTGTATTAAATTGTATCAAGTGTGCCAACTATTATTTTCCTTGATTGTAGCTCATCCTTCTCTTGTCTCATGATAGTAGCTGCTATTATGCGATCTACTGAAGATAGCACATCATGCTATCTACTGAAGATAGCACATTATGCTATTTACTGAAGATAGCACATTATGCTATCTACTGAAGATAGCACATCATGCTATCTACTGAAGATAGCATAATGTGCTATCTTCAGTAGATAGCATGATGTGCTATCTTCAGATTCATTTCTAACCAATTTGATAAAGAAACACGATCCGCACACCTCAGAATTGCAAAAAAAGAAGCTTAAAACAAGTCCACTTTTTGTGCCTTTGAACAGAGTGGCGGCCGGGAATGTAGAATTACACAGTGCATTAACCCATGACCCCGGCCCAATTAATAAAATTAGATATTAATAAATTATTCGCCAACATTTTGTTAAATTAGCACGGTTGGTGTAGTGGATGGAACGTTGACATGGGGAGCGAAAGGTTGTGAGTTTGAGCCCCATTATGATCTCTTTTGTTTTATATGCGGGGTCTTGCCGCTGGATTTGTTTAGCCTGCCGGCCTCATCTGTATGCGTGCCCACACGGACACCGCTGCTGGCGTTGACCGTATAAATGACGCCATTTTTTGTGTTCGAAAATGTCAAAGTTTTTTACGGTTCTTTCAAAGTATAATCACATTACAAACACATTTTGTGCGAGAGAAACACACACATTTGGCAAAAATGGCACAATAAAAATCCGTTCGTTATAAATAAATGGATATGGTTAAATAATAAAACTATCACAATTATAGTCGTGGATCTCTGTGGCGTGCATAGGTTGGCCATGTCGTTGGCAATTTTTATCAATTATATAGGCCGCCCATGCGTTTATAGTTTTCTTTTTATTTATTTATCTATCAAAATTTATCTCTTGATTTATTTAACTTTGTATCTAAACAATTAAAATGCGTAAACAATTATATTATTGCTCGATAAATAAGTGATTTAACTTGAGTTCAGTTTGATTAATGATAGCAAAACTTGTTGTAAAACCATTTTACCAGTGTGCCCAACAATTTCTCCTTTGCACACATTGTTTATACATTCAATGTCACTTTTAGCTTGTTATAGCTAGGCTAATATTTAATAATATACAATGATAAGCAAGTTTGCGACCGGGTTTGCGACCTCTTTGATTTTAGGCTGGTAACACAATCCCTCAGTGCATTTCGTTAAAACAGTGTAAATTATTTTTCAACGATACGTATCACGTGATAACCACGATCGTTTTCGCAAAATATCGCAAAATGGCGCGGTACCCCCCCCCCCCCCCCCACCCCACACTGCGTTATTATTATTATTGTTAGTGTTATTAAATATTATTATTAGTGTCTGGTGGTGGGTGTGGTCTTAGAGAGCGCTTTTTCATCTCCCTTGGGATGTTGCAGACAGCTTTTTTTCGAAAATCTTAATGTATTATTTTATAGATGCATTTCATCCAACAAGGATTTCAGACTACAATAAACTTTAATTTATTATTGGCCAGATTTGTTCCAAAACAGGTTTCACTGAATATATCATTGACTTAAGATGTGTTTCTAGCAGATAAATAAATCGGTACGTTTTACGTAAAAGTTATTTTTCGTTTAGTTGGATTTTTTCTTCTTCAGGGAATGTATTTCATGTAAACTATATTGTAAACAAATGATACGTTTTGCGTCTAGTTGCCCCCTTTCCGTTTAGTCTAACGCAAAACGTATCAAAATTGATACGTTTTGCGTTGGACCATTTATCAACTAATTATTGCTTAATTATTAAATTAACTAATTCTTTTGATTTTATAACGGCACGGTCAAAAATTAAACACCTCGGTCATAATTTAGTATCTGTTGAGCATGATTTAACAACAAAGTGTTCGTCCTATAAACAACAAATGTGACTGATTTTTTAGGTCACACTTAGGGGAATATGGGGCAACTGGTCCGTGGGGCAAGTGGTCCGAAATTAAGGATTTTGAAATTGTATGGGCATACTGCTTTCTTTTGAACAGTACGACTTTTGTTGAAACTTGACATATATCTTTACCTTCTACAATCCAAAACATTTGGAACTTTAGGGTATTTACACATGTGATATTCTTCAGATCTTTGAAGCCACTTCCTTGAGTAACTGATTGAAAATTCACAGATAGTATGGGCGATATATGAAGATGGGTTTAGATCATGTTTAATGTACTTTATATGATTGACAGATATGCAACAGTAAATATATACATGCAGCACAGTCGTCTAAGGATGCTAGGTGCATATTACATTTTATGGGTGCTATATTGTAGTGTGCTTAGGGAATTTCCAAAATATGGTTAAAACCATAGGTTGTGGTTGAAATGACCGTAAAATGGCGCATATTGCTAACATGGGACATTGGTAGTTTGGATTTCCGATCAATATTATCATTTAAAGAATGCAATAAATATAAGAGGACCTGACGTTAATGCTTCAACTTAAATCATTATCACGGGTATTCATTTGGTAGAGTTATTAGTTCATGAATTTGCAAATAACAAAGTACACCATTTCTTATTTTATCTAAAGACACTCGTCTACTTGTAGGACCCGAAAGCCGTAATATTTGCGAATTCAAAGATACTCGCTGACTGCAGAAATCTATGTAATGGCTAAAAACAAAAATACAGTTTTGCCTTTTTTTCTGAAATGTATTGGAGTTATTGATTATTATGACAAATGGTGGTATGTTTTAAAACATTTTGGCGTAAAATTTATTACGTCACAGGCGTTTTTGAATAATGTTTCATCTCGACAAAGTGCGAAGTAATTTGTTGGGGCAAGTGGTCCGAAGGGGTATGGGGCAACTGGTCCGCCTGCAAAAACTTAATCAAAATTGTAAAATTCATTTTGAAAATTAGTTGTTAGTTTCAATAAAGCATTACTCGGTATTGAAATGTGAATAGATTATGAAATAATTCACATTCTTTCTAGTTAAAAAATTATTTTTGGCAAATAAAGGTCCGGTATGACTTCGGTAATGACTCTTAGAAACAGAGTGTCTGTGGTTCTCAAACCATGAACTGGAAGAGCGTACAAGAGTGAATATTGCTTACAATTACAATCCTATTTATACATGCTAATATCATTAATTGATATTTTCAGTGTATTGTGCTCTTAGGCCTATATCTAACCATACAATACGGGGAAAAACCCGAAAAACAGATTTATTTTTAAGGTAATGTTCCGTTTCCGTTATCCAAAATATCTCTCTGTCTTTGACCGTATCATAACAAAAGTGAAACAGATATCAATTATGATTTACTATAAATGTGTATCTACGAGGGTCATTCAATAAGTTCTACCTCCTACCTCATAACTTTATTATTTTATAAGCCAGTCTTATGAAATATCACACAATTATAGCTTGGAACCTCAGCTACAAATCCATTGCAAATTGATCTGAGTACTGGTTGTTCTTTTCTAAAGATTCAGTGAAAGCCATACTTACATTTAGTGTCACGGAAATGGATGAAAAACAGCAAAATATAGCCGAAGTGCTATTCATTTGGCCTTTTGGAAGACAGGTATTTTAAGCCACCCTTTTTCTTGAAAATCAGCGTTTTTGATACCCTTAACGCGTCACTCGCGTGACGCGTCCAACACTGAAAAAACACCCCTTTTTACGCGTTTTTTTGGTCACGCCTGTGTACACTATTATGTTTGACTGGGCCCCCCGGGGGATCGCGACGATCACATGGTGTGAGGTCATGAATAGTCTTGAATGAATATTCATTCACAACGAATGATTGACAGTTTACGCTTAACTTCCGGATGATGAACTTATAGAGTGCGCTATACTGTAAAACAAAATCAACAATGGTCAGATAGGGTGTTACATCACCCTGGTTCTTCCCGTACGTCACTAGCGACGAATAGTCGATTTTTATAGCCAAAATATACACGACAAGGAAACATACTAAATAGTTCATGTCATGTGATTTATTCTCCACCAATAGAATCACATAAACATTTTTATGTATTATATAATGTAGACTATTTAGACGTCCATACCCAGATAGCAAGACTACGTTGGCCCAACGTTTGCCCAACCACATTAAAAAACACCAATGATAAGGGATGTAAGATATTAAATAACATGTTAATATAAGTTATAGATTCACTACCGAAAGGGACTAATGTATGTAGCTCTGCTGCATCGCCAAGAATTCCCATTACAAGTTACCGGTTCACTACCGAGAGGAAGTGTGATGTATGTAGCTCTGCTGCATCGCCCAGAATTATTTTCCCAACCCGTGTTACGATACAAAAATGCTCAACATATAATAAAAACATGTCACAAATAAGCAACAATTGGCATTAAAACACCAACATATGGGTACATTTGATAAATTAAGCAACTGGTGCCATATAAAATTGATCAATATATATAATGAAAACAATTCACAAATTAAGCAACAGTTGGTATTAAACAAAAAAATAATTAATTAATACCCAACTGTTGTGTAATTAAAATTGTGCAACTGTTGAGTAACTAGAATTGTTTAACTGTTGGTGAAGACATGTTATCCAACGGTGTTGGGCAAATTTTACGCAACTGTTGAGCGGTTGCATACTTCAACAACGTTGTGTAAAATGTTGAGTAAATATTTAAGCAACCTTTTGGCAGTGTACGTTTGATTACCGCGCTGTTCTAAATATCCTACACGTATGAGGCGTGCATGTTCTGTATTAACAATGACCTTGACCCGACACCACAACGTACTTCAGTGTGGTGGATGCTAATAATAATATTAGATTGCGTGCCTGGATATGATATAATACACTTACATCACAACAACAATCATGGCGTTGTGGCAGTCCGTCTTGCAGTATTTGGACATTACCACCATCCTCATATGTTTCACCGTGTTCATTATAGCATCATGGCTTGTACAGAATTACCTAAAACCAAAGAACCTTCCACCGGGGCCAACGAACTGGCCAATAGTAGGTTGTGTTCCAGAAATGCTATTGAAGAGGAAGCCGTTTCACGAGTTCCTTAAAGTACTTGGTCAGGAGTACGGTCCAGTGTGCCTTCTAAGAGCGCCACTTGGACCCAAAGCGGTTATAATAAGCGGATATGAAGCTGTACACGAAGCTCTGAATAATGTCGAATTTGATCATCGATTCGAGATGCCAACGCTGAAAGTTGATCACGGAGAGGTTCTAAAAGGAGTCGGTGAGTGCACACAAATGTTTAAACTGTTAGTGACTGTTTAGGAATATACCTAACATTAAAAATGTTAATGAGCATGTGAAGTTTATACCATTTAATCCAAAATCTATACATGACTTGTGTCAAAAATCTGAAACGTACACTTTCTTTGAAATTTTCCTCGATACCTCATTCATAAAAATTAGGGTTCATGCCTTTCTCTCATCCGATCTAGCGCGGGGATAGCGCGATCATAGGGCGATCCTTTTTTCTATCGTTAAAAGGATCGCAAAAGGATTGGTGATTGATGAGCCGCCTCTCTACTTATCTCGCGTTAACAATAAAACTATTGTAGTACTGTCGACGGCTCAATTAGTGTACCAGACAGAGGAAAGCGCGATGAAGGATCGGGTTGTTTTCTTTAAGAAATACCAAAGCTGATTAGTGATTAATATCAGCCGACCCCCACTGTGATGTAAAGAGCGATCCATTTGCCAGATTGTACACTTGTCGGGTTTCTACATGTAGTACACCTGCCAGGTTTTATATGATTAATGTTCATTTCGGTATGCATCCCATCCCAGTAAAATAATAAATATTTTCAAATCCCAGAATAATACTTCCATCGTGGTAAAAATATAACGCCCCTCCGTTATCACCCCTCTATTATACATATATTTTACGTGACCTCTCGCCCAAATGATTTCATCATTGATATCAATGGATTGAAAGGGAACATGGGCTGCTTTCACCAGACTATGGCAATACTGCGCTGAATACGAAGACTGGGATAATAATAGATTATTTCTAGAGCTGTCAATGAGTAGAGCGAGAGTAAACAACATTCCACAACCGTGATGGGTCGGTAGCCTAATTGATATGTCTAGACGACCAGATACATGTTGTGGCCTTTGGTATTGTTTAGCTATTGATCGGCTGTGAACATAAACATTTTACGACAGTGGAAGGATCGGTTTAAAAAGCGCGATCTAAGATCGCGCTAAGATCGATGAAAGAACGCGCTTAGATCGGTTGAGAGAAAGGGCATGAGGTCACAGGTCACTAATAGGTATATCAAATAAGGTGGGGCCGTTTCAAAAAATCCTTAAAATCGTGATACGTGTCTCAATTTTAAATAGAAGTTGTCAAATAAACATAATATTTTTGGTATCATATTAAAGACAATTTATCCAGCTACCGAATAAAAAAAGGATTAAAGCCACATGTTTAGCAACAGTGAAGTTATCAATCTAAACGTCGAGTGAGTCAAGGGTGGGGCCGGTGGATGTGGCGCCCATAGGTTTCTACACAAAATAGCGGAAAACTAGAAATTGATGCCATTTTAAAAGTATACAAAGGAAAGTTTTCAAACTTCTCATATGTGTTAATCACATATGCCTGCTACTATGAATACTAATATTGAATTGTTATCTAGACATTCTCTACTAGAATATGATGTTCAATTCAGGGAGTGTTTTAATGTAAAAAATACACAGTTGTATTCATTTTATTGATTAAACAATAGCCAAATCGCAGTCTCTCTATTTCATTTGTGTGACTCTTCGGTCCTTTTCTACCCTGGGTGGGTAGTAAAACATTTAACTAAAAAAGCCAGAAGTGTTTCTTCACAGAATTGTTCATAGATTTATGAAAAATTTGCTATTTAGACCTATTTTGGACCACCCTGTATTCAGAATAAAAGGAACTTTAACGATATTCATGTAGTTCATTTTGATAACCATTTTCTTTTAAATTAAATAGTCCATGCTAACTAAATTTCATAGAATATTATATACAAACCTTCATTTTATGCATTATTTCATCATAATTTTAGACACCCTGTACTTTTCCTGTGTACATTTTGGGCAAGTGATTCTTAGCAAATTTGATAGCACCTTCTGCGGTTGTTCTGATTTTGGTAACTATTTTCAGCTAAACCCTAATTGTACAAACTATCAAAATATTTTGTGAGGAGCAAAAACGATCAACTTTTTTATGTTCCACCCTGTAAAATTTTTGCACACCCTGTATAATTTGATTCTTTTTTGCAAAAATGAAAAAACCTTGAATCATAAGCTTTCCAACAATATATGGGTCATTAAGTATGTAAAACTTAAGTTTTGTCCCGTTTAATCAGAATTGGTGCATTTCTCAACATTATTAGAAGTGAAACATTTTTTTGGACCAGTTTGTGACTTCTGACCATGAGTCCTTAATGAAATTATATAAGTATAACATTTTAATTTTAATATTCATTGCTTGTAACCATGTGTTAACATTAAAATGTTCTCCAGTGTGCAGTTACTACATGGTTTTGCACCCGTGACAATTCAAGTGCATGTAACTCCATGCCGTTCCCCATGAACCCACATATTCCTGGATGCCTCCAATAAACTACTAGTGTACAATAGAAGATATCTTGACTCATTTTTATTTCGTATTGATCACGTAAATGTAAAATCAACCCTTTTAACTTTTTACCGAGCATACATACTTATTTATCAGGTACAAATGCACTCGTGATGAGCTTTTCATTAAACGTATTCCAGCGATACCGGAGACGAATTTCCAGACAATCCAAAGGGATCTAACATCATGTAAAGATAATGTCTCTTAATATATTTATATATGTTCCTCTTTGTATGAATAGCAGTGGCATAGCCAAAGACAGCTTGCCTGGTAACGGTCATTGTCGGTTCACTTTTATTTTGTCCCCCCCCCCCCCCAATATAAAAAAACCTAGCTACGCCACTGGTGAATTCAAAACGCACAGTCTAGCTTTACCATCAGTATCATCAAATTCGTGCATTTGGCATACCATTCGATACCATCTGACATTTAGGACTATTCCCGACAGCTCATTTTAATTTACAGCTATCAATTTGAACATACGAGGGTCATTCAATAAGTTCTACCTCGATCACTCATAACATCACTAATATGAATGTAAGCCTCATGACGTTTGTCATGATTATAGCTCTGAATCATATTTATACATTTATAGTAAATGGTATTTGATATCTGTTTTACTTTTGTTATGATGCAATTAAAGCCAGAGAGAGATTTTGGACAGCGGACACAGAAAATTACCCTGAAGATAAATGTTGTTCTTTTTCTCTCTGTAATTGTATGATTAGACATAACAGCCCGATTTAAATGATGAATATAGAAAACAATGGGAGATTTCTGAATATAATACTGAATTATCATGTATAAATCAGATAGTAGGCAATATTAACTTTTGTAGGCTTGCAAATAGTATAATATCAACTCTATTGTATTGCTGCATCTTTAGCATGCTGAATACTGCTAGTCAGTCAAATGTTCATTGTAACAAGTCAAGCTACAGTGATGCCTCGAGTGTTAACACTTAACATGATAGTCACTTTATGTTATGAGTTGTCCTTATAATTATGCAACCTTTAGAATAGTCAATCAGGTAGTCAGTGGTAGGAAATTATCTCTTCAAGAGGCTTGAAATATATCCATGTATATGAATATCTCTTAGTTATTATGAAAAGCAAATATGACTTTTGCAGCGGTTCTCTAGGGTAGGGTTAAAATTAACGGCTGTCCTGTTTTGGTTCTGGCTAATTAGAGGGCATTTCCCCCCAAGAAATCAGTAACTTTTATTGTTTATAGTCTGTTCAAGAGATATCTGTAATTTAGAAAGGTTTTCATTGGCCGATAGGTACGTTTTTTCTCTTAGAATTGGCCAAATGAAAAGAACTTAGGAGACATTTTGCTGGTTTTTTTTATCCGTTTCCGTCGTACTAAATAGACATTTGGTTTTTACTGCATCTCCAGAAAAGTACAACCATTAATCAGATCAATTTACTATGAATATGTAGCTGAAATTGAAAGCTACAATTGTGGAATATTTCATACGACTGGCTTATATAATAGTAAAGTTAACTTATTGAATGACCCTCGTATTATGCTTAATTTCCACCTGTAATCGATCCACAAAACCCTTCTCTCACAGGTGTGATACTGGCAGAGGGGGAAGTTTGGAAGGAGCATCGCAGATTTTCTTTGACTGTTCTCAGAGGTTTAGGCGTTGGGAAGAGAAGCTTCGAAGAACGGATAGCATCTGAGAGCGAGTGCTTGATCACAGAGATCCAATCATTTGAAGGCAGTCAATTTGATCCGACGCATCTCTTATGTAACGCAGTGTCAAACATCATCTGCTCTGTTGTCTTCGGTAACCGCTTTGAATACGACGACCCACTATTTAAACGTATGCTGTATTTGATGGAAGACTCCATGGCTCATGCTGGTATCGGCTTCATGTATCTAGCCGTTCCGTTTTTACAAAATATTCCATTCCTTCCAAAAGCCGGATTGCCATCCACGGTGTCACTGCGGCAACAGTTTCAAGAAAATGTGGATGAGCATCGTGAGACCCTCGACAAAGAGAACTTGCGAGATTACATTGACGCTTATATAAACCATGTGCAAGTGAGGAAAGAACAAGACGTTCAGACCTACATGAGTGATACTGAACTACTTGCGGTCCTTAATGATCTGTTCCTAGCCGGAACGGAAACAGTGTCTACTACTTTGCGTTGGGCTCTTTTATTCATGATGATGTATCCTGACGTACAGCAGCGAGTTCACGAAGAAATCGACTCCGTAGTCGGTCGAAATCGCCTACCCAAAATGTCCGATAAGCCCAATTTGCCGTACACGGAAGCTGTGATAAACGAGATACAGCGTTATGGGGGCGTGGTGCTCTTCGCTGGGATACGGTACACTGTGGAAGACACACAATTCCGGGGGTACACCATCCCTAAAGGCTCGTACGTTATGACCAACATGAGAAGTGTCTCCAGAGATCCCAAACTTTGGGAGGAACCTGATGAATTTAAACCGGAAAGATTCCTGGATGACGAAGGACGATTTAAGAAGGTTAAAGAAGGAATGGTATTCGGCTCAGGTATGTTTTCTTCCACTGCTTCTTTTAATGCATACATTTAAAAGTATTGACAATGCAATTGTATCTCCTATTTAAACCATTAGGGTCATATCATGGGTGTAATGTTTGGCAATTCAGTCAGAACGCTATTAATTCACTTGGAGGGCCGGTTCTATTTCCATGAGCTTTGAGGTTTCTCATCCCTGTGGCCATATTCATATTCACTCGGGGGTTCTCCTGGTTAACGAATGACCACAATTTTTCCATAGGTCTACCTATTTTTGGCATATCTATGGGTTCAATTATTTTCTTGATTTGCTTCTTCTTCTTCTCGTGTCCACGGCACGCAGGATCAGATGGTCCTTGTGCGTGGTGGTGACAGGATTAGTTCAGCTTGTACAGGCTTGTACAAGCTTTATCCCTGGCCGCGTGTACGAATACGGACGCTCCTGTCATGACCTAGAACTGATGTACAGACACAGACCGGGATGATCCCCTACTCTTTACGAAGGAGTCTGTGACCTTTTAACGTGCTCGGGGATAGCTCTTCCGATGATTTCCCTGCAAATGTTCGAAGATTTGGGCGAAATATGTCAGGGAAATTACAGATCTCTAGTGAACACGGTTCATTTTACTCGAAAAAATGTATCTCAAAATGAAAACGACAGTAACCATGGTAACGCGGATGTATCTAACTAGATTGCTTGTTTACAAATACAGGTCCGCGTGTGTGCCTTGGGGAACAGCTTGCTCGTATGGAATTGTTCATCTTTTTCACTCATCTTATGCATCGATTCATCTTCAAGAAATCGTCCGATACGGACACGTATAATATGGAACCTCACACAGGTATGGTATTGGCACCGTTTCACTACAAAATGTGTGCGACGGCGCGCACTTGAATGGTGGCAGTGTCATTCCGAGATCTTCTTGACCCGACTGATTATCAACGTAGCTTACATACATGAAAGACCTCGTATTAATATTGTGTGAAGTCTATGAGAAATGTAGATAATGTTCCCGATAATGTTATTGTTTTATTCGGCCTATACAATACGGCACGTGCCATGCTAACGTGATAATGTGCATTGTATTGTTACACATAAAATTGCACCCCTAGTTCATTGTCAGACCGATATGTTGTTAGAATACATTAGATGCCACTGTAAATCGGAATAATGAATTTTAAAAGATGTTGTATAATGACATGTTTGTATGTAGGACTCAATTCACTGGGAACAGTGAGTGAGTCTCCTCACATTTTCTGAGGTGGTTCCCCTCAGAAAGTGTGAGGAGCACCCCTCACGAGTTTTGAGTGAATTTAGTCCCTCAACTCTTGTAAATGTTGTGAAGGAATCTCTTCATACTCTACCTCAATAATTAGGGAGCACCCCCAATATTGAGAAGTCACTTCTCCTCAATAGTGAGAAACACTTCCCTCAAAAATGAGGCAGAACTCCCCTCAATAGTGAGGAACACTTCCCTCAATAATGAGGGAGCTCCCCTCAATCAATAGTGAGGAGTCACTTCTCCTCAATAGTGAGGAACACTTCCCTCAAAAATGAGGGAGCACTTCTCCCCAATAGGGAGCCAATCATATTCACCTCAACAATGAGGAGCCAATCAGGGTCGTTTAAAACTAGTGTGAGAATGTTTTTTACACCTCAAATGCTGTGAGGTGAAAAGTGTATATATAATGTATAAAGAAGGGCAGAGACAGAGCAATGGTAATCAGTTACTGGCTAACAAGCAGAGCAGGTGGTCATCTTACACTGTCAGAATAGGGAGATACTGCGGCTATACACGCTACCCTGTTGGCCTACTATTTGTACACATCTATATTATAATACGCTACTCTCTGTCTGTTCTGTTTGTTTGTTTGTCTGTGCGCGCTTTTTCGTCGCCTTCCCGGGGTCGGGCGGCGTTCAAACTCGGTGGGTGGGTGCAGCTCGGTCCCCGCAAGAGCAAGTTCGCATTCGCTAGAGCGTACAAGGTCAAAGGTCATCTAGGGGTCAACTTTTTGAAGTTGGTCGGATCGTGCTTAAACTCGGTGATCGCAATGCTCGATGCGAGGCGAGCGTGGCAAAAATAAAACGGGTTGGCGTTTGTCGGGTCTTCCGGGGTCAAAGGTCGTCTAGGTGTCGAATTTTCAAAGTTTGTCCGATCGGGCTTAAACTCAGTGACGGGAAGCCCGGATACGAGTCGAGCGTGGAAAAAATAAAACGGCTTTGCTTTTCTTGGGTCGTCCGGGGTCAAAGGTCGTCTAAGGGTCGAATTTTCAAAGTTTGTCCGATCGGGCTTAAACTCGGGGACGGGAAGCCCGAATGCGAGCCGAGCGTGGAAAAAATAAAACGCCTTCGCTTTTCTTGGGTCGTCCGGGGTCAAAGGTCATCTAGGGGTCGAATTTTTATGTCGAAAAGTTTGTCCGATCGGGCTTAAACTCGGTGATGAGAAACTCGGTGATCTGTTTGTTCGGTCCCCGCAAGAGCAAGTTCGCATTCACTAGAGCATACGAGGTCAAAGGTCATCTAGGGGTCAACCGTTTGAAGTTGGTCGGATCGTGCTTAAACTCGGTGATCACAATGCTCGATGCGAGGCGAGCGTGGCAAAAATAAAACGGGTTAGCGTTTGTCGGGTCTTCCGGGGTCAAAGGTCGTCCGGGGTCAAAGGTCGTCTAGGGGTCGAATTTTCAAAGTTTGTCCGATCGGGCTAAAACTCGGTGACGGGAAGCCCGAATACGAGTCGAGCGTGGAAAAAATAAAACGGCTTTTCTTTTCTTGGGTCGTCCGGGGTCAAAGGTCGTCTAAGGGTCGATCTTTCAAAGTTTGTCCGATCGGGCTTTATGCATGCATTCTACAAACAACCAAACCCGAGAACCGCCAAACCCGAGAACCGCCAAACACGGGTGACCGCCTAGTAAACTATAATACATGAATGCTCTCTCCCCGACTCTCGGTGGGTGTGTTTTGCTTATGAACTATGATATGCCTGGATTAAATGAGTGTTTACTATAATAATATGCATCGTCTTCAATGTGTTTTCTTCACAATATAGTCGCACCGCCATCATTCCAGTATTTTAATGGTCATACGGTGTAGTTAAGGTTAACAGCTATATTATAGTGTATTATCTTTAAATGGTAGTAATAAAGCATTTATATTAAATGATGTGAAGGTATTCCTATAGACAGTTTATATGCTTGACCTGTACAGTGCTAGCCCGATTTCTCATGTTATTATACCCGGAAGAAATATGGCTGACTCTCTTGTATAAAGTATAAAATTAAGTACTATGCCACTCTATGTCTTAAGTTCTTGCCAGAATATTGTATTTTACTCTACATGCTCTCGCTATAACGCCTACTTTATTCATCTAACACTATACAGTGACGTCAGAGTGTGTTCTACTGATTAACGTACGCGTCCATATGTACCAGAGTACGTCTTTGATGGCTAGGGTATGTACTCAAGCGTACTGCAACCGAACGCAACAATGCGGTGCAATCAGTGGAATACGCTATGACGTCACCGCTCAGAATTATATCGAGTAAAAATGTGAATATTATGTGTAATAGGTTATTAGTTGCAATAAAGCAACTTATTAATTGAGATACTTATTGTAACAGAGTACAAAACAATAAATAAATTCGGAGAAAAGTTTTATACAATTTCTGCTATAAAACGTAATTGGGATCAGAAGGAAGGGGATAACAAAACAAAGACAAGTGCTAGCTCATCCTTATCTTTTCCTATGATGGTAGCTGCTATCATGCGATCTACTGAAGATAGCACATCATGCTATCTACTGAAGATAGCACATCATGCTATCTACTGAAGATAGCACATATCATGCTATCTACTGAAGATAGAACATCATGCTATCTACTGGAGATAGCACATATCATGCTATCTACTGAAGATAGCACATAGCACATCATGCTATCTACTGAAGATAGCACATCATGCTATCTACTGGAGATAGCACATATCATGCTATCTACCGAAGATAGCACGTCATGCTATCTACTACAGATAGCACATCATGCTATCTACTGAAGATAGCACATCATGATATCTACTGAAGATAGCACATCATGCTATCTACTGAAGATAGCACATTAAGATATCTACTGAAGATAGCACATCATGCTATCAACTGAAGATAGCACATCATGCTATCTACTGAAGATAGCACATGCTATCTACTGAAGATAGCACATCATGCTATCTACTGAAGATAGCACATCATGCTATCTACTGAAGATAGCACATCATGCTATCTACTGAAGATAGCACATATAATGCTATCCACTGAAGATAGAACATCATGCTATCTACTGAAGATAGAACATCATGCTATCTACTGAAGATAGCACATCATGCTATATATACTGAAGATAGACATCATGCTATCTACTGAAGATATCACATCATGCTATCTACTGAAGATAGCACATCATGCTATCTACTGAAGATAGCACATCATGCTATCTACTGAAGATAGCACATCATGCTATCTACTGAATATAGCACATATCATGCTATCTACTGAAGATAGAACATCATGCTATCTACTGGAGATAGCACATATCATGCTATCTACTGAAGATAGCACATCATGCTATCTACTGAAGATAGCACATGGTGTTTGTGTCCTTCAAAAGCATGGTCGCACACCATTTAAATGGGTTATTCCAGAAAGAACTGAACCCCTCCACTGTTATTATGGTTGTGTAAAGTTTTACACACAGGTTGTTAAAAGTTTTACACAAGTTGTGTACAATTTTACCATGTGTGATTATTCGGGTTCCTCAGCCATCAACTAAATCGAAAGGTCCATCCAAGCACACTCAACAGCAGCAATCTACAAGCAACGGGAAAAACCGGAACACTTCCACAGCTAGACACAACCCAAAGTACAGCAGAAAACCTTACGAGAGAGGCAAAGACGGACATCAGAAAGATTTCCGTCGAGAGAAACATCACCGGTAGTTTTTTTACTACCAATAAACGGCTCTTTTTAGAGCCACCCTGTTTTCCAAAAAGAGAAAATGACCACATAAAATGGATTGCTAAGTAAACTAATCGCGTTCGATATTGCCTACATGTGTTCCAGGAGCATAATACTATAATAGAAGGCCATAATCTTTTGCGTGAGATTTATCAATGTGGAATATGTGTGACTCCTACGCATGTCCCTACGCAAAAAAGTAGACCCCGAAGTACATGGAATAACAATCTGGTATGTGTTTGGTTTTTGGGGGGCGAAGCCACCCTATTAGCATGTGATTGCAAACATTTACACATTTAGGTCTTTCTAGACATAAGTGGAGGCTGCCATGTTTGTAGTCTTTGTAAATTACATGTACCTATGCAGTTTATTTTAACAATACCCGCAGTCTGTGCTGGAGTCAAAGCTATATTTGTTTATAGTTGATGATTCAATCAGAGAGATGTTATTATATCCCCAATTAAAAGTAATCTTGAGAATTTGTTTCAGGACACAGACCTTACCTTTTACCGGGACATTTTACTTTGACAAATTATGCTGATAAGACAATAAGACAAAAGAGGGTACAAATAAGTTTGTGAACACCTTCTCTCAAAATTCCCTTGATTGTGACGTTTTTCTCTTTTCTTCTGTCACCGGAGAAACTAGACTCAGAGGTATAATAACACTTGCTTCCTTTAAACACAATTCAATCTTTTATTTATTCGAATCTTGGTCGACGGTCCAATCAAATCTGAACAATAAAAATCCCAGACCAGCGAGTTGACCTCGATCAACCGAGAGAGGGCGCCATTTCATACATATGAACGATCAATCCGTGACATTATAAAGAAGAATTGCGGATAATGTACTACCTCCTCCTTCAGTGGTATTTATATTCATCAGCAATCTGCAATTGTAACCAATTATAGCTCCGAATCCCAGAGCATAAATTGACTATAAGATACCTTTTCGTAATAAAATAACGGTAGATTTGCATGGTTCTATCGATTTGTCATTTTTAGAACGGGGTCAAAGAGGAAGATGTCAAAATTCACTTCCATCGTTTAGGCGATGTTAGCGTTGTCGACATTATATATATATAGACTCGCAAATAAGATTAGTGCTGGAGATGAAGACATTTTATTTGATCTGATCGGTGATAACGGGCCTAAACACGAATATCATAAAATGAGGATGAGGATGAAATCTTGACGCTCATTAAAAGCTTTGATTTGCTTGAATAGCGATAATTTTTCATTGCAGCCAATCCAAGAGCCTTGAAGAAACTTTGCAACATTTTTCACTTTTTCTATCCTCCAAAGTCATCTCACAATCCTCCACGGGTATTATTTCGATATCACGGTGAAATCTTTACATACAGAAGTAGCCATCAATAAACCCTATATCACCGGAGAAACTGCACAGTTGCGCAAAATTGACACATTTCCCGAAGGGTGCAGTACACTAAATAGGGAATCCCCTACCCTTAAGAGGTGTTTAAAACTAGAACCGGAAAGTATGCATGACAAAATCCTCAATTTAAAAGACTTGGCAGTAAGAACAATTGCGTAAATGCCAAATTGTGATTAATGGGACATCACCTACATGCACACTGACTATAACATGTGAATATCATCTAGGTACATTTTTAGGTCTTTTTTACTGAAAACATTGGCGATTACGGGGACATTCCCAAGCTCATCAGAAGATGTAGTTTCTTCATGGCCATCTTTTGAAAAATCAAGCAGGCTACCCTACCTATGTTCTGTACTTGTTGATGAGAAAGAGGGATCATCTGTAAGAAATATTCACTGTACAAGGTCCCATTTCAAAATGTAGTGGTCTAAGACAGAGTCTTATATCAATATTTTTGTACATATCCCTATTAGTAGTGTGCTCCCCGAAGGTGCTTAAAGTTAACTTAATCGTGAGACCACGAGAGCAGACGATGGCGCATTTTGAATCCTCGTCGTCGGTTTCAATGTTAAAAGGGAGTTTGCTTATATGATTCCAGCAAACTCATCACACGTTGGAACTAAATTATTTCATCCTATCACCGCTGGAGTTGACAGATCAACACCCACCAGTTAATGCCAGTGTAGACTAATTATCGTTTTAGTGATTTTATCCGTCATTAACCGGTCGTCGCATTCGCTTGATAACGTAACTACATACGTGTACATGTCCGGGATCGTCTGGATGACAGTGATTATCCAGCACGAATGCACTGCTAGCGAATCTAAACAAAAGTAATTCGGCTGTTGTAAAAGCACCTATAATTTTAAAATTGTTACTCATATTCTAAAAATGAAAATACCAGGGGACGGACAATTTAATTACTGTGATTTTGAGTTTAAATCGATCGAGTATTGTTGTCGCGGTGTGTGCTTACCGATGAAAAGTGCCCATTTCCATTGTTGCAGTAACTCCTATTGATCTCTCTGATTCAGTATGAAGATAATAGCGGGAATTTTGATTAGCTGTTCTTGTTGTGCTGTAAACTTGATTAGCATAATCCGGGACAAATTTAATGGGGAAGACAGGCGTACTTCTTTACAATTAAAAAGGATGAATTTAAAACTCCAAATACTCAGAAGGTCCGCGAAGACAGAAAGGACAGGTCATCGCCATGGGCAGACTTGTCAGTAGAACAGCGATGGCTCATTACGCTGAATCAGAGAGATCAATAGGAGTTACTCTTAGTTTAATAGGAGCTAGTTTCCAAATGTATTGCGAATTGTGAAAATTAAGTGCACAAAACCGTGAAGTCATTATTTAAAAAAAACTTTCACACTGTAGGCTGTCGATCCAATATATCTGAAGTATTTCGTTCCTTAATTTATCGACGCCTTACACCAACTGTAGGCGTAATAAACAACACGTTTTAATATTTTAAGTTATGGCGCATAACCATTATACATGTACCACACACAGTACTCATAAACATGACCACCAAATCAACTGAAAATGGTAACAGTCATATCTGTAATGATCACAAAGAAAGAAGAAAAAGTGGTGCAATACTTATTTAGGTGTTATAGTGTAACCGGGTGAATATAGCCAATACTACATTTTGCTTCCTCTTGGAGGTTAGTGAGCGAGTGCTAATAGTCTATTTGGCCATCACGAGACAGTGACGTAACCGCCGCGTATTCTACTAATTGCAGCACATAACACGAGCGCCTACTCGCGGCGCTGGCGTATACACACGAGCGTTGAAAGGCGAAAGATACATGTACGCGTGCGTAAAAGCTGTTACATCACGTCACTGTCCAGAGGAAGCCAAATAGAGTATAGCAGTATAATTTTGATATTACGAACGTTATTGGTGACCTTCTTACACTACACATCATATATTTAAAGGACAACCGTTATGGAGAGCTACACACGTGAATATCAGTGAATAAATATTTATCAAGTCTAACCTTTCCATCCATTCAGCTGTATCACCTCGAATATGAGCAAAAATGATTTTTAAACATTTTCTCTCGCCCTGCATGTTTTAAAATTCGCCCCATCTACCGCGATTGCCGATGGTATAGCATCGTATTATTATGGGATAGATGATGACGTATTTGTACCGGCTGTACCGAGAATATCTTGCGTGCGTGCAGCAAAGCCATGGCGATGGGTGGCAGGGAGTGCAGAGGAAACACTTCATTTTCAATGGAGAATGTGGAAATTATGGCAAAGATATTGAGTAAAACTATTCAGAAATGTCAAAGATGTATAAATCACCCAGTTTTTCTTCGAATCGATACATATTTAATAGAAATTTGCCAAGAAAATCTCACTTGTTTTGAGTAATATTGGGTACAAATCAGCGAGTCCAACTACGATATCGCAAAATGAAAGACTTGTGACAGGTCTAAGCATGCATCGAGTACCATTTTCGCGATGAAATGACCCATTTTTCATGTTAACATTAATGTTCTAAACATATTTCATGCCAAAGAACAATATATAAATGTCAATAAACATTTGATTAAGAGTAAATATTTATTTTGATGTAAGGCCCCTTGCAATTAAATGTGAGTTTACTGTTGCGTTTTTGAAAAGCAGGACGCGGTGACTATTTAATATTAATATTGTAATATTTTGGGGTAAAGTCACCTGATTTAATATTGTCGGCGTTGTTAACTATTATCCAAGGTACGAATACAATTCAAATGCTGTTAATTATGTCCTACCACCACCTACTGCCTTGGCTTTGCATTTTGTTTCTTTTATAAAGGAGTCTACTCATATTTGCATCCCTATTTTGAATATTAATGAGATATTCGATCGATGTTTGTAAAAAGAAAAATCGTTACGCTAGCTCGGAGAATTTTAAAGATGGCGATCGTAATCTGAAGCGATTGCTCAGTAATCAACTGCCGTGCCTACGAATATGCTTCAAATACACACATTTCAATACAAAGCGACAGTTGCAAGTTTCGTGCAGAGTTTTTTACTTCCCAGAAATGTTTTCCCAACCCGGAAGTATTGCAATGCGGCTCATCGGCCTATTTTATCGTCAGAAAAGTGTTAAAAAGCTTATGAAAAAGCTGTAAACAATGAAATAATTAAATATTTTAAAAATATTACATATATCACGCGGGTGACTTTTGGACGCGCGCGGGCAACAGTAAACTCACATTTAATTGCAAGGGGCCTAATAAAATCATTCATCACCCCGGGCAGTTTTGTAGGTCTTAATATTAGACTACGAAATCTCTATGAACTATAGATCTTTCAATTTTACTAAAACAAAGTTGGAATACTGATTATGTGAAAACGCGAAAGAATTTAGGAAGTTGGAAAATGAATCTTCCCAAAATGGCGTCTATTATCATGGCAACGTTCGGCAGTTGCGTAGTAAGTGGCAAAGTTCAATGTATTTTACGTATCGCTACCCGGAGTCAACAAACTACGACAGAACAATGCGAAAAGAAGGTTTTCTCTGAGGTTGGAAAAAATCCCATAAAACCCATACAAATCATGAATTCAAAGTTAAATATTTGAAACTTTGTAATTTAAATGTATTTCATCATTAAATCAGTCCGTGGTTTAGGCAAAAGCAACTTGATTAAAGACCGTGCCTCTCCCAAATTAAAAAAAAAATCCCGATGTAGAAACACATTTCTTCGAAGGATGCTCGGTACAGCTATTTGGTGAATCGTGGTACGAAAACGTCGATTTCTTCATAATGGGAGATTTTTAAAGAATCTTATTATTGAATTTAGTTCGTATAATTGTTAAGCATTTTGTATTATGGTCGGTTCATGTTCCAATACGGTTGTCCTTTAAGTATTTTAAGTAGGGAAAAACACATACAGGCTGCAAGGATGAGATACATCGAATATATATATTATACGAAAACTTATCCCAACTATGACATTGCTTGATAAATGCTACTTCAGAAACCCAAAAGCAACAGATAAGATCATTAAAAGTGAAGAATCTGTACACAATTGGTCAACAAAATGGCCAATGCTGAAATTCTGATAAACCAACTTCGCCAGTTTTGAGAGAATGGTAATAAATCGATGCAATTGCCCGGCGAGTTGCTTTACATCCCAAGATAGTCGCGTGTTTACTTGCGAGTTCCTGAAATGAAAAATGATTTTGCGATAAATAAAAGTACGAAGCCAAGCCCGAGCTTGCGTCGTAAAGATCTGAATGTGATGTGGCTGACGGCAATGCTTCGTGGAGAAAGATACGGGATTATGGGATGTTACCGACGATGTATTAAACAAGAATCGTCACAGATTAGTTTATGTAATTTGAAATGGATTCTTTCCAAAAACAATAAGGACGTCATTACTGCTGTTTCTCAATAAATTATGACCATTGTGGGATTTGAAAACCCCAAAGTAAGATGACCAAGCAGCATTATCTTTTGTAGGAATCCAGTTCCCTGGAAAATTAGCATTCTTTGCTTGGATCTTTTCAGAAACATTTAGTTAACATTCAAGTCAGCTGGTACTTAGAAACTTTGGAGACCTTTCAGTCTCCTGATTAATCGTTTTATAGGCAACTTCACAAACAGTATCCCGCAGAACAAAACAATATTAATATCAAAGAAGCCCAGGAAGATAAGAATTATGACAATTCTTCTCGGAAACGCAATCATTTTTGTTTTGGTCTTATATTGACATAACTAAAATATTTTAAAAATCGTTATATTTTCATACATCATTCTTTATTTCTGTTATCGCAATGTGGTAGAGGAAGAATAATATGAAAGAATGCCCTACCTTGGCATCCAAGTATTTCGAAACGCATGCTTATGGTAACGTGCCATTCCACAGGACGAATTCGAATATATGTAGCCATCACAGATGAAGAAAACATTGTCGCAACTGGAGTATTTCTATCGAAACTTCCATCAAAGACCTCGAAATGAAAAGGGAAAATGCAATGGCAAATTTAGGTTAATATGGCATTTTTGAATTACCTCGGAATTATGAGAACCGTCAAAGATGATAAATATATATTGAATTATGACAAAGGTTAGTGTCTAGCTTTGTTTATACCGTACTATACATAATACAAACATATGTACTACATAGGTTATATATTGCTAGTCTTATTAAACTCACCATTTTCTCTTGCTGGTTGCGTGCATACTCCCAATCACCACTGTCGAGGCTGTATTGAACCGTGTATTTCGTCACCCATTGCTGATTTGTGCCGGATCTGCCTTGCAAAACTATTCCAGTGACAGACCATACTTGACCAAAATCCACCTGTATCCATTGGTTGACGTCATTTGACACAGCGGTCCAACTTCCGGAACTACTATCTCCGTCAGGAAGGTCCAATCGCGCATTGCGGGCGCCATGTTTGGCACTGTATTCACTTGAAGCTGTAATTTGACTGTCTTGTATTCGTTTATCTTTCATACCCAATGGGGTCACACAGTTAACTGAAATGAAGTGATTTTATTATTCCATAAGTCTCCCCTTGGTTTAAAGAGTTGCCTATTTGGAATTGAAGATTAGTGATGATTTACAAAGATGGAACACCTTTTTATGGTGTTTTTTTAAACAACTAAATAAAACATGATTGTATAGGTACGTGAATTATTGTTTTGATACATATGATAAACAATCCTTAAGACTAGTTTACTTTTGGACATGCATCATAAAATGACATTTTCCCCCGGAACTCTTTATTCTTATTAAGGCATAGGCTTAACCATGCTACCTGGGTCCAAAAGCACTCTTTACCTCAATAAAAATGTGAGCTAATAATAATAATAATAATAATAATGCATTTATAATGCGCCATCTATCTAGACAACCTATTCCGAGGCGCAAACATCAAAACAAATAAAACAAACAGTTAAAATATAAAAACAGTTACATAGAAATCAACCAGTCAAATCATAATGATACCCTAAACATTAAATTACGAACAAAATGCAAAGATTTACCAAGTTGAATTTACCTTTACATCCCAGTATTTCAAATCGCATGCTTATGATAGAACGCCATTTTTTAGGACGAACCCGGATGTTGGTCGCCATGACCGGAGCAGCAAACAAACTTATGACTGGTGTGTTTTGGTCTGAGTTTCCAGTAAAGGTCTTCAGTTATAAGGAGAACAAAATTAGCGTATTTAACAAAACCGACAAGATACTTCATGTTCACTATTTAAACACTTTCTACGCGGCGATCAATACCATATTAGCAAAATAGGTCTAGTTCTTTTCAGAACATTTTCCCACATTTCAAAGCATATCTCTATAATAACTAATAATCTCGTCGCGATTCCAAATATCACAATAAAATTATGTTGACATTTGTGAACTTTTGTTATTGTCGTCTCCAGTCACCTGTCGAGTGGAAGTTAATATTATTAAACAAAAAACGATGTGACATGTTGTGATAGTATTTCATACCATCATGACATTTTAGGACATCTTGGTGTAAAATAGCAAGAGCATTTGATTGAAAAGTGTTGATTTTATAGTCACAGATTCTCGAAAATAGTCAGCAATGTATGGATAGTGTTCACTCAAATACTAGTCAGCAATGTTTTGGCGATGTTCATTAAACAAAGCGGGTATCGATATGTCTAGGTGATATGTTTCGTTGACATTAATTGAAATAGTCAACAATGTTTCGGTTATGTCAATTTAGAATAGTCAACCATATCTAGGTGATGCTTATTGAAAATAGTAAACCGTGTCCGAGAGATGTTCATTGAAGGAAAACAGTGTTACATCAAACTTAGCTCTTCTAAGGCTTGGCATTAGCTGTTCTTGGTATTTTAGGTTTAGATAATAATAGGGTGATATTATTGTGTTATTAGGTACATGTAGTAGTCCTATTATGGGATATCAACTCACCGTGTCGTCCAGCTTTTCGTAAGCATACCGCCATGAAATGCCATCATCGTAACTGTATTGCACTTTGTATTTCTTCACCCATTGATTATAGCCGTCTCTGCCTTGAAGTATTACACCCGAGACAAACGTTACGTCTTGAAGATCGACCCGTATCCATTGATTGCCGTTTTTAGATCCAGCCGTCCAACTTCCAGTACTGGTTGCTCCAGCAGGAAGATCCAATCGCGCGTTGTCAGCCCCATGTTTAGCACTGTATTTACTAGAGGCTGTTATCTGGCCGTCTAAAATGAGTCCATCTTTCATACCAAGCGCCTCTGCACAGTTAACTGAAATATTAATGATTTCTTTGTTGAATCAATAGGCCTATTTTTGTTCAAAATGATTGCCTAAACAACCGTGTTGTCCGAGATCAAACCAAAAATAAATACAAATATCATTTCTAAGACACCGCCGTGATCAGGATAAAGCATCTTCACACCGTGTTCAGAACCGCCTGTTTTGATTCCTTGGACATGTAATCCGTATCCTGAATGACGAGTCTGCTTAATTGGCATTAGAGGAGAATTTTATGTCCATATACCTAGTATTGGACCTACATACAACATACATTTGGTGAATAGCCTCAGATTCAAAAAACGAGATAAAGCCAATATTGCTACATACATGTAAAGGTAGCCGTGCATCGAGTAAACTTTCGGTTGCCCATTCTACAACCGAAAGATAATACACCTTTTTTCCATGTGATTATGAAATATCTATAAATAAGGCCCTACGTCACAGGGGATGGCCTAAAGTTTCTCAACATTTCCCCCCAAGTTGCTGTAAATTCCACAAGGTTGTGGAAAGTTAATATGCAGTTTCATAATAAAAGGCTTGAGACATTTATATTTTCTGCAACTTACGGTAACATACATACATATGGGATTAAAAAAACACCTTAATGTAGACTACATTAGCGCAACTTTGGCGATTTTAGAAAAACTTAGTGCACATTAGTCAACTAGTGCAGCAATAGAGAATTTAAAGGGGCATTGAGAGATTTCACAAAAAAATGAAATGAAATATTCTCACATTGTTTACATAGATGATATACATAGAAACCCTCTCATGTAAGTCTTCCCAAAAAAAATCAGTAAAAAAATAGAATAAAAGACATTTTGTCAGCATTTCCGAAGGTATATTGGTGCTTTTCACCTTTTTTTTAAATTTTGGTTAAAAGTCACCACCAATTGAATCATGGAGTTCATGAATAAGCATCACGTAACAAGACATGGGTGATCTTCCAGGTTATTTTGATTAAAGATAAAACAAATAAGTGAGAAGCCATCTGTGGCCTTTTAGATGAATATGGCTAGTTTCGATGTGATCATATAAAAACTCAAAATGCTAGCAAATCCATGAATTTCACATAAAATACTGCAAATTAAGCTCTATAATTTTGGGTGGTAGTTAGTACGTATATCATACTTTTATCAATATTATGTGTGCTTCTGATTTTGATATTGTTAAAATAATTGCTAACTATATTAATGCTGCTTTTGATATTCGTTCTATGGTGCAGTAGCATTAATTTGTCTCATGCATGATATAAATTGTATTCATGAACTGAAGCGCACATGCGCATTGTACTCGCTGTTGTGTATGTTTTCTACATTGTATGTGTGCTATTTGACTATACCTGTATGTTGGGTTTTATATGTCAATAAAATTGAACTGAATATAAGCATTACGTATATGTGAAAACCCAACTTCTGAAAACAATGATGGCTCCCTCCATGACGGATCTCTTAGTGCCCCTTTAAGAAAGACTTACTGCAACTTAGCACAACTTTGGAATGTTTTAGAACATATTTGTGGGGGACCTGCTCACAAAACACACCATAAGTGTTGAAGAAAAGAATATTTTTCTGATTGGTTGATGTTGAACATGCTGAAATTACAAGCTTTAAAATGATGTATCACTTGTCATAATTGCTCAAACTTTTGTATGTCAATTAAAATCCAATATTTTTCTTGTAAATTTCTTTGTTTTCTATTGATTTATGACAATTTTGTTGAGCTGTATTCCATTAGTGTTTTGTGCAACTTTAAGGAATTGTTTCGATTACGCGCAATTTTGGGCAATCCCCCGTAACACGGAGCCTCTAATTAAACACACCTTCGCATCCGAGTACTTCAAATCTCAAGCTTATCCTGGTATGCCATTCAACGGGTTGTATCCGGATATATGCTGCCATCAACGTAGACGAAAATAAACTGGCAACCTTAGTATTTCTGTCTGTGTTTCCATTAAAGACCTTTTCGATAACAAAATCAAAAAATATATTATGTAAACTATTCATTTTAACTGTCAGAATGTGTCTGATGTGTTATATACATGTGCTTATCTGCCATTTGAAATTATATGCTGATCGTACTGAACTTCTTGTTTTTACTTTTAATTGATCACATTTTAGAACCTTTATAGGGGGTGAAATCTTTAAGGGACCGATAACCGTTAATGATTACAATAATCGAAGATAGAAAACTGTCATTGAATATGTCCCTTGTAAAAGATCCAACTGCCAATTGAAAATCAATGACAAACTTGGAGACAACATCTAGCAACTCGCCTCGCTTGATAAGTCAATGTAATTTTTAAAACAAGATTTTTTAAATATTTTGTCGTATATTCTCTCACCATGTTGTCCTCTTGATTACGCACATACTGCCAGGCAACACCATTGTAGCTGTACTGTACTTTGTATTTCGTCACCCATTGGTCATAAGAACCTGATCGGCCTTGCAGAACTGTCCCTGAAATGAACCTTACTCCTCCAAATTCCACCTGTATCCACTGGTTGACGTCCTTGGAACCAGCAGTCCAACTACCTGTACTGCCAGCTCCATTTGGCAGATCCAACCTGGCATTGTCCGGACCATGTTTGGCATTATACGAGCTGGAAGCTGTGATCTGGGAGTGTGATATCCTACCATCCTTCATACCAAGTGCCCTGACACAGTCAACTGAAATAAATTCATTTGATTTTGTGTTACATTTCGTGGATGAAATAAATCTGAATATAAATTGTTGACGGTTATTGGTTGTCTAGCATTTCCATGTCAAATGCTACTACTGTGTTCAAAAGAGAAAGATTTGTACACAAATACTAAACATTATCTTTGTTTGTTTTGTTGGGGTGATTGTTTGTTTGTTTGTTTCCATGTTTATTTAAACATACTTTTCGATGGATTGTATATTTGTTCGTTTGTATTTATTTTTGTTTTGTTTTCAAGATTGTATGACATTAGCTGGACAATTCTGGTATGATATACACCCATCCTTATTTATTATTAATTTGCATTGTGAATCTGAAACGTTATAGCATACCGTACCTGGGCATTCAAGTATTTCGAGTCTCAGGCATATATGATCGTGCCATTCAATAGGGCGTATGCGGATAGCGGTCATTCCAACCGCAGAATCGAACCAACTCGTTGAGGGCGTATTTCTGTTCGAATTTCCACTATAGACCTTGAAAAGATAATGGACGACAAAAATACCAGGTCTGAATAATTGGATGTTACATTTTAACTACAAATTCCTCATCATTTAAAGGTGTACTAAGAGATGTTTAAGATTTGTTTTAATACTAAATTTACTTAATATGTAAGATACGGTAATCATTATAATTGGCCATTATTGTTGTTTCTACTCACAAAAAAGCAGCAAAACTTGAATAAAACAATGTTTTAATATGTTTTAGTACCCCTTTAACGGATGGATATTGTCTGAAAGCATAATTTGAAATACGATTGTACCAAATGTATAAATTAAAGATGGAGATGTTTGAGCCTGTTTTGAATAGTTTTCTTTCCTCCTTGTGGATTAAAGGAGGTGTCCCGCAAGTATACAATTGTGCATTATATGTTAGAAAAATAACTATCGAGCCCAACTTTTGTAATTATATTGAACAAAACACCACACTTATGACAAAAACAAATAAAAACCGCAATCTCTCAACATGCAATTTTTAAAATTCGCGGCGATCCAAAGTCCCGGTGTCGATGAAGTCATAGTTATACAATGCACATGTGCAAATTTGAGCACCGATACCCGTGACGTCATCGACACCGGGACTTTCGATCGCCGCGAATTTTAAAAATTGCATGTTGAGTGATGGCAGTTTTTATTCATTTTTGTGACTAGTATGATGTTTTGTTCTAACTAATTATTTTTCTAACAAATAATGCTCAATGTTGTGCTTGCGGGACCCTTCCTTTAACAATAACACTTGAAATCTACCTAGTCATTAGTATGCTTTGTATGACGAAAACACTTCCACTGTCATTGACTGACTCTTATTTCTTTAAATAATTGTTATCAAATATTTAAAAACAATGATAATCATTAGCTTACTGTGACTTGCTGGTTGACACCCCTCAAGTCATTCCATAGAATATCATCAGTGCTGTATTGAACACGGTATTTCGTCACCCACTGATCCAAGTCTGATCTTCCTTGCAATGTTATTCCAGAAATAGACCTCAAGGAACCAAACGTAATCTGAATCCATTGGTTGGCGTCCCAACTGCCGGCACACCAAGCTCCAACTCGTCCGTTTTCAGCCGAGTGATCCAATCTTGCGTTATTTGCACCATGGTTAGCATCGTATTCACTTGATGCTGTAATCTGGTTGTCTCGTATCCGCCCATCTTTCATTCCAAGCGGTAAAGGGTATTCACATACAACTGAAATGGATTTGTGAGAGTACGATGACAAATCAACTACTTCCAAAAGATCCTTTCCTGGTTTTTGAAACTTAAATCTATATTATAATATTCGATTTATTCGATTCGAATGTTCCAGACAATTGCTGTGTATAACATAACAGTGTTAAATCCTTGGCTTAGGTTCACTATTACCAGCCACATTCTATTCATTTCATTTCATCTGTCACCAAATGAACGGGTGTAGGCTAGTCCAGACAGGAAAGGTGATCTTTCCTGGTCCAGACTATGCGCTCAATATTTATGGCGGGATTTATGGCTTGATCAGCGTTGGGCATTCGTTTGGCATTAGTTGTATTCGTTAGCGGTTCGTAGGGGTTCACCGTGGTGCGCAGGGGTCTAAAATAATGTTTGCACATGTTCAAGGTATTGAGCGGATGACAACGTAGTGATCAATACGATACGCTATGTATACGTTGAGCATTCGCTATGTGAACGTTTCGCGCGTTGGGTGTAGGTTGCTTCTTCGTCGTCAGCTGTTCGATCAAAACGAACAGATGGATTGGACGTATATGGCCGAACAGTTGACGAAGAAGCTACCAACACTTAAAACATTTGATATTCCCCGTGCAAGAGAAATATTTATTAATACGTCAAACAATTAATGGTACTGCCGAAAAACCAATTCCAAACATTACCAAACAATTAGCGTTGGAAGTCGGATGCTCAGGACCAAACTCAACAAGTACTAGAGAACACAGTGAATGCTTCAACAGGAAAGTTGCCCAATGAAGATACATTGTAGTAAGGGGAATTCACTTATTCTTCATTTACACATTGCCTACCTATGCAGACGAAACCGTTCCCGCTCCATCCTTCATCACACTGACACGTAAAACTACCTGGCGTGTTCATACACATAGCGTTATCGTCACAACTGTTGGGAGCACATTCATTTATATCTGTTTCGAAAAAGTAAGGCGTAAATGTTTGATTATATGATTATATTGCTATTGTTTGGGAATCTGCATGCAGAAGAGGCTAACGATAGAGTCAGTGGCGTAACTGTGGTCTTACATTTCTGAATTTACGGGGAAGGAGCAAGAGGGGGGTGGGGGCAGGCCTGTTATCATGGGGCATGATCGATTAATTTTAGTACGTATTTACAATGCCTTGATCAAGACAAGCATATATGTATGATATCTTATTATCATAAACGTATACCTGTGCAGTGTATTCCATCACCTCGCCATCCTGTATTGCAAGTACAGATGAAACTTCCTGGTGTGTTCATGCAATCAGCGTTGTCACCACAATTATCTAAGCCATCGGCACATTCATCTATATCTGTAGTAATATAGTTACATAGATTAGAAAACAATAACAACTACAGTTAAGTGTCGATGCACTCATTTTTAGAATTGACTCTACGTTGAATACCATTATTGCGCAAAAATCGGCATTTACAATGCCTTGATCCAGACAGGCATATGCATATCTTATTAGCATAAATGTATACCTGTGCATTGTATTCCATCGCCGCGTGTAATTGACATAAATAATCTCTTCAAAGGATTTTTAATTCATGTTCTGCTTACTTCTACCCCTCCCCCGTAATTCAAGTCCTGATTACTTCCACACCCCTCCCCCCGACGGTAATTCAAGTTCTGCTTACTTCCACCCCATCCCCATTCGCCGCCGCCGCTTGTAATTGACATAAATAATCTGTTCAAAAACACGATACTATACAAATAAAAATTTACAATTTTAGCATAATTTTGATCTATGTAAAAACGAATGAAAACATGTTAAAAAGTTTGCTGACACCCTCAGTGAACATCGGCAACACCCGCGATTCCTGAGCAACGAATCAAAACAAAGCGCGTGGTGCGCGAATTGAAGGGCGCACAAGCGGAGGGCATTATGCACTTCAATGCACTCAGCTCCGCACACATTATTGTCTTGCTTTCTGATTGGTTCGTCACTATAAGAATGTATGAATTTGGATCAAATTATGGGTCATCCAAAGTTATGTTTTATACTTCTTCTGGACTTTGAAAACAATGTTTAAATTATTTTCCTTTTCCTTCACTTTCTTTCTTCGGGGTGTGGGTAGGGGGGGGGGGGGGGGGGGTGGTGGTGGGGGGGGGGGGGAGAGTCAAGCGAGGAAGAGAGCAAAGATGGAGAAGGGGTCATTTTCTTTGACAATTTATATCGTCGTCATTTTATGAGCCCCTAAACAAAAGCGATTATTTTCATGATCCCCCTACTCAGATGTTAATTCACACCTTCAACTCCCCAACAAGCTCAAATTTTGTGAATGTTAAATTTTGACCGCTTACCAGTAAAGTTAGCTTTGGATTGGACTCATTCAGTATCATTTCTATAATATTTCGATCCATTTCGATTCATTTCGATCCATTTTAACCAATTTCAACTAATTTTGATCCATTTCACTAAAAGCTAATACCCATTTTTAGGTCGTAAAGTGTAAATCCTTCAAACATTTACAAACGTTATAATCTATATCTCTTCATTGAATTGTGAAACCGAAGTTCAACCCAAAACACTGCCATATTGCATATTTTAAGGAAGAGGCCACGGAGGAGAAGGAGGAGGCCACGGAGGAGGAGGCCACGAAGGAGGCCACGGAGGCTACGGAGGTCACGGAGGCCACGGAGGAGAAGGAGGCTACGAAGGAGGAGGAGGCCACGGAGGAGGAGGAGGAGGCCACGGAGGAGGCCAAGGAGGCCACGGAGGAAGAGGAGGCAACGGAGGAGGAGGAGGCCACGGAGGAGGAGGAGGCCACGAAGGAGGAGGAGGCAACGGAGGAGGAGGAGGCCACGGAGGAGGAGGAGGCCACGGAGGAGGCCACGGAGGACGAGGAAGCCACGGAGGACGAGGAGGCCAAGGAGGAGGAGGAGGAGGAACATCATTTTAGAAACCACACCATTCTATCCATATTTGTATGTAAAGACAAAATAAAATGTTGATTTCTTTATCGCCCACAATTAAACTATTTTGTGTGCATGTGGCGATATACCTGGATAAGTGGAAAAGTTATTGCATTTTTTGTTTATTTGTTTGTTTGTTTGGTTGACGGCGCGTTAGTAATTTCATTAAAGAGTAAACATGCAATTAATTTTGGCAAAATAGAAACATTTAAATCCTACTTACCATCAATAGTCGGGACAGGAGATAAATCAGTGGTAGGAGGGACCGCAGTGCTTGGGATAAGTGGAACTGCAGTTGAATATAATAAAACATAAGGAAAATCATTATCATGGGAAATTCTTTTTAAAATTATGATTTTTTTTTATTCATGCGATAAACTCATTTCCTCTGTCTCATGCTTTGGACTTTTGTAGGGTTAAAGAAAGCGTATTGTGTGAGTAATTTAATAGAATCAACTCAATATTAAGTGCCATTTAAATTTGCCATATGAAAAACATGCATTGAGTTGAATGTTTGCAAAAGATATTCGGGCAAATTTGCACATAGAAAAATAAAAATATTTCAGATGAGTTTTGCTTTTTATTAATTCGTTCATCAAATGAATGGTGAAGGGCTACTTATTCAAACAACCGCGACAAACATGGTAACATGTGGTTTATAATTAGGGGTAATTTTTACAGAAATACAAACAAAATGCAACTTTTCGCCTGCAATGATGACAACATACTTACCATCAATAGTCGGGACAGGAGATAAATCAGTGGTAGGAGGGACCTCAGTACTTGGCATATGTGAAACTGTAGTTGGAAAGAATAAAACATCGTCCAATCCTTTATATGGGTAATTCCCTTTAAAAGCATGATTTATTTTTAATTCATACGATGTACTCATTTCCTCTTTTTCATGCCTTTGGACTTTTGGAGGGTTAAAGAGAACATATCGTGGAAGTAATTTAATAAAATAAACTGAATATTTGGTGCAATTAAATTTGCCGAATGAAAAAAAATCATTGAGCCAGGGGCTTATTCTAGGCAATCGAGAGAAATATAGAGATAGCCAATTACCTCGGTAAATGTTGGCAAATGATATTCGGGCACATTTGCACACACAAAAATAATAATATTTCATACGATTTTTTTTCTCTTTCTTATCAATTCGCTCATCAAATTAATGGTGTAGGGCTACTTATTCAAACAACCGCTACAAACTTAGTAAAATGTGGTTTATAATTAGGGGTATGTTTTACAGAAATACAAACAAAATGCAACTTTTCGCCTGCAATGATGACAACATATTTTACTACATATGATTTATCTTTTCATACACGAGTTACTCACCTGAATAGGTGAATCCAGCTTGGTAAGCGTACGAAAAGGAGGCACCTGCCCTTCCTTCCCGCAGTACCATCATAATGTAGACAGAGACGGTGAATGTCGCCAACGGATTCGTATTTACAACGCTATGCACACCTGGTGTCACTTCACCACGGATACAACACATGGATTCGTCTTCAGTAGTTAGCTTAGACCAATTTGACATGGAGGTCGTATCATCGAATACCAGGTTGTCAACATCACTACAGTTTGTAATGACGTTCATGGAATATGATTTTGCACTTGATTGTCGTGTTGTTTCAAAGACTGGGAAGGTAACGTTGTTATAGTAGGATTTTAACGGGGTAACAACTATCATTGCAGGATCACCGCGAGCATCACAAGCAAAAAGCCCCTTCATGTATTTAACCACCAGTACAGGATAGTTTGATCGAATCGTAACCATCGTCTCTGTCGAGACATCCGCCTCATAATAGTCTCCTACTCCTTGAAGTTCCACGGTCCCGATATTAGATATGGACAGCGTCGTTGGCTGGTTACCGGAAATAACACGATATATGTATCCGCATGATTTTGTCAAGATTGGAGATAATATGAATCTTTGTCCCCATGTCTCAACAGGTGGAACATTAATGAGTAAACCATCGGGTTGGTTTTCCCCTCTAGGTACCTTAGTCCACATTCCACTAGTTACAGATATGTGTTTGTTTGAGTTTATGTGTGTCCCAGTGAGGTCCTCCATGCTTGCTCCGAAAGTCTGACTTTTTTGAAGATTGATACTTTGTTCTCTACCTGCTTTGGTTACAAAATCAACAGATGTCTCGTTCTCAAGTGCAGTGATTGTGAAACTAGATGGGTAAACCGAAACAAATGGCAGATAAGATGGGATTATATACTCCATGCCTAATTGAAGGTTGTCATACACTGAGAAGCCGTCACCGTCTCCGAAACCATTATCGAATGCATGTATGTTAACTGCATAGGAAGAGATTACAATAATTGCTTTGTCATCATACAAACCGGCATCTGTAACAAGGGCATCATTGGGCAATGTGATGTCAGCGTTGTTATATCTCGTTATCGTCGTATTCACCTCAAACCCCAAACCTGGAATGGTGAGTGTGGTGAGGACTGGGTTCAACGAAGACGTAGTGATGACAACATGAGGTGGATGACTGGATGTGTAGGTCGAACAAATAGCAAACACGTGCATCTGTTTTTCAGCTAACTCAGCATACAGAACTGAAATATATTTAAAAATAATGGATAAATATGAAATGTATTAGTGTAAAGTGTTAATCCTTCAAACATTTACAATCGTTATAATCTATATCTCCATTTAATTGTGAAACAGAAGTTCAACCCAAAACACTGCCATATGCATATTTCAAGGAGGAGGCTACGGAGGAGAAGGTGGAGGAGGCCACGGAGGTTACGGAGGTCACGGAGGCCACGGTGGAGGCCACGGAGGAGGAGGCCACGGAGGAGGAGGCCACGGACGAGGCCACGGGGGAGGAGGCCACGGAGGCCACGGAGGAGGAGGAGGAGGAGGAGGCCACAGAGGCCACGGAGGAGGAGGAAGTCACGGAGGCCACGGAGGAGGAGGTGGAGGTGGAGGAGGAGGAGGAGGAGGAGGAGTAGGAGGAGGAGGAGGAGGAGGAGGAACATCATTTTAGAAAGCACACCACAGACGCCTACCATTCTATCCATATTTGTTGCCCACAATTAAACTAGTTTGTGTGCATGTGGCGATACACTTGGATAAGTGGAAAGGTTATTGCAATTTTTGTTTATGTTTTGTTTGTTTGGTTGACGGCGCGTTAGTAATTTCTTTAAAGAGTAAACATGCAATTAATTTGGGCAAAATCGAAACATTTAAACCCTACTTACCATCAATAGTCGGAACAGGAGATAAATCAGTGGTAGGAGGGACCGCAGTGCTTGGGATAAGTGGAACTGCAGTTGAATATAATAAAACATAAGGAAAATCATTATCATGGGAAATTCTTTTTAAAATTATGATTTTTTTTTATTCATGCGATAAACTCATTTCCTCTGTCTCATGCTTTGGACTTTTGTAGGGTTAAAGAAAGCGTATTGTGTGAGTAATTTAATAGAATCAACTCAATATTAAGTGCCATTTAAATTTGCCATATGAAAAACATGCATTGAGTTGAATGTTTGCAAAAGATATTCGGGCAAATTTGCACATAGAAAAATAAAAATATTTCAGATGAGTTTTGCTTTTTATTAATTCGTTCATCAAATGAATGGTGAAGGGCTACTTATTCAAACAACCGCGACAAACATGGTAACATGTGGTTTATAATTAGGGGTAATTTTTACAGAAATACAAACAAAATGCAACTTTTCGCCTGCAATGATGACAACATATTTTACTACATATGATTTATCTTTTCATACACGAGTTACTCACCTGAATAGGTGAATCCAGCTTGGTAAGCGTACGAAAAGGAGGCACCTGCCCTTCCTTCCCGCAGTACCATCATAATGTAGACAGAGACGGTGAATGTCGCCAACGGATTCGTATTTACAACGCTATGCACACCTGGTGTCACTTCACCACGGATACAACACATGGATTCGTCTTCAGTAGTTAGCTTAGACCAATTTGACATGGAGGTCGTATCATCGAATACCAGGTTGTCAACATCACTACAGTTTGTAATGACGTTCATGGAATATGATTTTGCACTTGATTGTCGTGTTGTTTCAAAGACTGGGAAGGTAACGTTGTTATAGTAGGATTTTAACGGGGTAACAACTATCATTGCAGGATCACCGCGAGCATCACAAGCAAAAAGCCCCTTCATGTATTTAACCACCAGTACAGGATAGTTTGATCGAATCGTAACCATCGTCTCTGTCGAGACATCCGCCTCATAATAGTCTCCTACTCCTTGAAGTTCCACGGTCCCGATATTAGATATGGACAGCGTCGTTGGCTGGTTACCGGAAATAACACGATATATGTATCCGCATGATTTTGTCAAGATTGGAGATAATATGAATCTTTGTCCCCATGTCTCAACAGGTGGAACATTAATGAGTAAACCATCGGGTTGGTTTTCCCCTCTAGGTACCTTAGTCCACATTCCACTAGTTACAGATATGTGTTTGTTTGAGTTTATGTGTGTCCCAGTGAGGTCCTCCATGCTTGCTCCGTTATAACGAAAAGTCTGACTTTTTTGAAGATTGATACTTTGTTCTCTACCTGCTTTGGTTACAAAATCAACAGATGTCTCGTTCTCAAGTGCAGTGATTGTGAAACTAGATGGGTAAACCGAAACAAATGGCAGATAAGATGGGATTATATACTCCATGCCTAATTGAAGGTTGTCATACACTGAGAAGCCGTCACCGTCTCCGAAACCATTATCGAATGCATGTATGTTAACTGCATAGGAAGAGATTACAATAATTGCTTTGTCATCATACAAACCGGCATCTGTAACAAGGGCATCATTGGGCAATGTGATGTCAGCGTTGTTATATCTCGTTATCGTCGTATTCACCTCAAACCCCAAACCTGGAATGGTGAGTGTGGTGAGGACTGGGTTCAACGAAGACGTAGTGATGACAACATGAGGTGGATGACTGGATGTGTAGGTCGAACAAATAGCAAACACGTGCATCTGTTTTTCAGCTAACTCAGCATACAGAACTGAAATATATTTAAAAATAATGGATAAATATGAAATGTATTAGTGTAAAGTGTTAATCCTTCAAACATTTACAATCGTTATAATCTATATCTCCATTTAATTGTGAAACAGAAGTTCAACCCAAAACACTGCCATATGCATATTTCAAGGAGGAGGCTACGGAGGAGAAGGTGGAGGAGGCCACGGAGGTTACGGAGGTCACGGAGGCCACGGTGGAGGCCACGGAGGAGGAGGCCACGGAGGAGGAGGCCACGGACGAGGCCACGGGGGAGGAGGCCACGGAGGCCACGGAGGAGGAGGAGGAGGAGGAGGCCACAGAGGCCACGGAGGAGGAGGAAGTCACGGAGGCCACGGAGGAGGAGGTGGAGGTGGAGGAGGAGGAGGAGGAGGAGGAGTAGGAGGAGGAGGAGGAGGAGGAGGAACATCATTTTAGAAAGCACACCACAGACGCCTACCATTCTATCCATATTTGTTGCCCACAATTAAACTAGTTTGTGTGCATGTGGCGATACACTTGGATAAGTGGAAAGGTTATTGCAATTTTTGTTTATGTTTTGTTTGTTTGGTTGACGGCGCGTTAGTAATTTCTTTAAAGAGTAAACATGCAATTAATTTGGGCAAAATCGAAACATTTAAACCCTACTTACCATCAATAGTCGGAACAGGAGATAAATCAGTGGTAGGAGGGACCGCAGTGCTTGGGATAAGTGGAACTGCAGTTGAATATAATAAAACATAAGGAAAATCATTATCATGGGAAATTCTTTTTAAAATTATGATTTTTTTTTATTCATGCGATAAACTCATTTCCTCTGTCTCATGCTTTGGACTTTTGTAGGGTTAAAGAAAGCGTATTGTGTGAGTAATTTAATAGAATCAACTCAATATTAAGTGCCATTTAAATTTGCCATATGAAAAACATGCATTGAGTTGAATGTTTGCAAAAGATATTCGGGCAAATTTGCACATAGAAAAATAAAAATATTTCAGATGAGTTTTGCTTTTTATTAATTCGTTCATCAAATGAATGGTGAAGGGCTACTTATTCAAACAACCGCGACAAACATGGTAACATGTGGTTTATAATTAGGGGTAATTTTTACAGAAATACAAACAAAATGCAACTTTTCGCCTGCAATGATGACAACATACTTACCATCAATAGTCGGGACAGGAGATAAATCAGTGGTAGGAGGGACCTCAGTACTTGGCATATGTGAAACTGTAGTTGGAAAGAATAAAACATCGTCCAATCCTTTATATGGGTAATTCCCTTTAAAAGCATGATTTATTTTTAATTCATACGATGTACTCATTTCCTCTTTTTCATGCCTTTGGACTTTTGGAGGGTTAAAGAGAACATATCGTGGAAGTAATTTAATAAAATAAACTGAATATTTGGTGCAATTAAATTTGCCGAATGAAAAAAAATCATTGAGCCAGGGGCTTATTCTAGGCAATCGAGAGAAATATAGAGATAGCCAATTACCTCGGTAAATGTTGGCAAATGATATTCGGGCACATTTGCACACACAAAAATAATAATATTTCATACGATTTCTTTTTGTTTCTTATCAATTCGCTCATCAAATTAATGGTGTAGGGCTACTTATTCAAACAACCGCTACAAACTTAGTAAAATGTGGTTTATAATTAGGGGTATGTTTTACAGAAATACAAACAAAATGCAACTTTTCGCCTGCAATGATGACAACATATTTTACTACATATGATTTATCTTTTCATACACGAGTTACTCACCTGAATAGGTGAATCCAGCTTGGTAAGCGTACGAAAAGGAGGCACCTGCCCTTCCTTCCCGCAGTACCATCATAATGTAGACAGAGACGGTGAATGTCGCCAACGGATTCGTATTTACAACGCTATGCACACCTGGTGTCACTTCACCACGGATACAACACATGGATTCGTCTTCAGTAGTTAGCTTAGACCAATTTGACATGGAGGTCGTATCATCGAATACCAGGTTGTCAACATCACTACAGTTTGTAATGACGTTCATGGAATATGATTTTGCACTTGATTGTCGTGTTGTTTCAAAGACTGGGAAGGTAACGTTGTTATAGTAGGATTTTAACGGGGTAACAACTATCATTGCAGGATCACCGCGAGCATCACAAGCAAAAAGCCCCTTCATGTATTTAACCACCAGTACAGGATAGTTTGATCGAATCGTAACCATCGTCTCTGTCGAGACATCCGCCTCATAATAGTCTCCTACTCCTTGAAGTTCCACGGTCCCGATATTAGATATGGACAGCGTCGTTGGCTGGTTACCGGAAATAACACGATATATGTATCCGCATGATTTTGTCAAGATTGGAGATAATATGAATCTTTGTCCCCATGTCTCAACAGGTGGAACATTAATGAGTAAACCATCGGGTTGGTTTTCCCCTCTAGGTACCTTAGTCCACATTCCACTAGTTACAGATATGTGTTTGTTTGAGTTTATGTGTGTCCCGGTGAGGTCCTCCATGCTTGCTCCGTTATAACGAAAAGTCTGACTTTTTTGAAGATTGATACTTTGTTCTCTACCTGCTTTGGTTACAAAATCAACAGATGTCTCGTTCTCAAGTGCAGTGATTGTGAAACTAGATGGGTAAACCGAAACAAATGGCAGATAAGATGGGATTATATACTCCATGCCTAATTGAAGGTTGTCATACACTGAGAAGCCGTCACCGTCTCCGAAACCATTATCGAATGCATGTATGTTAACTGCATAGGAAGAGATTACAATAATTGCTTTGTCATCATACAAACCGGCATCTGTAACAAGGGCATCATTGGGCAATGTGATGTCAGCGTTGTTATTTCTCGTTATCGTCGTATTCACCTCAAACCCCAAACCTGGAATGGTGAGTGTGGTGAGGACTGGGTTCAACGAAGACGTAGTGATGACAACCTGAGGTGGATGACTGGATGTGTAGGTCGAACAAATAGCAAACACGTGCATCTGTTTTTCAGCTAACTCAGCATACAGAACTGAAATATATTTAAAAAATAATGGATAAATATGAAATGTATTAGTGTAAAGTGTTAATCCTTCAAACATTTACAAACGTTATAATCTATATCTCTTCATTTAATTGTGAAACAGAAGTTCAACTAAAAACACTGCCATAATGCATATTTCAAAGAGGAGGCTACGGAGGAGAAGGTGGAGGAGGCCACGGAGGAGGAGGCCACGGAGGAGGAGGCCACGGAGGAGGAGGCCACGGAGGAGGAGGCCACGGAGGAGGAGGCCACGGAGGAGGAGGAGGAAGCCACGGAGGAGGAGGCCATGGAGGAGGAGGCCACGGAGGAGGAGGAAGCCACGGAGGAAGAGGAAGAGGAAGCCACGGAGGAAGAGGAAGAGGAAGAGGAAGAGGAAGCCACGGAGGAAGAGGAAGAGGAAGAGGAGGAGGAGGAGGAGGAGGAGGAGGAGGAGGAGGAGGAGGAGGAGGAGGAGGAGGAGGAGGAGGAGGAGGAGGAGGAGGAGGAGGAGGAAGAGGAGGAAGAGGAGGAGGAGGAGGAGGAGGAGGAGGAGGAGGAGGAGGAGGAGGAGGAGGAGGAAGAGGAGGAAGAGGAGGAAGAGGAGGAAGAGGAGGAAGAGGAGGAAGAGGAGGAAGAGGAGGAAGAGGAGGAAGAGGAGGAAGAGGAGGAAGAGGAGGAAGAGGAGGAAGAGGAGGAAGAGGAGGAAGAGGAGGAAGAGGAGGAAGAGGAGGAAGAGGAGGAAGAGGAGGAAGAGGAGGAAGAGGAGGAAGAGGAGGAAGAGGAGGAAGAGGAGGAAGAGGAGGAAGAGGAGGAAGAGCAGGAAGAGCAGGAAGAGGAGGAAGAGGAGGAAGAGCAGGAAGAGCAGGAAGAGGAGGAAGAGGAGGAAGAGGAGGAAGAGGAGGAAGAGGAGGAAGAGGAGGAAGAGGAGGAAGAGGAGGAAGAGGAGGAAGAGGAGGAAGAGGAGGAAGAGGCCGTATTCTCGTACATAGTTGAACACGGTTTTAAGCAAAACGCGCGTCTAACTTTGACTTTAAATACATCGTTTAACTAAACGCAATTCTCGTAAATTTGTTTAACTTAAACGCAGGTCTAACTTTAAACTTGGATTTGGGGGTACTTTAACTCGCGTTTAACTCTTCTTGGCTGTCGATTATCTTCAAGTTTATGTCGTGATTTTCCTATCGTGGTACCATGGTTTAAAAGGAATAATGATTTTTTAAAATTATAGCCCTTAAAAGCTTAATATATATATATATAGACAAATAATTAGTTAATACATTAATTAGTTAATCAACTCATTCATTTGTAAATTATTTGACCCAATAGCATTCGTTGGGCTTTGTACATATTAAAAAGGTGTAGGCCTTAGTATGATTGCCTGGATGAATAAATGAATGTAGGCCTATTCAGATTTAGATAGGTAAAGATATCTCATTAAATATTTGGAACTTGTTACTTTTTGCCACCGACTTCAAGTACATAACGGGAAGCCTATTTGTTTTAAACTAGACGAGTACAATAAGGGTAATGTCTTCAATAAAATTCATTATTTAATTTTATACCCCTGTCAAGAAAGTATACAGGGGGGTCAAATTATCAGACAAAATTAAAGTCATAATTAACAAAGAAAGCATTTAACACTTTCCACGCGGCTATTATACAAAACAGATTTTTCAGAAACCTTTCTCAATTTTCAAAGTCTACCTCAAGGATAACTGAACCAAGACTAGGCATGTTTGTACTTCTTTCAATGCATTTCTCATGGTGATTCTAAATAGGGTATTGAAATTCGATGCAATATGTCTTTTTTTAAACATTTTGTGACATTTTGGAATGTTTCCAACTGACACGTTGATGCAGAATTGACAGTTAACACAAAGAAACGCCTAAGACAAAGAACAAAAGAAAGTACCCTCGTCATGAATGAAGGCGTTTCTCATTAAAATTAATGAACGTCCGTATTAGCCAGTGTCTCCTCCTCTTATATAATGTATACTCCTTGACATTACGCGGAGAAAAAATGCTGTGTATGCATTGCATGGCATGGATGATCGGTGGGAATATCGATCACACATGCTACACAACCCATGCATGACAGTTTGAATTTGAATTAGCCCACGCAGAGGAAATGTGCAGAGATCAATACGGAACAAATATGGAATAGGTGCTTGGTATTGAACCTTCGGTCCTGCCCCGCGTAATATATTGAAAATGCGAATTTGGAAACGTCTCGAATTTTCTTTAAATGGGGCTGATCATGGCTTATTATTATTGTTTTGTGGCAAGTTTGGTACCAAATTCATCCAAATGTTTATTTAGCCTTATTGGTCTAACCATAATATGGAAGTCACTATATAGGACATTAACAAAGTGTATGACTTTCTTTTGTTGAACACTTTATTATGATTCTGTATGTGACCCGTCATGTCAAAACATACCACTTGTTTGTTTTTATGCAATGTCTGATTTTTAACATGCAAATATCAATTTTTAAATTGACACCTCATAGTTGAAATTTAGCCTTAAGAATCACGAAATAAGATGAACACAAGTTTAGCATTTCCTTTTAATTTCTTGACATTTTTCAACACATTTCACTTCATATCTAGAAACTAGAAATACCGACAAGAGGTATATTAATTTGATGTGATGGGTCACATTATTATCACATTGTAACAGACGATACGCTACAGCAGCCCCGAACCCTGTGAAATCCCATTCGAAAACTATGTTGGTAGTACGTGTCGCCTCCGTCTATCTCGCCGGGTGTTCACGGCGGGTGATAAATGCGCACGGAATTATTAATTGCGGGTGCGTGACCCCCTGGCCGTGTGGACTAAGACACTGTCATCCATGCTGGAGGACCCGGGGTCGAATCCCATTGTCCGCAAGTCCGGTTTTCCCAGCTAAAATTCGCCCATTTCAACCCCGGATATCGATAGTGTTTTCAACATTTCCATCCCATAAAAGTTAGGGTTATAACGTAATTACGGATACCTATCGAAATTATGAATATCAAATTCCTAGGGGCACCTACATTAAATAATCCCAATAAAATGAATGGAGTTGGATAACCAACTCCAGCTTAAGTGTTCTTTCTTAACATTTTTGCAAGTACGGTAATTTTGAATCAGTCACGTGTCCAATTTCGAAATGAAACTGCAATAGAAGAGAAATACAGGACTTGTTCATGAAACGCGGCGCGGCGGGTAGAGCTCGTTCATCTAGTGTTTCCATTGTACGATGCCAGGGGTCTTACCACTACTGCAATCGCATGGTCGCCATCGTCTTACCATGGTAGGATGCCCTTGATAGAGGAAGGGACACTCGAATAAACAAAATTTCTGCACATGCATTAATACGTGATAAATAATGAATTGTATATTCATGACCCTTACCGCTTTAGGTGGTTCTCTATCTATAGCCTAGATTTCGTCTAGTTTTTCTATTGATATTTAACGCAATGATCGGAGCCAAACACGAACGGGCGTTAAGTGTCACAGGCCATACTTTGTATTAATTTACCGTAAACAAATTGCGTATAGGGCGAAACCTATACACTATAATAATACTGTATACTACAAAATGTCCCTGACCAGATGCTTTGACGTTGGCTAATCCAAAATCAATAATCGATAGGTATTGTTAAAACCAAGCAAGTAGTATGTCAAGGGATAGATCAGACTTCAAGCTTTCAGAAAAATATAACAACCAACTCATTATGCAAATAATATGTTAATTAGCTAGGAATATTGCAATATTTCACATTATCATGAACATTAATTATGTGACTTTTACTGAAATTAGCGTACAATAACTAGTTTCTTACTTGTTGCAAAAGTAATCTGAATAATTTCTTAATATTTTGGATGATTTTAGAGGCATTTTAAGGTTAAATTTCCTTTAAGTACTTTAACAAGAAAGAGAAAAAAAATGATGATAGTCATTAATTCTTGTTGAAATGGGATACAAGTGTCACAATCCATCTAAAACTATCACAATATTTGTTATTGTTCAATATGTAAAATATACCTAAAATTCATATTTTTAGGCCAAATCGTGCCGTATGGCACGATGCGTGTTGATTAGAGTTTTAATATAACACAAGTCCACGATGTAATAAGTTCTACCTCCTATCTTATAACTTTGCTTAACTATGATATATTCCACAATTGTCGCCTTGAATCTTAGCTACGAATTCATAATAAATTGATCTGAGTAGCTTTGAGCACTGGTTGTCTTTTCTGGAGATGAAGTGAAAGCCGAATGTACATTTACCTTGACGAGAACGGATGAAAAATAGCAAAACATCTTCTGAGTACTGATTAATATACTTAGCATACGACCAATTATCAGATACATACATACATATCGGTACAGTTCTAAATTTCAGATCTCTTTTCAACAGACTATAAACGATACAAGTGACTGATTTGGTAGGGAAAATATGCCCGCCGATTAGCAAAAAAAGATCAGGGCAACCCTAAGTTTAACCCTACACTGTAAAAGTCATATTGCTGTTTATATTAACTGAGAGATCCAAAATATACAGAACTAAATGGAGAGATTCCAAGTTTCTCCAAGACATTTCTTTTCTACTATTGATTATCTGATTATCTATTCTGAAGGTTGCACATATAAAGAAAACTCATAATAGGTTACTTTCATGTTAAGGCGCATATTATTTCCATAATCTGGGGTTAAAGATTTAACATACGAGGTGTCACTGTGGTATAACTTGCATTAACAACAAATTTGACTAATATCGAGTTGATATTATACTATTTGGAAACCTACAAGAATTAGTATTGCTTACACTATTATTAATACATAACAATATCATATTATATTTAAATATCATCCATTGCTGTCGATTTTCCTAATTAAAACCGTGCTCTTAGGCTAATGAAAGTAAATTGTTAGTTTCCCGTTACCCGACCGACTCACATTTTGGTCCCCGCGTGAATATTTCATTATTTGGTAAATATTTCATTACTTGTTTGTTTAGAAAAAATAAGCGAAGTTTGACTACAATTTTATCGTATTTCATCAATAAATAAGTACAAATACGATGTAAATTGAATACTCGACATACCAACCCGTCCATATGACAATTTTTTTTTCATTTTTAGCGATTTCGAGGCACTTTTCGAAGCCGTACAACTTGTACAGCAGGCCTATACACCACAAAGAAATTTAATTATTGCCTCCGCGTTCGCTGATTTCCATCAATCCATTTCTACCGAACAGAGCCACTAACCACCATGCACCATATACATTTAGAACGTGCATATAAATATACCGTATCGCTGAAGTAAAATACACTAAATATGTACATTTAATAAACCCAAACATACGATATTTGCACACACAAAATGTAAAGAAAATATAAAAAAATGGTAAATTATATATTTAATTACTACGGGTAAATGATTTCCTTTTAAATTTCAACACTTATAAGAAAATACAAGCATATTTTTACCCCGCTATAATACTGAAAGCATACGTGAACTATACTTTGAAAACTACAGTGGACGACAGTGTAGTATCTGCTACAACTCTTGTTCCTTCGTTCACACTGTTTGATAAAATGATAGCGACGAGTGAACGCAAACCGGTGCGACAGAGGCTATCTTTATAAAAAGACGATGCACAAGTGTAATGGTCTGGAATTCATTTATTTATTGTAGTACGGACATATTTATGCCCCTATTCACAATTATACACTCTTGGTTCTATACACTACACGTATTTGGGCACATTTTATAAAAATAATGAATGTTTTAAAAATAATGAATAATGAATAATGAAATAGTCACCTACTCACTGACCCAAAAAAATGTAACGGGAAACTAACAATTCACTTTCATTAGCCTTAAATCCAACCAATACGGAGAAAAACACGAAAAACAAGGATTATTCTTCGGGTAATTAATTTTCCGTTTCCGTTGTCCAAAATCTCTCTCTGGCTTTCATCGGATAACAACAGTGGATTAGATATCAATTTGTGTATTAAACTATGATTCATAGCTATAATCATAACAAATATCATAAGGCTGACATTCATATTAAAGATGTTATTAGAGAGGAGGTAGACCTTCTTGAACGACCCTCGTACATAACAATACCATTAGGCCTGCACGAACCAATACGCCTAGACACTTTACATTTGAATTCAAAAACTAACTGGAGCGGTTCGCGATTTTCACGGTTATTGGATTTGGCAGTTATTGGGTTTCATGGTTTTGGGTTGTGCGGTTTTGCGAGACATGGTTTGTGGTTAATCCATTAGGATCTCGGTGGAACCAGATTCGATGACGTGTTTACTACAAAAAGTTATTGCATTGTTGTGGTGACAAATTATATTATAACAGTGTAGCAGGCAGCGAATATGGTTTCGGTTGGATGTTTTTTCTGTATCTGTTGTTTAAGTGAGGGGTGGTTATAGGTAAGGAGGGCAATAATCAGAAGTAAGTTTCACTTTGGAAGTGGTAACCCAGGAGCTATAATATCATGGGCACAAATGTAAGATCACTTCTAGGTTAATTTGTCAATTATCTTGTGTAAGCCTGTGACTGCTGAAACCAAATGCCCATTGTTTAGTTGGGTAATTTTAATAATTTAGCGTGGTTGTCATTCACAGCCATTTAACTTCTTCAACTGGTGTATGCCAATTATATCACAGTTACAACGCACACATATGTTGCTGCCATGCGTTGGCGTCAGACATCGAAAATGAACTTGCTCTCACAGTAAATTGATCACTGGAGAACGGGAAAACTACATTTCGTCCAAAAACATTTCGTCCAAATACATTTCGTCCAATCATGTTTTGTCCAACATTATTTTGTCCAATCAAATTTTCGCCCAAACCTGAATTTGTCCAAAAAAGTATTGTCCAAATCGTTATTAGTCCAAAAAATGTTTGTCCAATTTTTTTTGTCCAAAGAATTTGTGTCCAATTTTCTTTGGTCCAAAGAATTTTTGTTCAAAGAATTTTTGACCAATTTTCTTTTGTCCAAAGAATTTTTGTCCAATTTTCTTTGGTCCAAAGAATTTTTGTCCAAAGAATTGTTGTCCAATTTTGTTTTATCCATGATTGAAGTCAAATTTGCTTTGCCAAATTATTGTCTATAGCTTTTTTAGAAGTGCACAAAAGTCCCCCACATAATGCTATGGACATAATTAAAGCGAAAATATCTTAGATTTGGCTTTCCCAAATTTGAAGGAAAAAAGGGAAACTTTAATAATCCAAACCGCTAAACACTTGCGTTGCGGGCAAAGAGGGCTGCATACATGCCGATATCCTCCTTCTGTGTTACAGAGTACATATTAGGGACGCACCATTTGATTTTCAGGGGGGGGGGCATGGAAGTTGGGGTCGGGCGGATTTTTTTTTTTCACCACCAAAGTAGGTGGATTTTTTTTTTCTTCGCCGCCTTCGGTGGCAATTATTATTATTTTTTTTCAAATGCGGCAAAGTGGTGTTTTTTTAGGGTTTTACTGTTTTTCTTTATATTGAGGTGGGTGAGTCATCTTTTCTTTTTTTTTTACTCAGCAGTGGGTCATCTTTTTTTTCTTCTTCCTTGTTGGTGGGCAAAGTTGTTTTTTCTTTTCCTGGATAGTGGGCAAAGTTTTTTTAATTTTTTAAACTTCCATGCCCCCCCCCCCTGAGTATCTAATGGTGCATCCCTTACAAGTCTTGATGGTGTGTGGAGGTCACAAACCCGGACATAAACTATGCTGATTTATAAATGCTAGACAAACTGTTTTTATTGAAGCTATTTATAGTTAACTCGGACAAACAGAGAACTGAGTAAAATGAAACATGTTCTTTAAATTAATAGCTAACTTTGTTAAAATCCTTTGGATTTCATTCTTTCGATCGGGAAACCATATGAACATTACATTCTTTCCTTCGTCAAGACATAGAAAAGCAACCAAAATAAAGAATTTACACCATCGGTCAGGGTTTAGTCTTGTGAAAACAGGCTCCTTATTGTGCGAAAACCAACCAATTAGACTAGTCTGTGCGAAAACAAAAGTTGATAGAAATTCATGATATGTTATAAATTATTCACTGCTTTGGAATAACATATTATGAGACCTTCTTTAATCTTCTTTTTAATGACACGCAGAGAATTTCTAAAGTCCATCAATATAGATGTTCATTGTGGTTGCGTCGCATTCCCGTGGTTAAAGTACAAGCAAGGTAGAAGTAGTAGTGACTGTACCATGTTTCAATCAGTTTTTACACTCAGATTATGAGGAACAATGTTAATAATTGATATCTCTGGGCATCTGTCATAAGCACAGGCCGTTGAATTTACAATGGTTTCTAAATGATATATAATTGAGTGCATTGTGTATGGTTTAAAGCGTATTTTAATGATGATTTAGTGGTTTAAAAAAGAAATATTTGAGCACATTCGGTGTGCTATTAAAATGCCCAGCGTGACACTCTGTGCGCATACAAATTCATTTTTATTTTAACAATTATATGCCGGTGCCCATTATGACGGTGTATTGCCAATTGAAATTTGTATGAAAACAATTTCAGACCTAAATAATTGATATCCCTGGGCATCTGTCATAAGCACAGGCCGTTGAATTTACAATGGTGTCTAAATGATATATAATTGAGTGTATTGTGTATGGTTTAAAGCGTATTTTAATGATGATTAAGAGGTTTTTTAAATATTAGAGCACATTCGGTGTGCTATTAAAATGCCCAGCGTGACACTCTGTGCGCAGACAAATCAGTTTTATTTTAACAATAGAAGCCATTAATATGACGGTGTATTGCCAATTGAAATGTGTATGAAAGCAATTTTAGACCTAAATAATTGATATCCCTGGGCATCTGTCATAAGCACGGGCCGTTGAATTTACAATGGTTTCTAAATGATATATAATTGAGTGTATTGTGTATGGTTAAAAGTGTATTTTAATGATGATTAAGTTTTTTTTTAAATATTAGCACACATTTATGGTGTACTAGCAAAATTCCCAGCGTGACACTCAGTGCGCATACAAATTCATTTTTATTTTAACAATAGAAGCCATTACCCCATTATTACGGTGTACTGCCATGCCAATTGAAATTTGTATGAAAGCATTAGACCTAAATTGAACCCAACGGGATTTTTTTTCTGATAATTATCACGGATACGATGAAAAATCCTCCTCAACATTGTTAATAAATTACATTTACCGTTTATAATCATTAGTAATATATTTTTGCATTATGGCAAAATTGGTATTGGTACTTATGGATTACATGACTAAATAATATATAAGGAATCACTTTGATTCTTAAGCAAAACATGTTAGCATTAGGTCCTATCTAAATTCCAATAGCATATTTAGATTCCTTGTGAGATTACCGTTCAGAAAATATGAATTTTTTATGGGGACATGACACTTTTAAGGGGGAATTAGGGGTTGAGATCACATTTTACTAAAAACTAATTTTTCTCCAATATTAATGGTACTGTTAATGTTAATTGGGTATGTACTTAAACCTTAAAAGCGTTATAGGTTAATAAGAAAATATCGCTACTTGGTGGGTCATGTGACCCGTTGCTATGGAAAAGGCGGCCATCTTGGAACATCTTTTTTACTACGAGGACTCCTTGCGCGCAAGATATCTCTACAACTATTTATCGTAGAGTATTGGGACAAAGAGAAAGGCTATAGAGTGAACTAGGATCTGAGCAATTAGACACTATTAACTAGGATAAGTAGTTGATTTTGTGTTCACCAGAAAAAATAATATACATATGTTTTCACACAAAATTAATTATGTTCAGAATTCCCTTAAATAAATAATTATACACCAAAAAAACAACGTAAATAAACCTCAGATACGTCATTTTAGGACTCTTATGAGCTTTTACATTGCCTCTAGATTTAGTCTGTTATATCCAGTCCCACTGGCATGACTGGCTTGGTAAATTACATAACGCCTAGACTGCCGAATCTCAGCATTTTAAGAGAAACTTTCAATGGATATTTCAACTAAATGTGCACTTTTTAATTCTGCCGGTCCCCGAGGATAGTTTAGGCATACTATCTTTATTTTTAATTGTGAAAGATTTTTGTATTTTGAGAGGTGCGTCGACCATGAAATCTTCGGAGTTTATATTTACCGCTCGTCCCATTTCAATGCATTTTCCTATACGTAGCGTAAAACCAGAAGTAGGGCGTACCAACATCAACGCGATATCGCCCAACACTAGGGAAACCCTAAATCCGCGTTTGTCCTCTGTCGGTAAATTAAAATTGTGTGCTAATTACCCCCAATTACACCCAATTAAGCACAACAATATACCATAGTCGGGTTTTTACGGGTGGTTATCGTGCACGACCCCACGAAAACGAATCTGTTTTAACTAATAAATAAATATAATACAATAGAACGTGCGTAAGTCGAATATGTATAGCGAACAGCGAGCTTTCTGTGAACTACGCCTGCGCTACGATGTTATTATTATGCATTTTAACTAGCCTATCAAAATAATGGTTACGGTAAAGAATTTCGCCCCCCCCCCCCCCCCCCCGCCCCCACAAACCAATGATTTATGACTTCCATTCATGGTCCTAAAACATATTCAGGATGTTACCAAAACTAATTTTGGTATGCTAAGGGGTTATTCAAGATGGCGTCCATAATAAGCAGCCAAAGCTGGTCACATTTCATAAAATGCCATATCAATCAAAAAGTATGGTGAAAGTATTTTTTTAATAGTGGAATGTATGCTTTAGGCCACTAGACACTCATATCCAGTACTTTGGTTTTGTTAACATACTTAAATCCAAGATGGCCACCGAAATGGCCGCCAAAAATGTATGTATAGTGTATAGTTTTAAAACTGGGATGTACGTGTGTTAGACCACTAGAACCTCATATTATGCGAGTTTAAAACTCACAGCGAGACCAATTACATATTGTCGGAAATCATCAAATGTTATCATTATTATGTTTTGGATCCAATATTATCCATTATCATGTTTTGAGAATCTTCCTCCTATTCATTTACACAGAGCTTTAAACTCGAGTTAATCATGTATTGGACTGTATTTGTAAGTTTAAAAATCGGTCTTCCGATTTTTTTACTGTATCGGACAGTTTGGAATAAGAGCTTTTGATTGGTTCAATGTTTTTGCTAGATTGACCCATACATTTGAAGGGTGTGAAATTGTAATTTGTAGTTGGAACTTTTCATAACTGACGCCGGATAAATAATTGCCATACTTGTATATTTTCTGTAAAGAAACAAAAAATATGATGATTGATATATTTTTAACACGAGCCTAGAATGATAATTTTGGTGTTTTTGGATGTGAACCATGTTGAAAACCTATCTTCTTTACTAGTCAATTAGCCCCTACCGTCAATATAATATAACCCCCTATTTAACACAATGGAAAAGTCCATACATCTTGTGAAGTAAACAACAACTTAACAAGATGGCCGACACTGTAGTAACATTTTGTGTGGAGAGAAGTTTCCATCAGAATTACTCATGAAAAGGGTAAATAAAATAAACATGGATCAGGTTAATTAATACAAACAGTGTGAAATACTCTTTGGCTACAAATATTGTACTTTTGGTCTTTTGATAGTGGGTTTAAGGAGAATTTATAGCCTTTTTTACTAGGCCTAAAAGTAAACCTCTTATTTCTATTTCCGATTTTTGTGCTGGCATTTTTAGACGTTAATTCCCTCAATATTTCCATGATGTTTACACATTCCAATGAAAAAATCAAATAACAAAGATATAGTAAGTCATTTAAAACACATTTTGATAGGTTTTTTACAGTTTTCTTGTTGTAGTTCCAGAACAAAATACACCCTAAATAAGCTTATTTCTGATTTGTGTGCAGGCCTAAGTCTAGGCTCTTGATTTACCATTCAAAATGAGCCAGTGTCTTATTTATCGATGTGTTAACATTACCTTTGGGTATATTGCAATGAAACACAGATGCAAAACTGCAACAGTCACCCCACTTTGAATTTAAAAGAGAGCACTGGTGATGATATGATGCTAGCGTGACTAGTCACTAGGCCTAGCCTATACTTCATAGGATTTTATGGCTATCCTATTTCATATAAATTAATGTGCATTTATTTAACAAGCATAGATGTCCCATCTTTAATTAGACTCAGATTCTCAAAACATAATAATGTAAATATTGGATTCCTTTTTTCGGGCAATACAGTGAAAATTGGTTTCGCCTAGAAACAAAATCGGACTCGCCTACGGCACGTCCGATTTTTTTCAAGGCTTAACCAATTTTCACGGTATCGTCATCCAATATTACACCACAATTGGACACCTCAAAACATAATAATGGTTGTTATTGGTGTTGAAAGAACGGACTTGATCAGGGAGTCTATAATTATGAAAGTATCTCCCCCCCCCCCCCCCCCTAAACTCCGCTTCATTGGGCGCAAATTCACATGTGAACAACGTTATAGAGGTATAATATGTTTTATGGTTATAGCAATCCAGACGAGATGAGACGCGATACATTTGTATATCCGCAAAACACATTAATGGCACAGAGATTGTCCATGTTCGACACGCTGCGATTTTGACTTTATAAAATGCTGGTGAGAGCGATCCGAGAATTTTTGCAATACTCGCAACTCCTACAGTGCAACAGAGCATAAATTACCAAATATTGAATTATAAATATAGTGCCTCCTGAATGTTGTACAACCATGGAAATGTCAATCAAGTGTTTAAAGTTTTCTTTGTTTTCTTTGTATGATTATCAGCATTGTTACATTTCTTATTAAACCTAATTTCGGATTGGTCAATACTTGATTATCCATACACGCTAATCCAACCAGCTACTGGCTACTTGCTATTATGGCCTTGACTATTTAGACTTACTACAGGCTTTATGGATTATAGGCTTGCATGTCCGCACACGGTCCCCTAAAGTAACATACACCATTATGCTTAAAATCCTCGACTGCACACTGCTTAATGGCATTTCTTGTAGCGCGGATTTTAAAACATTGGTCCCTTAGCGTGAGCATGTCCTTGAAGATTACTTCTATTGTTTGCGTGCATGGCTGGACAAATATTAATAGACTTTTGTCAAGTCTGTGCACAGTTGTACAGTTGTATGAAATACATGGTTATTGTAAGAAAAGTTGCAAAATTAATGTATCTAAAGTTTTGATTATTATTCCAGAAAAGACAAATGAAATTGAGAAATGTGGCTTGACCATTTATTAAGCATAATTTAAGGATTAATTTGAAACCTTACATAATTTTATTGGGCATACAAAAAGTGGTTCCAAATTAGGCCTAAAAAAAAAAAAGGTTTGATTGGCGTAACATGACCAAAACAAATAGGGTAGGTCGGTCGGGATTTTTAATTTTTTTTATTATTATTTTGTTTTCTTCAAATCATCTACTTTTGAACACTTGAAAGACAGCAGTACACACAAATCATAGCTCTAGCGTATTTAATTGCCGGGCAAAATTGTATCGTTGTGTTCAACAATATATCATTTCGATGGGGACTTAAAATAGCCGAAATTGAAAGCATACGGAAGCACTGAAGGGACATGACGAGTTGACGAGATGATAAGTTGATGCAATAGTTTCGTGATAATTATCAACATAATTTTAACTTGATGCGATAATTAACGCGATAATTGACAACATAATTTTAAGTTGACGCGATAATTTCGTGTTGGCGACATAATTTTTAAGTTGATGCGATAGTTTTGTGATAATTGATGACATAAGTTTAAGTTAATGCAATAGTTTTGTGATAATTGGCGACATAATTTTAAGTTGACGCGATAACTTTGTGTTGGCGACATAATTTTAAGTTGATGCAATAGTTTTGTGATAATTGACGACATACATTTACGTTGACGCGATAGTTTTGTGTTACTTGACGACATAAATTTAAGTTGATGGAATAGTTTTGAGTTACTTGACAACATAAATTTAAGTTGATGCCATAATTTCGTGTTGGCGACATAATTTTAAGTTGATGCAATAGTTTTGTAATAATTGACGACATAAGTTTAAGTTGATGCCATAGTTGTGTGATAAATGACAACATAAGTTTTAGTTGATGCAATAGTTTTGTGATAATTGATGACATACATTTACGTTGACGCAAAACATTTACGTTGACGAGTTGACGAGTTGACGAGTTGACGAGTTGACGAGTTGACGAGTTGACGAGTTGACGAGTTGACGAGTTGACGAGTTGACGAGTTGACGAGTTGACGAGTTGACGAGTTGACGAGTTGACGAGTTGACGAGTTGACGAGTTGACGAGTTGACGAGTTGACGAGTTGACGAGTTGACGAGTTGACGAGTTGACGAGTTGACGAGTTGACGAGTTGACGAGTTGACGAGTTGACGAGTTGACGAGTTGACGAGTTGACGAGTTGACGAGTTGACGAGTTGACGAGTTGACGAGTTGAGTTTTAATATAAAAAAAAGTTTATCCTAAGGATATAAAGGGTTAAAAAATCATTTATAAATAGTGTGTTTTGAGAAAAGAAGCAATTTTGGGAATTTTGGCAACGTGCCAAAAACCTAACACACAGTAAGTCTATGTCTATTTTGAAGACAAAAAATTGTGCCGTTTGAAAACGGCTTGATGAGTTAAACGTGTCAATATACACATCCTGTATAATTTTGATGCAAATCTGAGCTTGACGACGTAGCCGATAGTCATAACATTGTCATATTACTCACATATTTGTTAAGTATCAACAGTTTGAGTTTTAGGAAAGAAGAATCTTGCATGTTTGGCATTATTTGAAATCTTTCTTGCGTAATATCTGATGTTTATCCAAAAATAAAATAAAATAAAATCCCTACCAACCAACCCTGATCTTGGCCCTGAAAAGGCAAGTTAACTTTTTTGTTGGCCTTAAAGTGAAATGTTTTGTTTTAGTACAAGTATCAGAAGGCCCTGATGGCAAGGCTAATTGATAAGTTGATGGTTGGTTGACCTGATCTGACAAATTGTTATTCTTTACAGGGCCGGTTCCTTTTCGTGCTGGTTTAATAAGGTTTTAATAAATATGTAGGTCTTGTGGTGGGTTTTTTGTTTGTTGTTGTTTGATTTTTAGATCTTTTAATACTGACAACATGGAAATTGTTCGCGCTCTAAGATGCTACTGTGAAAATAAAAACATGCGAACATATTTATTTTGTGTATAAGTCAAATGTATGTAATGAACTTTCAAATCGTGAATTTAAAAACAAGCGAAATGGCTGAAAGTTGGTAAAGCGCGAAATTTTAATCGTGCAAAAATAACCACTTTTATACAGTATCTATTTTATCTTAAGTTGTTGTTGATTTTTGTCTTTCCTGTATTGTAGGGAATGGATCGTGCATCCCGTATCCAGGAATTTTTGTATGGTCTTTTTACTATTTTTAACTGTTGAATAAACAGACAGCCTGCCAGCAAGCATAAAATATGCTCAGAAAATGTCTGGACGGCATTTTTTGTTAGAGCAATCTTTGTATGCCACTGAATGTTGTGTGGGGTGTTGGCAATTTCTACATCTTGATTTTGTATGAAATTTTAATCCGTTTTTCACCACAATAATCTTTTTAAGGGAACATGTATCTCTTTTGTAAACATGTTATTTCATCATAATTGGTGTCAAATGAAAGATGATGTCAGCTTTACTATATGATACCAACATATGTGAATATAAATCACGAATATCAGATTTGTGATTGAAAATACATACATTTTGAGCAATGTTTGATTAAATTCCGCAAAAGATATTTAATTAAGTATTATTTTAATATTCAAAATAAAACAGCATAGGCCTATGTTCTGAAAAATGCTCATATATTTGAATAATATAGAGGAAAACCAAAAATGCTTTGATAATCCAAATTGAATCTATGAGCATTTTTGATAAATATTTATTGATGTTCTTTGATAATGATCGTAATATTTGATGTAAATGTTCTCCAAGGAATCTTTAAAAACTGAAAACTTTTCAAATGTGATTTACTCAAAATGGTGTATAAAAACAGGTCGAATGATAGCTGACATGATTGCCTTTCATTTGGTACCAGTCATTTAATCGAATCTTTATAATAGAGATATCCTTCAAGCAATATTTCGATATAAATTGAGTAAAGATAGATAATAGTTTGGGACCAATTGACCATTCCGTTTTTCTCTATATTCTTCACATTGGCTAAATATAATATACTAGCCATTTTAGAATTGTAGTTAAAATGTTAAAACTAGAGTGTTTTACTTTTATAATGTTGTTAAATGTAATGTATATTTGCTTATATATTTTGTATCATACAAAAAGCTGACATCACGTTTTATTTGAAATAAAACTTTAAATTAACTTTTATCTTTTTTAATTTTAGTCCGCAAATGCTAAACATTAATGTTCTGCACCCATGATTTGTTATTTTTAATTTGTATTCACTTATACTGGTAACATATAGCTGATTCCACCACCTTTCATTTGACACCAGTTATGATGTAATTGAATGTTTAATGATGGAAATATCCTCAAAAGCAGTATTGTTATGATAAACATGTAAAAATAACAGTATAGGAAAAAAATTGCCATAGCTATAAATTGGAATAAACAAGCACCTCCGTTTCTTCTTTAAATTAGTTATGTTTTAGGACCAGTTTTGTACTCAATATGGAAAACTTTTATTTTTAATCTCAAAATTAAATTTCACCAATTACATTTTATGAATTTTAGTCTAAAAATGCTAGAAATTGATGTTTTTCACTCATAGTTTTGTTATTCTTGATTTATATTTGTATATTTATGGTATTATATAAAAGTTGATATTGTCACCTTTCATTTGACACCAGTCATGAAGTAATCAAACCTTCACTAATGGAGATATTCTTAAAACCAATAATTTGGTCAAAAACATGTAAAAATCACGGTTTGGGGGCAAAATGACACACTTGACTTCAATCTGTAATTTGCCAACACCCCATACCATGTGAGGTACATCCTGGTGATGGTTGGAATTGCTCTAATAAAAAATGCAGATGACCCTGACCAACATAATCGGATCAGTTGGCAGGCTGTCTGAAAGATTGATTGAGTAAAAGTACTAGTATGTAAAATATATCTGAAATGTTGAATTTTTATACTTTAAAACTGATATGTATATATGTCCTGTCTCTTTAAATTGGCCAACATCATAGCACATTCAATTGGCTAACGAGAACTGGTTGAATAATCCTTGTATACATAAGACACTAAAATTAATATTAATTTGCACAATAAAATTATATGTGGGGAAAACACTATATGAATGGTTGTATATTCTGTGTAAATAAATGTGAATTAGTTGGTCAACTCCTTTGGTATACTTAATTCTCTTTTCAGTGAGCTACGCAAAATATGTTCACACAGTTCAACATTTTTCTTATTAAAACCAGCACTCGCAGTAATTGGTACATGTATGTTAATAGTAAGATTTTGATTAAAGGTATATGTTCTGATAACTAGATTTAAACAATATCATCGCTATTTATTGAAAAACGCCCTCTATGCAAATATGGTTCGCGTTATGTATAATGCGTACTGCACGGGGATACTGTCGGACGTAAAATGCTGGTCCCGCGGGCGGGATAAGCATTTTTTGAATCGACGTTTTCTTGTACAAAAAGAGCTGATTTTTCTTAATCCTTGTAGGTGTAAGTTCATACATGTAATACAATTATAAAAATAAACTAATCTCAGTTTTTATCATAATTGAGGGCGCTGCCTCCAACACATCTCTTAGTGTCCCTTTAAGTGTTATAAGGAGTTATCATAGTTAACGCCGCTTCCACGCGGCAGGCGTCTAATGCAGACGACACTCCAAAATTTCACAAAATTTCACTATTATTGAATTTCATTACCATTGAAATAAGTACAAACATTCCTCGTATTAGTTCTGTATTCTTGAGATAGGCTTTGAAAGTTGGAAAAGGTTTCTGAAAAATCTGTTTTGTATGGTAAAACCAATAGCCGCGTGGGAAGTAGAAATGAGTCCTTTACTGACTTTTAGTTTATCAGTAGGCTACTTTTGATAGGCGACAATTATGTCATGCAACATCGGACGACCCATATTAATGACTTCCAACGAGTTTAAATATATCCACATCCTATGCATTAGCTATCTTCAGTATATCACTGTCACTATTGCCGCTAAAAGTTCAGCTGCTGATGCTGCTGACCGTATTATTGTGAATGTGTTTATACTGAGATAGGCCTAGGCCCTACTGAGATTTTGAAAGTCAACCCTTCATTTGGAGGTTCGAGGACAGCAGCATTAGGCCTACGGTGTGTTCTTTGTCTGCAGCACGATGTGTTCTCCGGATGTGATGTGATGATCGATATGATCGCACCGCGCCATGCCATAGCCTCTTTTCAGTAGATAGCACCATGGACTTTGTGCATTATAGCTTGTTTAATCCTCATCACATCACTACATCATATGACAGGTCCGAGTCCGACACGTGTCATATCATTTTAGAACCTGATCGACAAGGCATTCAAGACTGAAATAGCGAGACAGAACTTATATAACACTTAACCACGGTTTCCATCTTCTCCCTCCGGCTGAAATACAACACAACACGTGCATGTCTCTACATTTCCTCATCGTAGAAAGAATCCGAACCTTCTCCCGACTGATTGGATGTTGTGCATGTCTATACGTATACGGCGCGCCCAATTAAGGTTGGTGTCAACCCTGTTTGGCGCCAAATTTATCAAGCACTGTAACTTTTAAATTATAAATGTGATGTACATAAAAGTATACATTTTTTGTAATGAAATGAGTCAGAGAATCCATTTTTGTAATCAAATTTTACTAAAAATAGTGATTTTTACATTTTTTGCCCAAAAATCACCTTTTTGGCGTCAAAAATTTTCAGACAACCTAACAATATCAGTTTTTGATTAAAAATTCCAAAATTTCACCAAAATCATCTAAAGTCAATTATCTAGGAGCGAATTATTTTTTTTGGCTTAAAATTTGTTTGTTTTGAAAATATTGACCAAAAAGTGCCAAAAAAATGTTTTTTATCTCAAAAATCTCATTTTTGGCACTTTTTGGTCAATATTTTCAAAACAAACAATTTTTAAGCCAAAAAAAAAAATTCGCTCCTAGATAATTGACTTCAGATGATTTTGGTTAAATTTTGGAATTTTTAATCAAAAACTGATATTGTTAGGTTGTCTGAAAATTGTTGACGCCAAAAAGGTGATTTTTGGGCAAAAATGTAAAAAACACTAATTTTAGTAAAATTTGATACCAAAAATGGATTCTCTGACTCATTTCATTACAAAAAATGTATACTTTTATGTACATCACATTTATAATTTAAAAGTTACAGTGCTTGATAATTTGGCGTCAAACAGGGTTGACACCAGCCTTAGGCCTTCTGGCAGGAGAGGGACGCCCCTCCTCCCCCTCTCCTGGCCTGTCCCTTACGGTTTATGTCGGATGAACGGTTCCGTTCGTAATGAAAAGCCGGTAAGGTAGATACGACTATAAACGTATAGGCCTATAGCCCAACAACTTAACATGACGATAGTACAAAATAAAAACAGTGGTCTTTTATTGCGTTAACTTTACTTTTGACCGTCATATATTTCATGAATTCCCCTGTCAAATCAGGGAGGTGTAACATCTCTCTGGTCAAATGACTGACAGTACCAATCTCAACCAAAATGACTCAAACAATTGGTAGGGCGATCGACCCCCTCTGGCTGTCTTTGAATAATCTCTGGGAAAACCCCATACACGCCGCCACAAAACTTCACTCGCATACCCAATATTGTATAGAGTCCAAATGACCAGCAGGTATCACTGCACGTTATAACTAAATTGCACATATTACACGTTCATCCACAGACGCTAGAGAAACCCGTCAGTTAGCCTCTAAATAGCGTAACACTCGCGTCTGTTATAGCACACTATTGCTCTATTACACTCCGTCTGTTTAAAGTATATTACATCGGTTTTAAGTATTTAGCTACCTGGTCGCATGGCGCGCAAAACGAACGATGCTAAAAACAGCACGTAGTCTGCATCTCCGTTAGGAACAGCCCGGAATAACTCGTCAACTCGTCAACTCGTCAACTCGTCAACTCGTCAACTCGTCAACTCGTCAACTCGTCAACTCGTCAACTCGTCAACTCGTCAACTCGTCAACTCGTCAACTCGTCAACTCGTCAACTCGTCAACTCGTCAACTCGTCAACTCGTCAACTCGTCAACTCGTCAACTCGTCAACTCGTCAACTCGTCAACTCGTCAACGTAAATGTTTTGCGTCAACGTAAATGTATGTCATCAATTATCACAAAACTATTGCATCAACTAAAACTTATGTTGTCATTTATCACACAACTATGGCATCAACTTAAACTTATGTCGTCAATTATTACAAAACTATTGCATCAACTTAAAATTATGTCGCCAACACGAAATTATGGCATCAACTTAAATTTATGTTGTCAAGTAACTCAAAACTATTCCATCAACTTAAATTTATGTCGTCAAGTAACACAAAACTATCGCGTCAACGTAAATGTATGTCGTCAATTATCACAAAACTATTGCATCAACTTAAAATTATGTCGCCAACACAAAGTTATCGCGTCAACTTAAAATTATGTCGCCAATTATCACAAAACTATTGCATTAACTTAAACTTATGTCATCAATTATCACAAAACTATCGCATCAACTTAAAGATTATGTCGCCAACACGAAATTATCGCGTCAACTTAAAATTATTTTGTCAATTATCGCGTTAATTATCGCATCAAGTTAAAATTATGTTGATAATTATCACGAAACTATTGCATCAACTTATCATCTCGTCAACTCGTCATGTCCCTTCAGTGCTTCCGTAGCAAACAGTCAAAAACTTTAATACTTTGTTCAATTTTTATAAATATATATATATATATATATATATATTTTTTTTTTTCCCCCTCAAAATAATAAAAAATATTCAGGGTCGGCGATGTATTTAGGGTCGGTCGGGTTACGCCAATCAAACTTTTTTTTTTTAGGCCTTATTCCATTTAACGCCTAATTAATTGAATAATTACGCGCATAAATTAATAACACGTTAACGAATAGCTTAACAGATTTGTGTGGCTAACCTTAAACATCTTTCTCTTTGATTATAGTGTTTATTGCATGTTTAATTCATGAGAAAATTACAAAAACACCATTTGTGGTTTTTAAAAATATACCAAATGTTTGGAGGAAAATATTTTAAATACTAAAGGGATATTGAATTATCTGCTCAGACCATTGTTTTGAGCACATCTTTACCTTTAATTTGATACCTTGCAAGTCTCGTTTGGATACATAGTAATACTTAATAATTTCCACGAGTTTGGTCATTAATTAAGCTTAATTAAGACGGATGTGGGGTTTTTTTTAAAAGTAAAAATAATTGTTAACTTTTTCTCAGACTGAATTGTTGACAATGATGGAAACTTCATATTCTGTGAATTTGGTGTTAATGGCATGTATAATTTTTGCTGGAAATTACAAAAACATTGCCGTAATTATTTATAATATGCTAATTATATGCAAATAAGTTCAAACTATTTTTTTCTCTATGACATTGAATTACCAAGCTGTATTCTATAATATGATAATGTCTCCTTGTCTTACATCTGTTACTTTTTGAATTAGAGCGTAATTTCAATAACATGCACTTTTGGTAATTTATGCTCTGTTGCACTCCCATCATTTACCAGGTGCTTTTGTTTAAAGATTTCTCCCTCTTCTTTCAAATTGCGCACATGGACACAATCCATCCATCCATCCATCCATCCATCCATCCATCCAAAATACCACCTTTTATAAATAATTGAATAGCAGACAAAAAACCTAAACAGAATGGTGCGGTAGCCATAAAAGCTCTAGAAATTTAGCGATTATATGTATTTTACAATGTCAATTCGGTATTTCAAAATACGCCATCAAAGCGATACAAACAATAGCGCAACATAAATACATCATTTCTTCTTGAGGTTGATACATGTTCAAATTAAGGTTATGGAAAATATATGATAATGGTGTAAAAAAACCTTAACCAAAGTAAAATACTGATAAATTAACACTTCTTATATGCTAAACCTCTGAGCGGAAAGTAGGCCTACATAATTTAATCAATTTAATCATACCCGCCTATCATACAGAACTGTTTTGTAATCATACAGCGTAAGTCAAAATATTCAGGTCCCGATTTCGCTGATTTTGTAAACGAGTGCAAATAAAAAAAATGAATAGGCCTATGTTTATGAAAGGCACAGCAAGAACACATTGTTATATAGCTATAACCCTAAATTTTATTTCGTTCAAATTCGTTATTCCAAACGAGAGATATGAGCTTTCTCCTAAATTCTGTGAAATTCGATCTGTTCCAACATTGTCCAAATAAAGGAATTGTTATGAAAGTAAAGGGTTTTTTTGCTTATTGGGTAGGGGCACAAGTTGAACATGTTGAAGGAAGAGCTGGACATATTGACTCCAGTTCTAGTCCATCACACATATATAATATGACATATGAGACGAAAATCCTTCATTTGTTGAGATTAGTGGGATCAAAAATGTTTGAAAACATTAGTTTACTTAACTTGATAAGATAAAAGAGTGCCTGTGTTTTACACACAACTCACCATTCACATTTTGTTATTGCCAAGAATTCTTTTGGTGTACAATGATATGTTAAATTTCAATCGTTCTTGGGCAATTATAAGGGACGCAACAAGCATTATTGAGATAATGCTAAAATAATAGTGAACAAAATATCTGGAAATTATCATTTTAAACTAACTTGGTTCGAGACAAGAACTGACAGATCTCATTTCTTTAAATCAGGTCTTGTGTTAAATAACTTAGCAGGTGCGTATTTAATTATGTTTGTGCAATTATGTCATAATAGCTCGGTATTGTGCAGACAATTTCGTTCTAATTACTCTCTCAAATTCGAAACTGTAATTATTATGAAATTATTAATCATGATTAAAAACACCAACAGGCAAATATAGATAAACTTAGAACAGTATCAAAATGTGTATACATGCTATGTGAATCATATTTGAGAAAACTAAGAAGAAAATACAGACTATGCTAATTCTTTGAGGCTAAACGAAAAACAACACGTGGGGTGGGGCGGGGTGGTATCGGGTGTGTCGGCGGGGATGGTGGTTTTTAGGATCGTGATGGGTGTGATGTGACATGAAATTCAATTCAATTTCAGTCAATGTGACATTCAGCAAAGTAGTACTAATTGGAGGATTATAATTATATAAAAGATTTGCATATACACTGCCCAAAAAAAGTTAATATGAACAAAACTAATGTGCGATTAATGATTTTCTTTTCGAGATATCGACGATTATGGCATTCGTTTGGCATAAGTTGTATTCGTTAGCGTTTCGTAGGGGTTGACAGCGGTGTGCTGGGGTCTAGGAAAAGTTTAGAACATGTCCAAAATGTGAGCGGGTGACATCGTAGTGATTAATACGCTATATGCATACGTTGAGCATTCGCTAATAGAACGTTTCGCACGTTGGGTGTAGGTTGCTTCTCTACGTCCGTCAGCTGTTCGATCAAAACGAACAGATGAGTTGGACGTATATGGCCGAACAGCTGACGAAGAAGCCACCTACACCAAGACATTTGATCTTCCTCGAGAAATACATGAAATATTTATTGACACGTGAAACGATTAATGGTGCTGCCGAAAGACCATTTACGAATATTGACACACAATTAGCATTGGAAGTCGGATGTTTAGGACCAAACTCAACCAGACCTAGAGAAAACAGTGAATGCTTCATTGGCGTATCAGTGAGCAGGAAAGGTGAACAAATAAAGATGCATTGTAGTAATAGTCCTGAACCTGTCTGGGACCTGGTATACAACTCATCCGCCAGAGATTTTGATACTTTATTTTAGTTGTGGAACCCTTTATCTTTAAAAATACACAGGTGCTTTTTTTCAAACCGGCTGCCCATTTGGAAAAATTAAGATGGCCGTCGACATCCATTTGCCATAAAAGTATTTGTAATACATCATTTTATGGGTTTGTGGTGTAGGGAATCCATTCCTGACATCATTTTTATATGATTGAAGTTTAACATAGACTATAAACAATAAAAGTGACTCATTTGATATGACAAACATGACGTCTGATTAGCTAGAACCAGATCAGAACATCATTAAGCTAATTAACCCTCCCCGATAGGAAACATAGAAAACTAAAATTTGTTTTAATAACAACTGAGAGATTTGCAATATACAGTAGGCTTACTAGATGGAGGGATTCCAAGTCTCTCCAAGGGTCATATTTTTACTATTGACAATCTGATTAACTAAACTCATAAAGTGACTATAACATACGAGGCATCACTGTAGCAGATATCAAGTATCATTTACTTTAAATGTGTAGCAATGATTCAGATAACATTGATATGCGATGTTATGAGAAAGGAGGTAGAACTTATTGAATGACCCTTGTACTTTACAGATAGATATTGTTCTCTTTGCCTAAGCATGAAATCATTATCTCAATCAAAATCGAGCGTATACTCAGTTTTGTGTCGTTAAAAATGTTTACCAATTTTGAAAAGAAACTCCACCCCAATGTGAATAAAAATTCCTTTAAAAAGGATAAGAGGCGGTCATATAAATTTATAGAAACATACAGCAGAGTGTGATATAGGTAACACAAAGAGTGGTTATGTCATAAGTTTTATTTATCAATATAACATGAATGGAAATCACTAACTAATGTTAATAATACTATAAAAATGTTGACGAGTAAAAACATTAAAGGCTTTTGGAATCAAGTATGTTACATCTTTGAGCTGGTTTATCACGTTGCTGTGTTATCACAGATAAAGTGGTCATAACCTGTTACTTGGTGACTGACAGTCTAATGGAGAAATTGTAACTTTGTCAATTCCCCAAGAGAACTGAGTATGGCTAGAATTACAAAGTGGTATGTGTTTTTAAAAGGAACTTTTGTTTCTGATATGCTTAAAGGTATAGTGTATGATCTTGTAAGCATATTATGTTTTAAAGAAAATAGATTTTCTTTCAGATTTACATTTCTGATCATAAAGCGTGAATATATTCTAGACAAGTTTATAAATCTATATGAGCATTATACTTGAAAATATATGTTTTTATGGTTTTTAAGGGTTGAAAACAGATTGGTTGCACGAACAGTTGAAATGTTGTCTAACAAATATGATAACAAATGCTTATTAAGGATGTAAACAATAATATTATTATATACAGAACGTGCTAAGCTAAATAGAAATACGCAAATTTACTATGATTGTATGTAAATACATCAATATGTTAGATGTGTGTACATGAACATGTTATTATCATTATCAATTTTTTTTAATTGTTTTACATGAATATTAAAACAATATGCGTAAGAGACACAATTTGGATGTAATTTACAAAAGTGTTGCTTTCATCAATAAATTCAGCAAAAGGATTCATGTAGCACTAACTATAGAAATACTAATGTGTTCCATTTACATTAGTTTACAGTAGAGGTTTGATGTCTTGAATGAAATTTAAATACATCAAAATTATTATTGCCATGAATGGGGTTAATTTGTTAGTTTTAAGGTGTAGGGTAAATCGGCAGTTTTCGGTCAGCGCCTATTTTCGGTCATTTTCGCCCAAATCGTGTAATGAAAATTACCTCGTCGTTATAAACTGATGGCTAAAAACCCGCCGCATAGTTGATGCTCGGTATTGCTATAAAATGGCGACGGCCGATGCAATTACACGATTTTGGCGAAGTGACCGAAAATGGCTGACCGAAAAATGGCGACTTTACCCTACTAATAATCAAAAATAAAAGAGTTGCACTGAATTTGATGGTGTCCCATATTTTGTGTTGTTCATCAAGTTGAGTATTTCTTATTTTGATTAAATAATTTTTGGTTACATATTTGCCTGCTTACAAACCTCTGATTAAAATTCAACAATGATAGATTATAAAGAAACTTGGATAACGAGATAATGTTAGTTACGTCAAAATTCTGATTGGACTATGGTTTTATTTGATGTAATTTTAAAGCTGGATAGTTGCACAAGTCATTGTAATAGCTAAAATATTGTATGTATTAATTAGCCTTCATAAGTATTTTGAAAGGAAAAAATTGAAAAAAAATTGCAAATATGAAAATACATATTTTACGTTAATTTTATTATAACATGTGTACAACAGTTATAAAGAATGACTGTGGGAAAAAAACACATTGAAAAAATTCAGGTTCAGAATTTTGAGCGTAAGATAAAAAGTGCAAGTAATATAAGAAATATTAAAACATAAAACATAAAATGTGCAGTGCTTTCATGGAAAGCAAATGTAATAATAATCCAGCAATATTGAACACAATGGCTATAGAAGAAGTTAGATATTTTTCTTTAACTGGATATAAGCTTTCATGGAAAACAATAAATGCTATTCACAATTGATGCCATGTCAGCAGAGAGTTGTGTTATCCAGCTGAATTTCTCATATCAATCAGTGCCTCGAAAACTGTACCTGAGATAAAAATGATGTGATGAACTGAACACTAATTGTAAATATGCTTTTTACTTCAGAGTTGTTCAATGATTGATTGTCAGATTTGTGAGATAAACCTGACAAAATGGTGAACAAATAACGTCGCAAAATATACCCTTTGCACGTAATTGATTCAATATCTTATATTCGGAATTCGGTAACTTTATTAATACCCAATCGATTTCCACTGTTCAAACGGGAAACTATATCAATAAAGCCACGTTCTTTTCATATTTTCCTAAAGCGTTTAATCTTTTAAAGCATTTTGTCTTAGACACAGTCAGTCAAGATGTGATTATTGCTGGTCCTACAGTCCATGAATTGACCGCAGCTGTGTCAACAACTGTTATTTGATCAGATATAAAGGAATAGCATACTATTACTATAATTAGTTGACAAGATATTAATAGGTTTTTCTTTCTTTCAAACAAGTTTAACACACAATTCTTTGCACTTTGCTGAAAAGTGAAATCACCATGTCTTTAGACAATGGTGTGTATCTTCAGTCAGATAAATCCGATATTCATTTGATCTAAAATTCTAATGAAAGGTTATTATGTAAATGATGATGACAAAACAATGGACCTAATCTCAATGGGTTTCATGATATTAAAAAAAACCTTGGAAAATGATGGTTACTACATGTAGTCACTGTACTCTCTATGAAAACAGAAGAGTGAGAAGAGTCAGAAAAAACACCACACGAGGATGTATGACTAGTACTAGTACTAGTATTTAGGTAAAATACGAATTTAGGGAGTATCTGAAAAACTAGCGCATTATATTTGATTGAGTTACCGCCCCCGCCCCCCCCCCCCCGATGGCCTGATGATAGCAGAAAACACAGTTCCAATTGATATATCCGAGTATTCAAAGTAAATGACCAATTACCACTAAAACGTCGAAATTCATGCTTATGACAACATGAGTCCACAAAACACCCAAAAAGAATCCTAAGTAGCCAAAAAAGCACCAAAATATGGCATTTAGACGCCAAGTATATCATTTTATCAATTTCAATACCATCAAAAAGTCAAAAACAAGATGACCACCAAAAAGTATCTCAAAAGTGCCCATGACACCACTTAAAAATTGCCCACAACGAATTTTTGGAATCTACACAAAATGTTGATAAAATTATGAAATTTGTAGAGATTGTTTATAAAAACCCGAAGGTTTGAAAATTGAACATAAGCCCATAAAAGCCCGAAATAGCATCAAAATAAGGGAAATTTTGTATCAACATAAATTATAGCAATTGCGTTACACCTACACGATCAAGCCAACAGCAAGTTGGATCCACATTCGCAATCCAGCCTTGCATTTATTTAGATACAGGTATATGCATCATAACTTCGCTGTTATTTTTCATATACAAACTATTGTTAATGTCCACCTCCTATTTTGTATAGCGAAGTTTCGCGAAGCATTTTTAAAAATGTATGTTGTACAAATCCAATTTGTTAATCAATGAGGCAGACATGATCCATTTGTTTTTCCCGCGAGATTTGTTTGCATTCTCGGTCCCAGGAAGCTCAGGTGTAAAGAGTGGATCGTAGACATGATTAAGAGAATAAATACCCACTTAGAAGTGGACAGGGGTGTACCTTCATTTTTTCTCCAACCAGCCAGCCGGGCTGGTAGCATGTAAAAGTTATCAGCCCGACTGTAAACTTACCAGCCAAACAAGTAATCTTCATTTACCAACAGCAAAATTCTTACCGCCAGCCGGGCAGTGGCGTAGCTCAGGGGGGCGGCAGGGGGGCGGCAGGGGGGGGGGCAAATGCCCCCCCCCCCCTGACGAAAAAACCCGATTTGTGCCCCCGCCCCCCACCACCCTAAAAAAAAAAAGTGAGAAAAAAAGGAAATAGGAAAAAAGCAGCCGGGCGTGTATATTTGAAAAGTTATCTGCCCGATGCAAAAGTTACGGGCGTGCGGGCGGGTACTAAGTACAGCCCTGGAAGTGGATCAAGTTATTACCGAACGGGAAGAAGAACGGAAAGATGAAACCGTCTAACATGTGATTAACAAATTGGATTTGTATACAACATAACTTTTTAAACATTTCAATCTACAAATCCTGATGAACTTATTCAAAGATTTTGCAAAGCATGTTGTAGTCATCTAAATATCATACATCGTTATCGATATATATGCTTTTTGAGCAGAAAAAAGTGTCTATTCGGATTTCGCCCGTAAATGCCTAGGTCGATAATTAAAAGATGGTTAAGGTTCTTGCTGACCAGGTGCTTTTGTGTTAACTAATCAAATCAGTAACCAGTATCAAAAAATCGAAGATATACACTAAAAGGTGCAAATTACCTCTCCACAATATGGCACTTCATTTATGATTTCTCCACAACCCCATCCCAAGATTCACTCTGAGGTAAAATCAAACTAATATTACCATTCTGTCGCCATGTAATTCAGTCTGTTAAATGCTGCAAGGTGAGAGATAGGTGCGAGGTCTGTTTCTTATGCCATGTTCCTCTGACAAATGCTACAAACAAAAAACTTACTTGAATTTGGATTTTCAGCAATGACGTCCGGTACCCGCTTCTGTGGCGTCCTGGAGAACCCAGTGGATTCCTCTTCAATAGCAGCACCGATTACAGCTTGTTGCGCAGGTGTCAACTTCATATCAGACTCAAAACAGTCACTACACTCTTCCCATGTCGAACGTTTGCTAGCGTGTAACTTGTTCTCATTCTCTGATACTGATGCAATCTGTGAAATTGATCCCGTACTATAATAGTTTATTTTTGCTAATGGGAAACGTAAAACCCGGGCGTAAAACTATATAGGGAGCTTGAAGAACGTTTATTATTCTTACACACTCTGACTTTTCTATTATCTTAGATTATTTTTATGCTTTTTAGATTTATTTGTAAAGGTTTTACTTTCGGTTAACTAGAAATTTAATCATATTTTCTTTGTTAACGTTTTTCTTTTTTCTTTAAAAAAATGTTTTTAAAAGTTTTCAGTTGATGATGTAATCCTGTAATTATAAATGGTTTCCATAATTATCTTAACACATGAAAAGACCGATGTCAGCAAATGCATTTTTTGAATTTTGGCACATCAACAAATAAAAAAATAAATTGATAAACAAAACTGCCATTATAATTATCAACATCACATCCCGCATTAAATTCACTTACCTGTGGTGGAATAGTGTTTGCTAATATCAGCGGCAATAATAGGAGTAACCAATTTCTCTTCATACTGACAAAAATACTAACATTTGTTTGATACAGATACATGCACAGATAGCAGATGCTAAATGAAAGATGCTCTCTCTATCAGTTGACGCTTGTATATGTTCTCTCCCAAGGACCATCTGCTTTGGGATTGAGATATTAGGGCAGTAATATTTAAAAGACAATTATTTTTGTTATTGTATTCAAGGACCATTAATCAAATAGTTTCATTATATTCAACGCCGAGTATGCCATTATGCAAATTGTTTATATTACTAATGATTATAAACAGCAAATGTAATTAAATAACAGTGTTGAGGAGGAATTTTCATTGTATCTGTGATAATTATCAGAAAAAAACCCGTTAGATATAATTAAGCTCTAAAATTGCTTTCATACACATTTCAATTGGTAAGTAGTAGGCCCTACACCGTCATTATGTTGTTAAAATTAAAATGAATTTGTATGCGTATCGAGTGTCATGCTGTGCATTTTAATTGCACACCGAATGTGTTCTAATATGTTTTAAACTTCATCATCACTAAATACACTTTAAACCATACACAATACACTTAATTATAATACACAATTGTTCATTAAGTAACCATTGTAAATTCAAAGGCCCGTGCTTATGACAATGGTGCTCAGCTCAGGGATATCAATTAGTAACATTGTTACTTAAAACCCCGAGTGTAAAACGGATTGAAACATGGTACCCTTTTGCATATTCTTTGACCACGGGAATGCAATGCAATCTCAATGAACATCTATCTACATTGATCAACTTTAGAAATGCTTTGCGTGTATTAGGATCAAAAGATCAAAGAAGGGCACATATTATGTTATCCCAAAGCAGTGAATAATTTATACCATATCAATAATTTCTAACAACTATTGTGTTATCTATACACCTTATACTATAGGCATATTACATCCTAATAATACTGAAAGTTAACTGACGAGATTGAGATATATTTTGGCTCTTAACGAGCCGTTACCAAAGAATATTGCACGTTGGGGACACATGTGCGCATAGCGCGCGAATTTTGTTCCATCTGTGTACTTTTGACCATCATAATTCCATGATTCCTCTTGTCAAGTGAACCGACAACGCCAATCTCAACTGACACGACGTCAATATGGGGGGGGGGGGGGGGGGGGGGGGGGGGGGGGGGGTGATCGCCCACTCGCCCCCTCTGGTCACATGCCACCGACAGATGGGGAAAATAGACCTACGCACGTTCAGGAACATAATGTAAATGCTAAGCAGTTAGCTCGTTTTTTGTGATGATGTAAAAAATAATTTTTTTTTCTTCTTTTCTTGATACAATACATCTCGCGGGCCGCAATAAAACCACTGGCGGGCCGCATGCGGCCCGCGGGCCGTAGATTGTCCACCCCTGATGTAGAGGGAACCGTCGCATGCAGCCATGCAGAGATGACAAGAAATAATACCTAGTCTAGCACACGTGCATCATCTGAAAGTTACTTTTTCATAGAAAAATGATTTATGTGATAACTCTACTCTTTCATGTATATTTTGTTGGTGGTGTATGAGAATCAAACAATAAATCTAATCATACAGAGCGAGTCAAAAAGAAGTTGATCAGGAATGAATATTTTTGCCAATAAGACCAAACAAATTTTACGAACCAATGAAGTATGTATTTAAAAAGAACATATTCTTCCGCTTATATGAAAAAGAATCACTTACATTTATCATTGTTATCAAGCGATGCCTGTTTTAATATAAGAACCCATTTTGTGAGTCCACGTAATGCTAAATCCTTCGAAATTAGCCGATTATGAAGTGAGGAGCAAAGAGTATTATTCACAAAGAGTCATTCATATTCAAATGAGGTTTAAACCCGGGAGTTTCAAACAGACAATATAGAATGGTATACATAAAATTAAAATATGTGGCTAAAAGTGGGTAAACACTGAAACATTTCCTTTTTGTCAGATTGTTTCATAGTACATGTATATGGAATACCGTAATAAGAAAATCCGGGTATAAATGAATATTAAATGCGAATAAAGTTTTATAGTTTTCTGTTGCTCTTTTCATATAAGAATATCGTTGACAGCTCGAAAAATGGGTTCTTTTATTAAAAATCAAAACGCTTTAGATCAATGAGTATAGGTTTTATACACTACTTTAATTTATTTCTGTGTTTAAATACTATCAAATCATCAACGAGTAATGATTAAGGGGCGATATCCAAACTCTACAGTGATTTTAAAGCATTTTTCTAGCGATTTTACAACGATATTCCAACGGTATTTCGTTCTATTGTTAAAAGCATCGGAAAAAGATCGGTGATTAACTAGAAACCTCTCTACTTATCTGGCGTTAACAATATAACTATTGTAGTACTCTCGATGGCTGCATTAGTGAAGCAGACAGATCAAAGGCGCAAGGAAGGTTGTGTTATATTCTTTAAGAAATACTATAATATAGTATTTCTTAAAGAATATAACACAACCTTCCTTGCGCCTTTGATCTGTCTGCTTCACTAATGCAGCCATCGAGAGTACTACAATAGTTATATTGTTAACGCCAGATAAGTAGAGAGGTTTCTAGTTAATCACCGATCTTTTTCCGATGCTTTTAACAATAGAACGAAATACCGTTGGAATATCGTTGTAAAATCGCTAGAAAAATGCTTTAAAATCACTGTAGAGTTTGGATATCGCCCCTAAGAGACAACATTATATACTTATTAGGTCAAATCTTAAACCAATTACAATTGGCTAATTAACGTCCATTGGTCCCGATTGGGATATTTAATTATTTTCAATTATCACCAGTTCTTCTATCATATACATTATAATACTTTCGCTACGTCTCACATACATTTTGGTTAGCATTTCCTTTGAAAAAAATAAGAGACGGAAAGCAGGCGAAAACCATCGATCTCCTTACCTTTTATAAATGAAAGGCCTATTATTAGCATGATCAGAATACCTATGGCTTCCCAAATAAACAAACCACTAAATAATCCTCCCGGGATAATCCTATTCAGGGACGAATCAAGAATGTCTGAATCGATAGCTGTAAGCTTCTTTTTAGTTTTAACATGTTTAATTGATGCAATCATGCAAGGCCTCATTTTTGTAACAAAATAATGCCTTTACGGTCGATGGGTCAATACAGCGGAATAATATTTTTACTAATCGACCAATGGCATAAATAATCGTGGATGTCTCGTGGATTTTTTGAACACCCCGTTAGTAAATAAAATCAACTCAACCGATAGCCGCATCCTTGACCCAACAAGTTCACGTTCAGCCGTGGTACATGATCTATAATATATATCAAATAATCATCGTCAATCGTAACAATGGCGGTGTCGTCGTTGTTTGCGAGTTTGGACGTTTCTACCGTTCTTTTATGTTTGACAGTCTTCGTTATAGTATCATGGCTCATTCGAAGTCGCCTACAAATCAAGAACCTTCCCCCTGGTCCGACAAACTGGCCAGTCGTGGGCTGTATACCAGAGCTCCTACTGAAAAGGAAGCCGTTTGATGAGGTTTTCGAGGCGCTCTCACAGGAGTATGGTCCCGTTAGCATGTTACCACTACCATTTGGTAAAAGAGCGGTTGTCATAAGTGGATATGAAGCAGTATACGAAGCCTTAAATAAAGTGGAATTTGACTGTCGACCTAAATTTCCGAAACTGGAAGATGAATTTGGTGATATCATGAAAGGAGAAGGTGAGTTTGCTACTAAACATTCATTTAGTACATACGTTGTGTGTACCAGCGTACAACCCCTTTTCTATAGGGTGTGTCAAATTCAAATACGGTGAAAAGAGATAAGTTTATCTTAAAACGAAGTTCTTGACTTTCGGATATTCTTACAAGGTTTAAAACTTGTAACGCGTTATAAAAATGGCTGATTGTTTAAAAAAACACGTTTGCAAACTAAGTTTAAGGTGACGAGAGCTTTTAAATCTATTAATTAAAATTAATATTAACAAGATAACAAATAGGCCTAATCAAGATTCCTGATCCAACTTTTAAGAACTCTCTGGTAGTCAACACGATTTAAAGGTAAACATAACTATGCACATGGTCCAATTGGTAATTAGCATGTCACTCACGAGAAGGAATCCTACTTTATTCAATTTACTGAACGTATAATGTTATTGTTCACAATCACAACTCCTTCCCTCTTTGACAACCTATAATGCTGCAATAACAATAATTACAGGCAATTAATGTTTTAGTAGCCCACTCTACTCATGCAACTTATAGCTTTGTCTGGGAGCTTCTTCAGCATGTTCAGTCTTTAGCAAATGTGCTTTAAAGATTCTCCTCCTTTTGAAGTTACTATAGTAGTAGCGATGATCTAGATGGAATAGCGCTATATAAATATTAATTGTTATGTATATGTTATGATGTGAGTGATATTTGTCTTTATTGGGCGCTTTGGTCTGTGATAAAAACCACCCCATCGCTATACAAATTTTTGCGAAAAGGCACCCCAAAAGGCAGGCACATATACGTATACCATATCAATGTGAGAACCCCCCCCCCCCGGATGTTTTCCACATCTACTTTGAAGGCAACTGCTGGAGCAGATGGTAAAATCTAAGCAAATGGTAGAATCCAGCCGATTTTTTCACTGTTTTAATTGTTGAATGTTTTGAAATTGATTGATTTTAACAATTCTGTCCACGCAGGAGTGATTATGGCATCGGGAGAACAATGGAAGGAACATCGTAGGTTTTCGTTGACTGTTCTCAGAAATTTTGGTGTCGGAAAAAGAAGCTTTGAAGATCAGATCGCCACGGAGAGTGAGAGCTTAATAAAAGAGATGCAATCACTGGGTGGAAGTCCATTTGATCCTACGCACCTTTTCGGTAACGCAGTGTCAAATGTCATCTGCTCAGTTGTCATGGGCAAACGATTTGAATACGATGATCCAGAGTTCAAACTCTTGTTATATCATTTGGAAGATTCACTGGCTCATGTGGCTGCGGGCCTGCTCTATTTAGCCGTTCCTTTCATAAGAAAAATTCCGATTCTTCCCCGGTTTCTTCCGAAAAGCGGAGTGTCTTCCATGGTATCAGTGCGGCAAAAGCTAAAAGATATTGTGGATCAACATCGTAATTCTCTTGATAAGGAGAACTTGCGAGACTTCATTGATGTCTATATAAACCACGTGCAAGTGAAGAAAGAACAAGATGTAAAGACCTATATGAATGATATAGAACTTCTTTCAGTTGTCAATGACTTTTTTATAGCAGGAACGGAGACAACTTCAACTACTTTGCGTTGGGCTCTTTTGTTCATGATGATATATCCCGACGTACAACAACGAGTTCACGAGGAAATCGACGCCGCAGTTGGTCGAAATCGCCTACCCAAACTATCCGATAAACCCAATTTGCCTTACACAGAATCAGTTATACATGAGATACAGCGTTTTGCTGGCATAGTTCTCATTGGTGGTTTGCGGTGTGCCGTTGATGACACATTATTTCGCGGCTATACCATCCCTAAAGGCACGTATGTCCTTGCTAATATGAGAAGTGTCACCAGAGATCCAGATGTGTGGGGATTTGACCCGGATGTATTTAAGCCTGAACGATTCCTGGACGACGAAGGACGGGTTAAGAAGGTCAAGGAAGGAATTGTATTCGGCTCAGGTTTGTCATTTTTCACTTATAATACAAGGTATCCTAGAATGATTTATACAGTAGGCCATGTACACTGAAACACTCTGGTGTTAAATGTGCAAATAAAGTTGGTGTTAAGCGTCTTGGTGTTAAATTAACACCACTTAGTGTCACTGCTATAACCCGAGTTTTACAAATGTAACACTGCACATGGAGTAGGGTTTCAGGTGTAAGAATAACTCTCATGGGTGTCATTACTCCACACATGCGCACTAAGATTGGTTATATTGGGTTCGTAACACTTTGGATTGTATATTTATACATTTCATCTAATGATTCGATCTGCAACATAATTTTAATTTTAATTCTAATTATTTTTTAAAACAATTTTTAAAAATGGCAAGTAAGAACATTAATTCACAAGTTTTAATACATTTCAACTATTGAACAGTGAAACATTCTTATTTGCAAGCATTTTATTTGCAAGTACTTCAACCTATCTAACATCATACTCTGTTGTCTATTAATCAACACCGGAGTATGGTGTTAATCAACCCTGGGTGTGGTCCTCTCAGAACACCAAGAAGGTGTTAAATCATTGAATTAACACCATTAGACTGGTGTTAATCAACACCCGCGGGTGTCGTCCTCTCAGAACACTTTCTCGGTGTTAAATTTGACACCATCTTTTAACACCGGAGTTTTTGCAGTGTACTGTGTTTGATAAAGAAATTAAAGACTACAATAAAATCCACATATCTTAGTCAATTTAAAACCGGCAAAATACTGGTAGACATATTCCGTACCTATTCTGATGAGTTGGTTGAGTTCCATCTTTTTCAGGTGTGACATAACATTATTGAAATTCGATGAAAACCGGGTTTTAATTTTGTAGCGAATTTAACATGATAACAACGCACCTCTTTTGAAGCTACTATTAAAAATGATAAGCTGAACAATTCCTGTCATGCAAATATAACTTCAATTTAAAAAAATGATCATTGATTTTCACAAGAGACAATTTCGGTCACATTTCAAGAATCTACTATTTTACAAAATTGTCAGTCATTTCTGTCAGAAACTTCCTATTTTAAAATCCAAAATTCCTAAGAAAGCTAAATATAATGTATGTAGATGGTAGAGATGATATTGCTAGCTAAATAAATTCAGCCTACCCGATATAAATAATTACTGGGACAACCTGTATCATTTAACATGTTTAAACAAATCAATTTGATATGACAGCATACAAAACAGCGATGGTTCCCAATCTAAAGCCACAGTTATTATTGTGCAAGCACATTGTGTTTACGTTTAGTCAGCGTTTAGCCTTCCAGATGTTTAATGGGCTCGGTTCAATTCCTGAAACTGTATAGCATGTTTAGTATCTTCATGATGATCATAAGCCATGAATTATTTCATCAGAGTGGACCTAAACGATATTTGCTCTACACCTAGCACAAAAAGTCCCTGACCAGGTGCTTTGAGGTTGGCTAATTAAAAATAAATAATCGGTAATAAAAATCTGAGATATACAGGGTGAGTCAAAAAGACTGCAATAGTGGACAGAAGCCATTTTGTTTTCAAAACCAAAATTAATTTTAAAACTTTTTTAACGTTGCAAGAATGCTGTATTTAATCCTAACTTTGTGTGAAAAAATGAAGTAGATCGCATTTTTCGTTTGTATTTGGTGACCCTCTTTGCTGCACAACCAAATTAACCTGTTTGTCCACGAGAACAGTGATTTTCATTTGAAATGGCACACATTGCATTTTCATATTTGAATATCCCGACATCACAAAAATGGATAATTTCAGTTTTTTATTAAAATTTAGAACATTATACGCTTTCATTGCATGGGTACGATTATAATTGAATATGCTAACTCACATGTAAACTAGAAAGGATTCATCAAATTCCAATAACATCACAAATTAACTTAAGTTTCCAAATTTGAATGAGAGACACATTTTGCGATCTGATGCATATTTTGGGTATCTCGTGGACAAACGTGTAAAATGGGTGCACTGGTCAAAAGGTTCACCAAAGACAAATGGAAAATGCGATCGACTTCATTTTTTTACACAAAGTTGGGATTAAATACATCATTCTTGCAACGTTTAAAAAGTTTTAAAATTCATTTTGGTTTTGAAAACAAAATGGGTTCTTTCCACTATTGCAGTCTTTTTGACTCACCCTGTACATTAATTGAGCATAATTATTTTATCCAAATCGTTGATTTGTACCGATATATCGCTGTAATAATTAATTAGTTTTCTGTTTATTTTGTCCACACCTTCTGAGTTATTAAAACAGTCCAAGTCGGGTCACCCCCTCATTAACATTGTTATCATTCAACCAATCAGAAATAAGCTTTAATCGTGTTTCCTCATAATTCATTGAATATTCAGTTTAGGGGCGTGAGGCTTTAATTTGATTGGTCGGTCAAAATGAGCAAAGCAATCGAACACTTTGGCGCAGTAGACCTACTTTCGGGCAATTATTAGTAACCTGCGCTCGGCGTGCGCGTTCTCATCTAACGATTCATTTTATTGGAACGCACTTTGGTACGTTGCTATCGCGATTATACATGAAGTAATGAATTTGAATTAGCCAACCTCAAAGCAACTGGTCAGGGACTCCTTGTGCTAGGTGTATATGAGGGAAAGGAGCTATAATATATCTGAAAAAAATTGGAATATGTCATGATTCTCACTTGAAACAATACAATGTTGCATGTTTCCTATTTGTAACAACAAATCTCTTTCACTGGATGAGCCAGGAGTGGAAAAGGTCTTTGATTAAAAAATTGGCAACAAATTCGCTACCTTTAGATTAGACCAGTAACGGATACCAACTTACTCATGACCGCTCTGTTTGAATGGTGTTCAAATACGTCTGTAGAATTAGTCAATAAAATTATCCGCAATGTGTCTCATATGTAACAACATTACTTGTATAGTGAATTTATATTATTGTATGAATTATATATATCGATTATTTATCAATACAGGTCCGCGTGTGTGCCTTGGGGAACAGCTTGCTCGTATGGAATTGTTCATCTTTTTCACTCATCTTATGCATCGATTCAGCTTCAAGAAATCGTCTGATACGGACACTCTGAACACGAAACCGCACTCAGGCTCTGTACTGACTCCATATCCATATCAGATTCGCGCAATTCAGCGCTCATAATAACAGGATTCGCACGAGTGGCCTGGTTTTGACTCAATTCATGCCATTTTTTACTTTAAAAGAGTCGGATTTTTAGACAAAGGAGTTTATGAATATGATATAAATATTGGGGCAAATACATCATCAAAGATATTTCTACTGTTCAATCAGTTCCAAATTGGCGAGAAATAGTCATGGCGATTTGTTGTCCCCCTCCTCAAGTTTTCACACAAAAGCATAGCCTGGCTGGTTAGGGTTATTAGAGTAATCAGGAACCGTGATCAGTGCAGGACAGGTGATTATTGTGATAACATTAATGCTCCCACGTTACTGATGGTCCTAGCCTCCTTTGAGCGTGTTTCTACTGGGGAACATACCGTTAATTACCGGTAAGTTTGCCCAGTAGAAACAGCCAGATACCGTTAAGAATCGGTATATTTTGTAACCGCAAAAACCTTCACAAACCAGGTTTGGTACCGGTAAGAAACGGCAAGTTCCCCAGTAGAAAGAGCCATCCGATTAATCTTGCCGTTATCTTCTGTAAACCGTATCACGCTTGATTATATATACACATTGTGAGGCAATCTTTTTCAGGTGGGGCGGCATTGTTTGGTATAACAAAAGGTCAAATGTCGTCGCCCATTGACTAAGATCGATAAACTTGGTGGTTACTTTTCGCGAGTAGAATTAGGGGATTAAAGCTTACCGGGAAATCTTACCGGTAAATCTTACCGTTTAATCTTACCGTTAACTTTGCAGTTAGAAACACGCTCATATATTCACACGGAATAACACACAACCCTGTATAGCCGAAGCTATGGGGGGGGGGGGGGGGGGGGGGGTGACCTTTCTGGTGAATTTTGGGGGTCGGAAAACAAATCTGTTGCCGTGTGGTGTACTAGGGTTAGGGTTATAGCAAAAGTGTTTTGTCATAGTTTGTCACGGTGATAATAGTCTGAGTATTGTTATATATATTCATTTTACTTGTAATGTCATCATATTAAGATTTAAAGCAATTATGTAAATCTATGTTCACTAGGAAAATGCCCAAGACAACAAATTACCTTTCTGGTGAATTTTGGGGGTCGGAAAACAAATCTGTTGCCGTATGGTGTACTAGGGTTAGGGTTATAGCAAAAGTGTTTTGTCATAGTTTGTCACGGTGATAATAGTCTGAGTATTGTTATATATATTCATTTTACTTGTAATTTCATCATATTAAGGATTTAAAGCAATTATGTAAATCTTTGGAGCAAAATGATCAAATAATTTATATCTTTTACATTAACACAAACAAAATGGTAAAAACTAAAAATGTAAATTCTCATGGTATTGCTATACAAATTTAAGAAAATAAAGAGCGATAAAATTAATAGATTGGTAATCGCACGGGAAAAGACAAACATGCATTTTTGGTAATAGGAATAAAATGGTTTGTAGTACAAATGTATATAACTTGCCTCTCACATAATTTCTTTTGTTTTAAAAATGTAAGTATTTCTAGATAGCTTTTTACACCCAATCTTTGAGCGGGCCGAAGTTACCCCACATAGGGTTAACTTTGGCCCACTTTCGAAAAACTCGTTCAAACCTACTTTGGATGATAAGATATTTCCAACCTTTTTTGATAATTGAGGTTTCTTAAGGAGTATTTAAAAAAAAATCTATGAACATTTTACATATTTGAATGTAATAAATACCAAAAATACCAAGAAATAAACACTGTTAAACTAGAGATAAACATACCAAATAAACATGGTAAATCATTTAATTTGAGGTTAGATTGCTTGTTTTGGCTGTTTACAAGCATTAACAAATACATTATGCTGTTAATGTTGAAAATTGATTGTTTTAAATTTTTGTTATATACCTAAACAATTTTTCTTATATAGGCCTACGGTACTTTAACAATTTAAAGAAGGTGTCCGGCAAGCATAACATTGTCCATATTAGAAAAGTAAGCCTAATTATCGAGCCTTAATCGCGTATTTATACTGATCAAAACAACTTATCATAAAACAAATAAAAACTGCCATCTCTCAACATGCCATTTTTAAAAATTCGCGTTGATTTAAAGCCGATGTCAATGACGTCACGGTTCATGGTGCTCAAATTTGCGCAAGTGCATTGTATAACCTGCCATGGTATAACTATGACTTCATTGAAATCGGGGCTTTAAATCACCGCGAATTTTAAAAATTGCATGTGTGAGAGATGGCAGTGTTTATTCGTTTTTATGATAAATGATGTTTTGTTCAATATAACTACGCGATTTAGGCTCGATAATCACTTTTCTAACATATAATGGGCAATGTTGTGCTTGTCGGACACCTCCTTTAACAGTATACCGCGCTCACTCACTAGGCTCGGTTGATTACCTCCTCGTAAAATCGTCCGCACAATACGCTTGGAGATAGGTTTGCTTGGCATGCTTGGAGTACTTTGTAGTACTCAAGATAGCATTAGGGTTAAGGGAGTTATTAACTAATTGACTAATTGCACGATAATCGTGCATGTTTTGAATTTTTGGAACACCCCGTTAGTAAATCAAATCAACTCAAGCGTCCTTGACCCAACATAAACACGGTACATAATCTGTATACAAACAAACATTATCAATAATATCGTAACAATGGCGTCGTCGTTTCAATACCTGTTTGCGAGTTTGGACGTTTCTACCGTTCTTTTATGTTTGACAGTCTTCGTTATAGTATCATGGCTCATTCAAAAACACCTACAAAGCAAGAATCTTCCCCCTGGTCCGACGAACTGGCCAGTAGTAGGCTGTATACCAGAGCTCCTACTGAAAAGGAAACCGTTTCATGAGGTTTTCGAGGCGCTATCGCATGAGTATGGTCCAGTATGCATGTTACCAGTACCATTTGGTAAAAGAGCTGTTGTCATAAGCGGATATGAAGCAGTATACGAAGCCTTAAATAAAGTGGAATTTGACTGTCGACCTAAACTACCACAACTGGAAGATGAATTTGGTGACATCATGAAAGGAGAAGGTGAGTTTGCTACTAAACATTCATTTATTCATGTACGAGCGTACAACCCCTTCTTTTAGATATAAGTGAGTCAAATTCAAATAGCCTACGGTGAAAAGAAGTCAGTTTTTCTTAAAACGAAATTGACTTTTTTGGACTTCCGGACAATCTTACAAGGTTTAAACTTGTAACGCCTTATAACAATGACTAATTATTTTGGAAAATGTATGCAACAATGTAGCAGACCCACATCTACTCATGGAACTTATGGCTCTGCCTGAAAGCTGATTCAATCTTCAGCAAATGCTTGAAAGATTCTCCTCCTTTTAAAGTTGCTATAGTAGTAGCAGCGATGTGAATGATCTTTGTCGACAAACAATATTCTTCAAGAAAAAGTTCCCATTCACTTAAAAACGTTATCCCTCGTAGGCTATATTTAGGAGTCACATAAATTCGAACTGAACAAGCTTAACCAAGTGGCGAGGAAATTCCATTTAAAATCCCACACTCTAAGGCATGACCGTTAATTTCAAATAGGTTTACCCGCAAAGGTGACTCCATTGAAATACTATAGTGACATGTTCTACCAAAACCAGACACAATTGGGCAAGATATCAAAATTGAGTTAGTAATTGATTATTAAAGTAGAGATCTTTAGCTTTACAATGGTACCTCTCTTTTTTTTAAACGGACTTCCCAAAGCGGAGTTACATCATTTTGAAGTTCATCTTTTACGGTCTTTATGAAAACTCCAAACTGAGATATCGCCCTTTAAAGTTACTTTGTACCATGATTTTACATGTTTATATAGCCCTTTAAATCACTGAACATACATTTAGGATGAATTTTTAATCTGAATCTTTCACAAAAATGTTATTAACACTCTGAAGATTATTTATTTAATAGAAACTCAAATTCTCCAAAAATAACCCCCAATTATGTTTTGGGCTATTTCTCAGTTTGGAGCTCTGCCCAATTCCGTCTGGTTTTGGTAGAACACGTCACGGGTTTCAGAAAGAATAGCCCATTCCATACTTTGAAGGCAACTGCTGGAGCAGATGGTAGAATCCAGCCAATTTATTCACTGTTTTAATTGTTGAACGTTTGAAATGACTGTATTGAATTTAACAGTCGGTTTTAAAAATTCTGTCCACGCAGGAGTGATAATGGCATCGGGAGAACAATGGAAGGAACATCGCAGGTTTTCATTGACTGTTCTCAGAAGTTTTGGTGTCGGAAAAAGAAGCTTTGAAGATTAGATCACCACTGAGAGTGAGAGCTTAATGAAAGAGATGCAATCACTGCGTGGAAGTCCATTTGATCCTACTCATCTTTTCTGTAACGCAGTGTCAAATGTCATCTGCACTGTTGTCATGGGCAACAGATTTGAATACGATGATCCGGAGTTCAAACGTTTGTTATATCATTTGGAAGACTCGATGGCTCATTTGGGTGCTGGCCTGCTTTATTTAGCCGTTCCTTTCCTTAGAAAAATTCCATTTCTTTCCCGGATTCTTCCTAAGAGCGGAGTGTCTTCCATGGTATCAGTGCGGCAAAAGCTTAAAGATATTGTAGATAAACATCGTGATTCTCTTGATAAAGAGAACTTGCGAGACTTCATTGATGTCTATATACACCACGTGCAAGTGAAGAAAGAACAAGATGTAAAGACCTATATGAATGATATCGAACTTCTTTCAGTCGTCAATGACTTTTTCATAGCGGGAACGGAGACAAGTTCAACTACATTGCGTTGGGCTCTTTTGTTTATGATGATATATCCAGAAGTACAAAAGCGAGTTCACGAGGAAATTGACGACGCAGTTGGTCGAAATCGCCTACCCAAACTATCCGATAAGCCCAATTTGCCTTACACAGAATCTGTTATACATGAGATACAACGTTTTGCTGGCATAGTTCTCATTGGTGGTATGCGGTATGCCGTTGATGACACACTATTTCGCGGCTATACCATCCCTAAAGGCACGTATGTCCTCACTAATATGAGAAGTATCACTAGAGATCCAGATGTGTGGAAAGACCCGGATGTATTTAAGCCTGAACGATTCCTGGACGACGAAGGACGGGTTAAGAAGGTCAAGGAAGGAATTGTATTCGGCTCAGGTTTGTCATTTTCCACTTATAATACAAGGTATCCTAGAATGATTTATACAGTAGGCCATGTACACTGCAACACTCTGGTGTTAAATGTGCAAATAAAGTTGGTGTTAAGCGTCTTGGTGTTAAATTAACACCACTTGGTGTCACTGCAATAACCTGAGTTTTACAAAGGTAACACTGCACATGGAGTAGGGTTTCAGGTGTAAGAATAACTCTCATGGGTGTCATTACTCCACACATGCGCACTAAGATTGGTTATATTGGGTTCGTAACACTTTGGATTGTATATTTATACATTTCATCTAATGATTCGATCTGCAACATAATTTTAATTTTAATTTTAATTATTTTTTTAAACAATTTTTAAAAATGGCAAGTAAGAACATTATACATTTTCAACTATTGAACAGTGAAACATTCTTATTTGCAAGCATTGTTATTTGCAAGTACTTCAACCTATCTAACATCATACTCTGTTGTCTATTAATCAACACTGGAGTCTGGTGTTAATCAACCCTGGGTGTGGTCCTCTCAGAACACCAAGGAGGTGTTAAATCATTGAATTAACACCATTAGACTGGTGTTAATCAACACCCGCGGGTGTCGTCCTCTCAGAACACTTTCTCGGTGTTAAATTTGACACCATAGGTGTTACTTTTAACACCGGAGTTTTTGCAGTGTACTGTGTTTGATAAAGAAATTAAAGATTACAATAAAATCCACATATCTTAGTCAATTTAAAACCGGCAAAATACTGGTGGACATTTTCCGTACCTATTCTAATGAGTTGGTTGAGTTCCATCTTTTTCAGGTGTGACATAACATTATTGAAATTCGATGAAAACCGGGTTTTAATTTTGTAGCGAATTTCACATGATAACAACGCACCTCTTTTGAAGCTACTATCAAAAAGGATTGTATTATAAGCTGAACAATTCCTGTCATGCAAATATAACTTCAATTTAAAAAAATGATCATTGATTTTCATAAGAGACAATTTCGGTCACATTTCAAGAATCTACTATTTTACAAAATTGTCAGTCATTTCTGTCAGAAACTTCCTATTTTAAAATCCAAAACTCCTAAGAAATCTAAATATGTAGATGGTAGAGATGATATTGCTTGCCAAATCAATCCAGCCTACCCGATATAAATCATTTCTGGGAAAACCTGTATCATTTAACATGTTTAAACAAATTAATTTGATATATCAGCATACAAAATAGCGATGTTTCCCAATCTAAAGCTACAGTTATTATTGTGCAAGCACATTGTGTTTACGTTTAGCCAGCGTTATGGTTAATGGGCCCGGTTCAATTCCTGAAACTGAAAAGCATGTTTAGTATCCTCATGATGGTCATAAGCCATGGATTATTTCGTCACCATTAGAGTGGACTAAACGATATTTGCTGGTGCTCAAATACGTCTGAAGAATTAGTCAATACAATTATCCGCAATTTGTCTCATATGTAACAACAATACTTGTATAGTGAATTTATATTATTGTATGAATTGTATATATCGATTATTAATTTATATATCGATTATTAATTTATCAATACAGGTCCGCGTGTGTGCCTTGGGGAACAGCTTGCTCGTATGGAATTGTTCATCTTTTTCACTCATCTTATGCATCGATTCAGCTTCAAGAAATCGTCTGATACGGACACTCTGAACATGAAACCGCACTCAGGCTCTGTACTGACTCCATATCCATATCAGATTCGCGCAATTCAGCGCTCATAATAACAGGATTCGCACGAGTGGCCTGGTTTTGACTCAATTCATGCCATTTTTTACTTTAAAAGAGTCGGATTTTTAGACAAAGGAGTTTATGAATATGATATAAATATTGGGGCAAATACATCATCAAAGATATTTCTATTGTTCAATCAGTTCCAAATTGGCGAGAAATAGTCATGGCGATTTGTTAGGTAAAAACTCCAATCTTTGTCCCCCTCCTCAAGTTTTCACACAAAAGCATAGCCTGGCTGGTTAGGGTTATTAGAGTAATCAGTAACCGTGATCAGTGCAGGACAGGTGATTAGTGTGATAACATTAATGCTCCCACGTTACTGATGGTCCTAGCCTCCTTTGAGCGTGTTTCGACTGGGGAACATACCGTTAATTACCGGTAAGTTTGCCCAGTAGAAACAGCCAGATACCGTTAAGAATCGGTATTTTTGTAACCGCAAAAACCTTCACAAACCAGGTTTGGTACCGGTAAGAAACGGCAAGTTCCCCAGTAGAAAGAGCCATCCGATTAATCTTGCCGTTATCGTCTGTAAACCGTATCACGCTTGATTATATATACACATTGTGAGGCAATCTTTTTCAGGTGGGGCGGCATTGTTCGGTATAACAAAAGGTCAAATGTCGTGGCCCATCGACTAGGATCGATAAACTTAGTGGTTACTTTTCGCGAGTAGAATCAGGGGGATTAAAGCTTACCGGTAAATCTTACCGGTAAAGCTTACCGTTTAATCTTACCGTTAACTTTGCAGTAGAAACACGCTCATAGATTCACACGAAATAACACAAAACCCTGTATAGCCGAAGCTAAGACTGCTGATGTGTGCAGTTCAAAACACGTACAGTTTATCACAGGCATGGGACTCGCGGCTAATTCAAGAGTGTGGGCCTAGGCTACATTAGAGATTTTCTTAGAAACTTATCGAAATTAAAATGGGTTCTGAGCACTCGGTATAGACCTTGTGATTACATCGTTGCGTTACGATATCGTAGGACTATTAAACCTAACTCTACAACACCACACGGCAACTGTGCGGATAAAATGTTTTTATAACCCAGCGTGCGGGTTTTTGGGCTACAAAACGGACTCAGGCTATAATATAACGAGGCGAATATAATTCGCCGAGTGTGACTGACAGCCGTGGTGTCGTGGCTAGACTCTGGACCCTGGTGCTGGAGGTCCGTGGCTCAAATCCCTGGGGGGAGGGGGTGAATTTTGGGGGTCGGAAAACAAATCTGTTGCCGTGTGGTGTACTAGAGTAAGGGTTATAGCAAAGTATTTTGTCATAGTATGTCACGGTGATAATAGTCTAAGTATTGGTATATATAACGTATATTCATTTTACTTGTAATTTCATCATATTGGATTTAAAGCAATTATGTAAATCTATGTTCACTAGGAAAAGGTTCAATGACAACAAATTACACAAAAATTGCGTGTCGAAATTATCAAAGTATCTCATTTTTTAGATGTAAATGTCTTCATTTTAATGAAAAAAATATACGATTTAAAAGAAAATCTTAGAGTCAGACCACGGACATTATTCCTAAGCATGTGTTAATTGACAGGTTTTAATTAATCCTGTTCAGTACATTTATTTGTATAGTCATTTTGTTTAATAATTTCTCTCAAATTTAGTTAGATGGTTGAGTTGGTTTTGCAATTTATAATGCCGTTGTTCGTAAGGCAAAGGTCGACAGTGGCGTAGCTAGGGGGAGCAAGGGGGTAGTTGACAGAAAAAAATCCTTAAAAAACCTTTGTGCCCCGCCCCATTCTCCGGATGTAGTGTGTATAGGCATTATGACAACTTACATGGACCATTTTTCGAGCGCGTTTTGCGTAAATCATGCCCTTTACCCCCCCCCCCCCCCCATTTTACGACTTTTCCAAAATTTTGAAAATCTTGACCCCCCCCCCCCTGAAAAAATCCTAGCTACGCCACTACAATTTAGGCAAAATAAGGGAAATGAAAAATATACCAGATTTCTGATAACAAATTAATATTACAATTCTAAAGTATTTTGTCATAGTTTGTGATATAAATGGTGATAATAGTCTGATTATTTGTACATATGTATATGGATTCATTTTACTTGTAATTTCATCATATTAAGGATTCAAAGCAATTATGTGAGCAAAATGATCAAATACTATATATCTGTTACATTCTGAACATTTATATCACAGCTTAAGTTTAAAAAATCTTGTTAACACAAACAAAATGGTAAAGATTAAAAATGTAAATTCTCATGGCATTGTTATACAAATTTAAGAAAACAGAGAGCGATAAAATTAATAGATTGGTCATTGCGCGGGAAAAGACAAATGCATTTTTGGTAATAGGAATAAAATGGTTTGTAGTATATAACTTGCCTCTCACATATTGTTTTTGTTTTAAAAATTTAAGTATTTCTAGATATCTTTTTACACCCAATCTTTGAGTGAGCCAAAGTTACCCCACATAGGGTTAACTTTGGCCCACTTTCGAAAAAATCGTTCAAACCTACTTTGGATGATAAGATATTTCAAACCTTTTTTGATAATTGAGGACCCTAGATCTAAAAGGGGGTTAAGTCACAATCTTGTGGAATTGTAGTTAGTATCAGTTTTCTGCTACAAAGTACAAGGAGGATTTCTGCACCCGAGTGGGTCAAGTCCACACATGGACACAATGAAACCCAGTTTTTGCCATTTTTCTCAATGTGACTTAACCCCCTTTTAGATCTAGGGTCCTCAATTGATAAGGAGTGTTTAAAAAAAGAAAACATATTTCTATGAACATTTTACAGATTTGAATGTAATGGTAAATTATTTAATTTGAGGTTAGATTGCTTGTTTTGGCTGTTTACAAGCATTAACAAATACATTTAGCTGTAAATGTTGAAAATTCATTGTTTTGAATTTTTCTTATATACTTTAACAATTTGTGAAGAAAAAAGGACAACTAAATCACCGCGACCCGACCGGGGATCGACCCGGGGACCCGGACCAGAGACCCCGGACCCCTACGCAAGCCACGGCCCTCAGCTACTCGTTCGCGTATTATTATTATTATTATTATTATTATTATTATTAAAAGACTTTTATATAGCGCCTTTTCCGTAGATCAAAGCGCTTTACAAATATTATGTGTATTATAATATACAGGCATACAAATATCATTAATAAAATTACACAGTAAAGTATAATTTAAAACAGTCAATAAAAAACCTAATCTAGTATACCGCTCTCACTATAATACGCGTATACGTATAGGCTCGGTTGATTACCTCATCAAAAATCGTCCGCACATACGCTTGGAGATACGTTTGCTTGGTGTACTTTTAAGTCCTCAAGATAGCGTAGGGTTAAGGGAGTTATTAACTAATTGACTAATGGCATGATAATCGTGCATGTCTTGATTTTTTGAACACACCGTTAGTAAATCAAATTAACTCAAGTGATAGCCGACTCCTTGCCCCACGAATAAACATGGTATATAATCAATATACAAACAAATATTGTCAATAATATCGTAACAATGGCGTCGTCGTTTCAATACCTGTCTGCGAGTTTGGACGTTTCTACCGTTCTTCTATGTTTGACAGTTTTCATCATAGTATCATGGCTCATTCAAAGTCACCTTCAAATCAAGAATCTTCCCCCTGGTCCGACAAACTGGCCATTTGTAGGCTGTATAATACCAGAGCTCCTACTGAAAAGGAAGCCGTTCCATGAGGTTTTCGAGGTGCTCTCGCAGGAGCATGGTCCAGTATGCATGTTACCAATACCATTTGGTTTAAGAGCGGTTGTCATAAGCGGATATGAAGCAGTACACGAAGCCTTAAATAAAGTGGAATTTGACTGTCGACCTAAACTACCACAACTGGTAGATGAATTTGGTGATATCATGAAAGGAGAAGGTGAGCTTGCTACTAAAATTCATTTATTCATGTACGAGCGTACAACCCCTTATCTTACGGTGAAAAGAGGTCAGTTTTTTCTTAAACGAAATTGACGTTTTTGACTTCCGGACAATCTTACAAGGTTTAAACTTGTAACGCCTTATAACAATGGCCGCTTATTTTGGAAAAGGTGTGCAACGATGTAGCAGCCCAAAACCTACTCATGGAACTTATGGCTCTGTCTGGGAGCTTATTCAGTCTTTAGCAAATACCGTATGCTTTAAAGATTCTCCTCCTTTTGAAGTTGCTATAGTAGTAGCGATGTGATGTGAGTGATCTTTGTCGACAAACAATATTCTTCAAGAAAAAGTTCCCATTCACTTAAAAACGTTATCCCTCCTAGGCTAGATTTAGGAGTCACATAAATTCGAAGTGAACAAACTTAGTGGCGAGGAAATTCCATTTGAAATCCCACCCTCTAAGACATGACCGTTATTTTGTCCGCAGGGAGTGTGAATTTCAAATGGGGTTTACCCGCAAAGGTGACTCCATTGAAATACTCCATGTGTCCACAGGGGTATATGGGTTGCAGAAGGAATAGCCCATTTCATACTTTGAAGGCAACTGCTGGGGCAGATGGTAGAATCCAGCCAATTTATTCACTGTTTTAATTGTTGAACGTTTGAAATGTATTGAATTTAACAGTCGATTATAAAAATTCTGTCCACGCAGGAGTGATAATGGCATCGGGAGAACAATGGAAGGAACATCGCAGGTTTTCATTGACTGTTCTCAGAAGTTTTGGTGTCGGAAAAAGAAGCTTTGAAGATCAGATCGCCACTGAGAGTGAGAGCTTAATGAAAGAGATGAAATCACTGCGTGGAAGTCCATTTGATCCAACTCATCTTTTCTGTAACGCAGTGTCAAATGTCATCTGCACTGTTGTCATGGGCAAACGATTTGAATACGATGACCCGGAGTTCAAACGCTTGTTATATCATTTGGAAGACTCGATGGCTCATTTGGGTGCGGGACTGCTTTATTTAGCCGTTCCTTTCCTTAGAAAAATTCCGTTTCTTCCTAAAAGCGGAGTGTCTTCCTGGTTATCAGTGCGGCAAAAGCTTAAAGATATTGTAGATCAACATCGTGATTCTCTTGATAAAGAGAACTTGCGAGACTTCATTGATGTCTATATAAACCACGTGCAAGAGAAGAAAGACCAAGATGTAAAGACCTATATGAATGATATCGAACTTCTTTCAGTCGTCCATGACTTTTTCATAGCGGGAACGGAGACAAGTTCAACTACTTTACGCTGGGCTCTTTTGTTCATGATGATATATCCCGACGTACAACAGCGAGTGCACGAGGAAATCGACGCCGCAGTTGGTCGAAATCGCCTACCCAAACTATCCGATAAACCCAATTTGCCTTACACAGAGTCTGTTATACATGAGATACAGCGTTTTGCTGGCATAGTTCTCATTGGTGGTATGCGGTATACCGTTGATGACACACTATTTCGCGGGTATAACATCCCTAAAGGCACGTATGTCCTCACTAATATGAGAAGTATCACTAGAGATCCAGATGTGTGGGAAGACCCGGATGTATTTAAGCCTGAACGATTCCTGGACGACGAAGGACGGGTTAAGAAGGTCAAGGAAGGAATTGTATTCGGCTCAGGTATGTCATTTTCCACTTATAATACAAGGTATCCTAGAATGATTTATACAGTAGGCCATGTACACCCCAACACTCTGGTGTTAAATGTGCAAATAAAGTTGGTGTTAAGCGTCTTGGTGTTAAATTAACACCACTTGGTGTCACTGCATTAACCTGAGTTTTACAAAGGTAACAATGCACATGGAGTAGGGTTTCAGGTGTAAGAATAACTCTCATGGGTGTCATTACTCCACACATGCGCACTAAGATTGGTTATATTGGGTTCGTAACACTTTGGATTGTATATTTATACATTTCATCTAATGATTCGATCTGCAACATAATTTTAATTTTAATTTTAATTATTTTTTTAAACAATTTTTAAAAATGGCAAGTAAGAACATTATACATTTTCAACTATTGAACAGTGCTTCAACCTATCTAACATCATACTCTGTTGTCTATTAATCAACACTGGAGTCTGGTGTTAATCAACCCTGGGTGTGGTCCTCTCAGAACACCAAGGAGGTGTTAAATCATTGAATTAACACCATTAGACTGGTGTTAATCAGCACCCGTGGGTGTCGTCCTCTCAGAACACTTTCTCGGTGTTAAATTTGACACCATAGGTGTTACTTTTAATACCGGAGTTTTTGCAGTGTACTGTGTTTGATAAAGAAATTAAAGACTACAATAAAATCCACATATCTTAGTCAATTTAAAACCGGCAAAATACTGGTAGACATCTTTCGTACCTATTCTGATGAGTTGGTTGAGTTCCATCTTTTTCAGGTGTGACATAACATTATTGAAATTCGATGAAAACCGGGTTTTAATTTTGTAGCGAATTTCACATGATAACAACGCACCTCTTTTGAAGCTACTATTAAAAAGGATTGTATTATAAGCTGAAAAATTCCTGTCATGCAATAACTTCAATTAAAAAAAATGATCATTGATTTTCACAAGAGACAATTTCGGTCACATTTCAAGAATCTACTATTTTACAAAATTGTCAGTCATTTCTGTCAGAAACTTCCTATTTTAAAATCCAAAACTCCTAAGAAATCTAAATATGTAGATGGTAGAGATGATATTGCTAGCTAAATAAATTCAGTCTACCCGATATAAATCATTACTGGGAAAACCTGTATCATTTAACATGTTTAAACAAATTAATTTGATATGTCAGCATACAAAACAGCGATGGTTCCCAATCTAAAGCCACAGTTATTATTGTGCAAGCACATTGTGTTTACGTTTAGCCAGCGTTTAGCATGTTTAGCCTTCCAGATGTTTAATGGGCTCGGTTCAATTCCTGAAACTGTATAGCATGTTTAGCATCTTCATAATGATCATAAGCCACGAATTATTTCATCAGAGTGGACCTAAGCGATATTTGCTCTACACCTAGCACAAAAAGTCCCTGACCAGGTGCTTTGAGGTTGGCTAATTAAAAATAAATAATCGGTAATAAAAATCTGAGATATACATTAATTGAGCAAATTTCTCCTCCGCAGTTTGATACCTCATTTAACAAAATCGAATGGATACTCTTAAAGTTATGGCGATTGCATTTACCGCGCATAACAACAGCAAAGTTGCACTAGGTGTAGGAAAACTTCAAAACAAATTCACGAAAACAGTTGTTAAGCAGTCATTATTCTCATTCATTACTGAAAAATATGCATATTTTATCCAAATCGTTGATTTGTACCGATATAATCGCTGTAATAATTATAGTTTTCTGTTTATTTTGTCCATGTCCACACCTTCTGAGTTATTGAAACAGTCCAAGTCGGGTCACCCCCTGATTAACATTGTTATCATTCAACCAATCAGAAATAAGCTTTAATCGTGTTTCCTCATAATTCATTGAATATTCAGTTTAGGGGCGTGAGGCTTTAATTTGATTGGTCGGTCAAAATGAGCAAAGCAATCGAACACTTTGGCGCAGTAGGCCTACTTTCGGGCAACTAAAGGGTTCAACAAAAGAAAGTATACCACTTTGTTTATGTCATTTTGAGTAACTTTCAATTTGTCTTTGTCCAAACAGGCTAGATAGGCATTTAGATGAATCTTTTAGGCATAATTTGATACCAAATTTGTCCCCTAACAACAAAGATAAACCATGATTAGCACCATTTAAAGGAAAATATCCCATTTTCAAAAGTCGCATTTCCAATACACAGCACGAGAGGAATAGGCCAATTGTTAACACATACATATGCCGTATTTATCCCGTACTGATCACCGCGCATATCCCTCAATGCGCGGGCTAATTCAAATGTAAACTGATGCATGGGTGAAGGATTTGAATGTAAAGGAATGTTATGGATGGGGAGAACATGGACAGATTAACCAAATCTTCTCGTGCTGTGTATTGGAAATGCGACTTTTGAAAATGGGATATTTTCCTTTAAATGGTGCTAATCATGGTTTATCTTTGTTGTTAGGGGGCAAATTTGGTATCAAATTATGCCTAAAAGATTCATCTAAATGCCTATTTAGCCTGTTTGGACAAAAACAAATTGAAAGTTACCCAAAATGACATAAACAAAGTGGTATACTTTCTTTTGTTGAACCCTTTATTAGTAACCTGCGCTCGGCGTGCGCGTTCTCATCTAACGATTGATTTTATTGGAACGCACTTTGGTACGTTGCTATCGCGATTATACATGAAGTAATGAATTTGAATTAGCCAACCTCAAAGCACCTGGTCAGAGACTCCTTGTGCTAGGTGTATATGAGGGAAAGGGGCTATAATATATCTGAAAAAAAATGGAATATGTCATGATTAACACTTACAAAATACAATGTTGCATGTTTCCTATTTGTAACAACAAATCTCTTTCACTGGATGAGCCAGGAGTGGAAAAAGTCTTTGATTACAAAATTGGCAACAAATTCGCTACCTTTAGATTAGACCAGTAACGGATACCTACTTACTCATGACCGCTCGATATGAACGAATGGTGCTCAAATACGTCTGAAGAATTAGTCAATACAAATATCCGCAATGTGTCTCATATGTAACAACATTACTTGTATAGTGAATTTATATTATTGTATGAATTATATATATCGATTATTTATCAATACAGGTCCGCGTGTGTGCCTTGGGGAACAGCTTGCTCGTATGGAATTGTTCATCTTTTTCACTCATCTTATGCATCGATTCAGCTTCAAGAAATCGTCTGATACGGACACTCTGAACATGAAACCGCACTCAGGCTCTGTACTGACTCCATATCCATATCAGATTCGCGCAATTCAGCGCTCATAATAACAGGATTCGCACGAACGGCCTGATTTTGACCCAATTTCTGCCATCTTTTACGTTAAAAGAGTCGGTTTTTTAGACAAAGGAGTTTATGAATATGATATAAATATTGGGGCAAATACATCATCAAAGATATTCCTATAGTTCAATCAGTTCCAAATTATTTATAGAGTGAAAGTCACTCCTTGAAAGAGTGGAACCATTTTCACTCCAAAAAAGAGTGAATTTTGTTCATTCCAGGAACGAGTGAATTTTCACTATTCGAAGAGTGCCTACAGTGATCACTCCATTGGAGTGAAAAAAGAGTGAATATATAAGGAGTGAATTTCACTAATTTAGAGTGAACTTCACCCTCATTGAGAGTGAACAATAATGGAACATTTTAATTACTTAATCACATTCACATGAATAACTTGCAATTCAATAGAAAATTTGAATAACAAACAAAGAGTCATTATCCAAACTATACTTACCTTTTCTCGACCAAACAACTGCTGTCATTTGCCTATGTTACATTAGCACTTCCTTTCGGTAGTGAAACGATATCATATATCAACATATATTTCTTTATGTAAAGTATCTAAATCTACTTTCTATGGTGTTTTTTATCGATGAAGTTTTTACGCGTTTCATTAATGTAATTTATATTTAATCAATGTTTGGACTTTAAAATAATTGCAGAAACAATTAACATTGATATCATCATTAATTATCACTTCAATCATGTTTAAATTTAATAAAATAAAGAATATTTTGAGTTTTTGAATATTTTTCTATTTGATTGTGTTCCGGCTCTCAAATTATTTAAATCTGGTACAACTGATCACTCGCACAGAGTGAAAAGTCACTCGACACAGAATGAAAATCAATCTTTTCGAGTGACAATAATTTCACTCTGAACTCATCAACCGTACAGAGTGAAAATCACTCTTTTCGAGTGACAATAATTTCACTCTGAACTCATCAACCGCACAGAGTGAAAAGTCACTCGACACTGAGTGAAAAATCACTCTTTACGAGTGACAATGACTTCACTCTGAACAACGATTGACATTTTCACTCTTTTACATTAAGAAAGTATAAAAAATATGGAACTCAAATTAAAAAATTAAAAAAATCTAATATTTTCCCGCACATTTTGAATCATACCATTTTAATCATTGGTCGTACTATAATTTCAATGGCATATTTGGTTTCCTTTTAGAAAATGTATACTTTTCCTACCTCAGGGGGTATACAAGCAAATATAAATGTGTAAAGTTAAAATCATGTCGCGAAAGCCAAAATCCGTGTGTAACACGAAAGGAGGCGAGCTTCGAACGCGTGACCAAAATAAGAAATCAATTTCGTATTTGACAACAAAATGTGAGAACAACTTACCTATACTGATATTCAAAACTCATCAACACTTAGAAGCTCTTCAAAGAAATCTTTAATGACGATTGGTTTTTATGATTACGCTTTAGGTCTATTGCTTGTGAGGTGATCAATGCGCCTTAACTGAGCTAAGGAAATGTACCACTCGGAAGTGATATTTCTATGAATAAAAGTGTACAAACTTGATGATAAATAATCGGGTACAATTTTCTAATTTTTGATTTTAGGGTCACAAGGGTTACATTTTTCTTCTTTTCGTTGATGCTAACACTCGCCACAAAACTGTACAACTGGACTAAATTTGGACCTGATAGCTTAGCTTTTTAATTCTTAGTCTTATGTCAGTTTAGTTCTAAATGATGCAAAAATGCTTTACATTATTTACTTAAAGTATCAATTAAGATAATCAACTAATTTTCAAATCTGATTAACGAAGTAGGATAAACCATGTGCAAAATATAGTCACAAATTCGTTTTTGTCTAGGTTTCAACATTATACTTTAAAGAAAATTGGGAAAGGAGTTATCAAGGCTCTGATTTTGATGTAAAAGCAATAGTCCTAATTTTTATTTGCATAATTTAGTTATTTTTTCCAGTATTTAAAAATTGCGTATTTTGACTACCCTGTATATATATTTCCTAACAAGTTACTATTGTACATGGCTAGATGGGTAATTTACTCAATTACAACAAAAATATACCTATCTTTAAATAGGTCCTGCATTTAGACAATGGAACAAAAAAGTAAATCATTATTTTGTATACATTTGTAATTGTTACACCCTGTATAATGTTTAGGTCACCCCGTATATTTGATATCTAGCTACCATATTTACAATCCTTAGGCTATAAGCTTTCCAAATATATATGGTTTCATACCCTTTAGAGGTAAACATTTTGATATATTCTACTGAAACTGTGAAAGGAGGTATATTTCATGAAATAGACCCATACACAAATGAACCCCAGGTTAAAACATGACCTTTAGTGATGCACTCACTCTAAAGTTTTAGTAGTGATGAGTGTTACCACTTCATCAAATATATACCTAAAACTGATGGTGGGTTAGACCACTTGCGACTTGGTCATTCTGGTAGTAGATAGAAACTTTGGACATTATTAGGGGAAAAGTTAACATTTCGCAACTCGGTCCCCCTAAAAATGATGGATTTATTTTATTTTAAAGCCCAGTCTTCACACTTACGCTCACAAAATAAAAAAGGAATAATTTAACATTAAAAAAAATGTCATAACCTATATCCAAAATCAGATTTGCTATCATTTGATACCAAATATGGTTTGCTCAAATTTACTCATTTTGACCCCTCTGTGAACTTTGACCCCCACCCCCATTTCCCGACCTTATGCATCCGATAGTTTAGTTGTCCACAATGGCAGTATTGTATAGGTTCTAATGAGTATCTCAGTTTCAGTTTCAGTTTCAGTATTTGTATACTCACCTACCTTTTATACAGCACGCGAGTACAGGTGGGATACAAAAACTTGATTTGGCCCCTATATAAATACACAACATCACGAGAATCGTTCGGAGACACATTTATACATTACCCAGTAAAGAGCCTCCACCTTTTCATGAGTGGTCACGTAGGGGTCAATTGAGGTCATTTACGTGAAAAATGTGTAATTTGTAAAAAAAACAAGTTTTATTTTCTCGATTTTTACGGTCGGTCGGGAAAGGGCAATCCAAAAAAATGTAGGTCTTATATTAGCAAGAGACCCCGGGAAGCAGCCGGAGACCCCTGATCTCCGTACCTACAGTGCAACCAGAGCATGCCTAAAAGTGCATGTTATTGAAATGATGGTGCAATTCAAAAAGTAAACATATGTAAGACAAGCAGACAGTGGCGTACCCAGGGGGGGGGGGGGGGGGGGGGGGGGGGGGGGGGGGGGGGGGGAGGGGGGGGGGGGGCGAGATAACCCCTTCGGTAAAAACGACCCTCCGTCGGTAGATTTGTGATTTTGACCATGAGATTTTTTCGGCCGGTTATGCGTACAACTTCATCAGATTCCAGCTGGTCACGGGAAAAACATTGTGCAAGTTTTACGATTTTTTTGGGGAGTCTGTAAACATTTTTTGTCGGTACATCATGCTTTTCGTCGGTACAACTATGGTCGGCTCCCCCCCCCCCCCCCCAGTTTTCAAAAGCTGGGTACGCCACTGCAAGCAGACAGTATTATATCATACAATACAACTTGGTGATTTAACGTCATAGACACAAAGTTGATTTAACATCATTTGCATATAATTAGTATATTATAAAGAGATACATTTAAAAATGGACTATTTTAATTTCAATCAAAATCTACACATTCTATTAATACCAAATGTACAGGAAATTAACTTCCCATCATTGTCAACAATTCTGTCTGAGCAAAAGTACACATTTGTCTTTCCTTTTTTTAAAAGCCAAAATCTTCATAATTAATGACCGAATCTCGTTGAAATTATTAAGTAGTAATTTGTATCCAAACCAGACTTGCAAGGTATCAAATTAAAGGTAAAGATGTGCTCTAAACGATGGTCTGAGCAGATAATTCAATATCCCTTTAGTATATTTTCATCCAAACATTTGATATATTTTTTAAAAACACAAATGCTGTTTTGGTTTTTTTCTCATGAATTAAACATGCAATAAACACTAAAATCAGAGAGAAAGATGTTTATGGTTAGCCACACAAATATATCAAGCCATTCGTTAACATGTTTGCTGTGTAATTAATTTACGCGCGTAATTAATTAATTAATTAATTAGGAGTTAAATGGAATAATTTGGAACCACTTTTTTGTATGCCCAATTAAGTTATGTAAGTTTCAAATTAATCCTTAAATTATGCTTAATAAAATGGTCAAGCCACATTTCTCAATTTCATTTTTCTTTTTCTGTAATATTAATCAAAACTTTAGATACATTTATTTTGCAACATTTTCTTACAATAACAATGTATTTCATACAACTGTGCACAGACTTGGCAAAAGTCCATCAATATTTGTCCCAGCCATGCTCGCAAACAATGGAAGGAATATTCAAGGACCACGCTAAGGGACCAATGTTTTGAAATTTGCGCTACAAGAAACTTGAAATGCCATTAAGCAGTGTGCAGTAAACGGTTTTATGCATAGGATGTACATACCTTTTAGGTGACCATGTGCTGACATGAGAGCCTTTACATACAGGCACCGTCTAAAGGCCTGTACTAAGTCTAAATAGTCACGGCCATAAAAACAAGTAGCCATCACCTGTTGGATTGGCGTGTATGCTTACCAGTAGCGTAGCCAGGCGGGGGCAAGGAGGGGGGGGGGGGGGGGGGGGGGGGGGGGGGGCAGAGTCCCCCCCCCCCCACCCACCCCACCTGAAGAAGAAAAAAATGCTGAAGTAAATTAATTAAAATTAGAAAAATCAACATGACATTGTGTCCCTTTAAGGAATAATAATTTTACTAAGAGAGTTATTACTCTAACTAATTGACTAATGTAATAATCGTCAATAATAATAAATAATAATAATAATCGTGATCGTGAAGGTCTTGATTTTTTGAACACCCCGTTAGGAAATCAAATCAACTCAACCGATAGCGGAGTCCTTGACCCAACAAGTTCATGTTCAGCCATGGCACATGATCTATATACAAACAAACATCGTCAATAATACGTAACGGGTAAACCTGGGTGATTTTAAGCGTCAGCGTACCTACATTTCGATCAATAACTATCGATCACGTTAAGCACCTCTAAGCTGGTGTAAATCGTGAAAACGAGGTACGCTGAGGCTTGAAATCCAGCATATTTTTGGAATATTGCTCGTTATATTATTTAGGGGCCCAATGACCTATAAGTCGTGGAAAATAGGTAGCCTGAGGTTGATTATGTAATTGGTCGGTTTGTTTGGAATCTGAATATCGGGGGGGGGGGGGGGGGGGGGGGGGGGGGTCAACTGTAGCGTATTGTGTCTTTAATTGTCCCGTCAAAAACCGAATAGGGCATCGGGGGGGGGGGGGGGGGGGTTGCAGCCTTCTGGCATGGGGGGGGGGGGGGGGGGGGATTTACCCCTGTGTCCATGAAATGCCAACGTTATGGGCTGGTTATAGGCCTATAATATTATGGCGTATTTGTTTATTTAGTGATGGTGTGTGCTCAGGGATTGCGGTTTTTTGAAAGAATCTGAAATTCAATTAATAAAACCCCCAACAAACAGTCTGTACAATTATATAATACTTACCCAATAAGATCAAGTCGTTAGTCAAATAAAGATAAACCACAAATGGGATCATATAGGGGATAAAAGTGATAGTGAATAGACAAACTAAACAAAAGTAAAAGCGGTGCACGTTTTACACAAATCTATTAATGTTTGTATCATTTAAACATGTTGAGTAACGCAAACTCACTATTTCCGACACGTTTGGCTCAAGATTTAAACCAAAATATGTGCACATTTTAAAGAAAAGTGAGACGAGTCGGTATTAAATGTTTAAAATACCAATGTTTAGAGTAAAAAGTGAGTTCATCCTACCCCCCCCCCTCCCAGAGACGAACCTTCCACCCACTTAAGTCAGATCAAGCCCCAAACCCATTTCTCCCCAAAACAAATGATAACAAATGTTGCTTTTTCATGTTAAAATGTCTACAAATTAATACCAATTGGATTAATCTTAATTATCTCAAATTCAGACGAATTTCAGGCAATTTTGACCAGATTTCTACAAGTCTGGTATTCAGTCTAATTACCGAGCACTTTAGCTCAATGAAACTGGCAACTTTCATTGGGCGCTCTGTCAAGGGCGAGCCAACCCGAGCCAACCAGCAACACTGTTTGAGCTGCAGCTAGAGCGTACTTTTTTGTGTAACGTCACCGTTATACCAATTATGATATAACAAAGTTAATTCTACGCCAGACGGTAACCATTAAAGGGACACTAAGAGATGTGTTGGCGGCTGCGCCCTCAATTATGATAAAAACTGGGATTAGTATATTTTTATAATTGTATTACATGTATGAACTTACACCTATAAGGATTAAGAAAAATCAGCCCTCTTTGTACAAGAAAACGTCGATTCAAAAATGCTCGTACAGCCGGGACGAGCATTTTACGTCCGACAGTATCCCCCTGCAGTACACGTGATGCATAACGCGAATCATATTTGCATAGAGGGCTTTTTTCAATAAATGGCGATGATATTGTTTTAATCAAGTTTTGCTGTGTTTTTGTTAGTAGAAACAACAATAATGGCAATTTTTAATGTTCATCTTCAATTCTGAAGTAAATTTTTAAACATTTAAAATTTTCAACACCACTTAATGTCCCTTAAGTTATGAAATTATACCTGTTTGACATCACAATGTCATTGTACAGTTCCCGATTCTGAAGTTAGCTGACGGCTCACGCTAAGTCAAAGTACCGAAAACTCGTGTAAATTATCAGTAAACTGAAGGGTTATTTTATTGGTAAAATTTGCAAACGAAAACTAGGTACGATGACGCTTCAAACCACCCAGGTCCAGTATTTTACCGTCAATAATATCGTAAATAATGGCGTCGTCGTTTCAATACCTGTTTGCGAGTTTGGACGTGTCTACCGTTCTTTTGTGTTTGACAGTTTTCGTTTTAGTATCATGGCTCATTCAAAGTCACCTTCAAATCAAGAACCTTCCCCCTGGTCCGACAAACTGGCCAGTTGTCGGCTGTATACCAGAGCTCCTACTGAAAAACTCGTCGTTTTATGAGATGTTCGGCGCGCTATGGCAGAAGTATGGACCCGTATGCATGTTACCACTACCATTTGGTAAAAGAGCGATTATCATAAGCGGATATGAAGCAGTACACGAAGCCTTAAATAAAGTGGAATTTGACTGTCGACCTAAATTTCCACAAGTGGGAGATGAATTTGGTGATATCATGAAAGGAGAAGGTGAGCTTGCTACTAAACATTCATTTTACGAGCGTATAACCCCTTTTCAAATTCAAATACGATGAAAAACGTTTTTCTTAAATGCAAAAGGTCCACTCTGGCCAGTACCTGTTCATTTGGTGACATATGAAATAGAGTTAAAGATGGAGAAATCTCAACCTTGAGATATTCACAAAGGATCTGGCTGGTAAGAGTCCCGGGTAAGAGTGAACCTAAGTGAAGTTTTTGACTTCCGGAAATTCTTACAAGGTTTAAAACTTGTAGCGCCTTATAACAATGGCTGATTGTTTTGGAATACGTATTCAAATTAAGATTAAGGTGACGAGGTTTGAATAGAGTTTAAAGTCTATTATGATAACAAGTAGGCCTAATCAAGTTCCCTGATCCAACTTTTAAGAATTCTCTGGTAGACAACACGCTTTAAAGGTAAAAATAAATATGCACATGGTCCAATTGTTAATTAGCGCCATTTATAATAACTTTATTATATTTTGGAGGCGGGACATGTGATCAAATATGCATATTCATAACGAAAGGGGATGAATAATGTAAATCGTAAGGCGGACTTTTAACTAATGAGGTGACATCAACTTTATTGTCTCTGGGGGTAATTAATAGGGTGTTTTATCTAATTACTGCATCAGTTCAGTGGGTATAGGAAGTTACTGTGCCGTTTGTTAGCTTATATAATTAATGTTATTTTGTTGGTATTGGCACAAAGACAGGATATTATTCCCCTTAAAATAATTGCATAGAATGTTTTTTTACAATTATTATATAGGCCTACACAGATAATAATAATTCTGATGTATGATATTTATTCAACACAAATTCCACATTGGTACAGTGACAACACATGTTCGCCTACGGCTCTTGCTTCAACAAATACTAAAATGATTCTCCTCTTTTTAAATTACTATAGTAGTAGCGATGTGAGTGATCTTTGTCGATAAATAACATTCTTCAAAACAAAACAAAAAAGTTCCAATTAATATAAAAAACCTCTCCTAGAATCAGAAGGAATAGCCCATCTCATATACTTTGAAGCCAACTGCTGGAGCAGATTGTAGAATCCAAGCAGATGGTAAATTCCAACCAATTTAATATTCACTGTTTTAACTGTTGAATGTTTTGAATGAAATTTATTGATTTTAACAGTTGATTTTAACAATTCTGTCCACACAGGAGTGATAATGGCATCGGGAGAACAATGGAAGGAACATCGTAGGTTTTCGTTGACTGTTCTCAGAAGTTTTGGTGTCGGAAAAAGAAGCTTTGAAGATCAGATCGCCACGGAGAGTGAGAGCTTAATAAAAGAGATGCAATCACTGGGTGGAAGTCCATTTGATCCTACACATCTTTTCTGTAACGCAGTGTCAAATATCATTTGCACTGTTGTCATGGGCAAACGATTTGAATACGATGATCCGGAGTTCAAACTCTTGTTATATCATTTGGAAGACTCAATGGCTCATCTGGGTGGGGTCCTGTTTTATTTAGCCACTCCTTTCCTAAGAAAAATTCCGTTTCTTCCCCGGTTTCTTCTGAAAAGCGGATTGTCTTCCATGATATCAGTGCGGCAAAAGCTTAAAGATATTGTGGATCAACATCGTGATTCTCTTGACAAGGAGAACTTGCGAGACTTCATTGATGTCTATATAAACAACGTGCAAGTGAAAAAAGAACAAGAATTAAAGACCTATATGAATGATATAGAACTTCTTTCAGTCGTCAATGACTTTTTCACAGCGGGAACGGAGACAACTTCAACTACATTGCGTTGGGCCCTTTTGTTCATGATGATGTATCCTGACGTACAACAGCGAGTTCACGAGGAAATCGACGCCGCAGTTGGTCGAAATCACCTACCCAAGCTATCCGATAAATCTAATCTGCCTTACACAGAATCTGTTATACATGAGATACAACGTTTTGCTGGCATAGTTCTCATTGGTGGTATGCGGTATGCCGTTGATGACACACTATTTCGCGGCTATACCATCCCTAAAGGCACGTATGTCCTCACTAATATGAGAAGTATCACTAGAGATCCAGATGTGTGGGAAGACCCGGATGTATTTAAGCCTGAACGATTCCTGGACGACGAAGGACGGGTTAAGAAGGTCAAGGAAGGAATTGTATTCGGCTCAGGTTTGTCATTTTTCACTTATAATACAAGGTATCCTAGAATGATTCATACAGTAGGCCTACTATGTTTGATAAAGAATTTAAAGATTACAATAAAATCCACATATCTTAGTCAATTTAAAACCGGCAACATACTGGACATCTTCTGTACCTATTCTGGTGACTTCTTCTTTTTTCAGGCGTGACATAACATTATTGAAATTCGATGTAAACAGGTTTTAATTTTTTAGCGAATTTTACATGATAACCACATACCACTGTTAAAACTTATTGTCGAAAAGGATTGTATTTTAAGCTGAACAATTCCTGTACGTCATGCAATATTACTTCACTTTCAAAATACGTTTCTGCTGAAAATGGTCAGTGATTTTCTCTAGAGACATTTTCGGTCACATTTGGAATATACTATTTTTACAAAATTGTCTGTCATTTCTGTCATAAACTTCATATTTTAAAATCCAAAATTCTATAGAAATCTAACATAATATGTAGATAGAGATGTTATTGCTAGCCAAATCAATTCAGTCTACCCGATATAAATCATTTCTGGGAAAACCTGTATCATTTTAACAATAATTTGATATATCAGCATATATATATAGCGATGTTTCCCAATCTAAAGCCACGTTTAGCAAGCGCTTAGCATTGCTAAGGCTTAAGGGGCTCGGTTAAATTCATGAATTCCTGAAACTGTAGCATGTTTTGTATCCTCATGATGATCTTAATGAAGCCATGGATTATTTCTTCACCAGTAGATGGACTAAATGATATTTGCTCTATACATTATGAGGGAAAGGCGCCATAATATTTCTGACAAAAATGAAATATGTTATGATTAACACATTAAAAAATACAATGTTGCATCTTTCTCATTTGTTTACTGGGTTAGCAAGGAGTGAAAAAATCTTTGATTAAACAAATTCGCAACAAATTCGGTACCTTTAGAATAGATCAGAAATGGATACCAACTAATCCATGACCGCTCTGTATCTACGAATGGTGCTCAAATATGTTTATAGAATTTATTATCTACAATCTGTCTCATATGTAACAACAAAACTTGTATATTGAATTTATAATTATTATCGTATGTGTTTTAAATATCGATTATTAATCAATACAGGTCCACGTGTTTGCCTTGGGGAACAGCTTGCTCGTATGGAATTGTTCATCTTTTTCACTCATCTTATGCATCAATTCAGCTTCAAGAAATCGTCTGATACGGACACTCTGAATATGAAACCGCACTCAAGCAATGTAATGGCCCCATATCCATATCAGATTCGCGCAATTCAGCGCTCATAATAACAGGATTCGCACGAGTGACCTTGTTTTGAACCAATTCATGCAACTTTAAAAGAATCGTATTTTTAGACAAATGAGTCTATGAAATATGATATAAATATTAGGGCAAATACATCATCAAAATATTTCTAGAATATCGTTGACATTATGCAAAGTATGGGTGACCTTTTGTGCAAGAGCCACATTATGATGACTGTTGACCATGTTGACGGAGCTTCTCATTAACTTCAGTCAGTGAGTACACATTTTTACTTACGGTACAATACCTAATTGACAATCGTCGTAAACTACTTACTGATGTTAGGTCAATAATTCGCTCAATGTGGACTTAACGATATTTGCATTGAATCAACAAGTGATAGCACCTCCTTTTCTGCCAATATAAACCACAAAATAGTCCCAAAAATGCTTGTTTTTAGAACCAATATGACTAATTTATAAATCAATTGCCCAATAATTTGCCTTTCAATTATTCTTTTTTTATTTGAACATGACTTTTACATCCATGTTATATAATAAAATATCAAAATTAAATAGTTTAAGACCATATTTGACCAATAAGATAATTAATTAGTCACTTAATTAAGTAATTTTAATTTTAAAAGCCTTTTACTTTAAAACATATCAAACCTTATTGTCACAATGTATGAGCCTTGGTCAGAACTTGGAATATTTTTCTGAGCATGATTCTTCAAAAAACGTGATTCCCTATTATAAAATAAAGACGCCAGAGGCAAAAAACTACTTAATTTTGCGATCTATTTATTTTCGCGAATATATGGGAGGCTCAAAGTCGCGAAAATAAATACCACAAATGTTGCTATATATGTTTCATGATAAGTGGTTATGATTATGACTTGATTAAATTAAGTAACCACCTTACTGAACATGCAGAAGTATTTGTTCAATTAACAAAAATAACCAATGGCAAAAAAAGCAGTATTGCCTGATTCGGCAATATGTTACCAAATTCGGAACCATTTCACAGGTTGCCGTTTTTTGGCAATTTGCCCTGACTGCTCATGGAGAGCGCCATTAGTAATTATTTCGTCGCTATTCTTTCAAAACCTTGTATGTTTTTCCGGCCCTTCAGCATGTATAAAGTAAAACTGCCAACGGTTATGCATAGGAAGAGATGCTTTATACATGTTCCGGGACAAGAGAACTTACAAGGTTTTGATAGATGTGATTTTGTCACTTAAAAATGTTTAGAGCAGACCGCCTAAAGGTCATACATAGGAAGTATTACTTTATACATGCTGAAGGGCTGGATGGAGATACAAGGTTTTGAAAGAATAGCGACGATTTGTAATGGACACTCCTTTGAGGCGAAATTTGAACCAAAAATGGCCAAAACAGTAACACTTTTTGGTCAAAATTTAAAGAAATACAGCTTTAAAAGAAAAAATGAGAAAATCGTCCCTAGATTAGTTTCCTAATAGTATAATCAAGCAATTTTTTACTAACAAATAATGTTGTTAGCTTGTCAACAAAAAAGTGATTTTTTTAAAATTGACACCAAATTTGGATTCTCTGATCTATTTCCTTTCCAAAAATGTATACTTTTATATGGATTTGATTAATAGTTCAATAATTACAGCACTTGCAAAAATCAAAAAATCAAATCAAAAACTCCCTTGAGATATTCCCAAAGGATCTGGCTGGTATGAGTGGACCAAAGGGTTTAACACTGAACTACTTCAATTCAAATTATTGAACTCGTGCTTACCACAAGCTTGGAATAAGTAGAGTGTCGGCAAAGTGACTGATAAGAGTACTTAGAGTCAGGTCTTTCTTCTCATTCTACATTAGCCTTGACATCCTTGAAATTCCCAATGATAAACAATTTGGATTTCGCTCAAATCACTCTACCTATATGGCTATCATAGAGCTTGTAGATAAAGTCAATACTGCAGTGGAACAAAATGAAACTACAATTGGAATATTTTTAGACTTATCTAAAGCGTTTGATACCATCGATCATAGCATACTGCTTTATAAATTTAAATTCGAATATTATGGATTTCGTGGCATTGTACTAGAATGGTTTAAAAGTAATAGAAAGCAAATATGTATCTTATAATTCATCCGATTCGCAACTTGAAGATATAATGTGTGGTGTTCCACAGGGGTCGATACTGGGTCCATTACTTTTTATACTCTATGTTAATGTACTTCAAATGTTCTTGATTTTATTTTATTTGCTGACGACACCACTATTCTTTACTCACATAAAGATATTGATAGCTAAATAAGTTTTGTAAATACTTAACTGAAAGAAGTAAGAAATTGGTTTAAAGCAAATAAGTTATCTGTGAACGCCAGCAAAACAAATTATATGATTTTGGGTACGCCTCATATGACAGCTGTCAAAGTAAAGCCAGATTCAAATGTCATCCTAGACAGCACTCTGTTGGACAGAATAAAACAAACCAAATTTTTAGGTATCTTAATAGATGAAAACCTTGCCTGGAATAGATTCTTTTCGAGTACTGTCCTTCGTCTTGTCCGCTAGTCTATTTTGATGTTGTAACTTTTTGTTTGCCAGGGGAAAGGCAAATTACAGGCCTTATTGGCCTTACTGCCTTTTCCTCCATATTGTTAATGTTATACCGCTAGCTGTATTTTAATTGTGTATGTTGATATTGTTGATGTTTGTAAATGTTTGATATATGGAAATGAATGATGATGATGATGATGATGATGATGATATGATGATGATGACACTAGTTGAATCCAATGGTATATGGTAAACTGGATGCATCCAGTATTGCAAGGCAAACTTATACACTTTCCACGCGGCATGCAGCTGCAGATGACATTCCAAAATTTCACAAAATGACCCAAAAATGTCAAACATTTTAAATTTCATAACCATTTTTGGAATTGCCATGTTAAATGCTTTGAAATAAGTACAAACATGTCTAGTATTGGTTCAGTAATCCTTGAGATAGACTTTGAAAATTGCGAAAGGTTTCTGAAAAATCTGTTTTGCATGTGGTAAAACTAATGGCCGCGTGGAAAGTGTTACAACTCACACACAGCAAACAAAAGGATTGCATTTTGTATTGTACTGAGTGCATTAAATACCATACCGGTGTGCAAGATGTATCATATTCACAATTTTGCAATATTTAACAACAAAAAAGCGCTGTTAAAATGTCAAACGTATTGGTATTAATTGATATTTGAATAGTTGTTTTTATTTTCACTGAACTCAATTCAATTTATGCGTTTCTCGTAACCTTAAAACAGACGGTTGTGTGTAATGTTATTGTTGTTGTACCTGTACCTGTACAGTTATTTTTGCCTGATCGTAAACAAAGAAAGCATGAGAAATAAAATAAAATAAGAAATCGATTTCGTATTTTCAAACTTGTACTGGGGTCTACCCGCTAGTCATAAGGGTCGCTAGTCATAACGTGTATTTTTCTATACCACGAGTGCGCTAGTCATAACAGTATCTTAGGGTTAGGGTTAGGTTTAGGGTAGGTTTAGGGTTAGGTTTAGGTTTAGGGTTAGGGTAGGGTATAGTTAGGGTTAGGGTTAAGGTAGGGTTAGGGTTAGGGTTAGGGTTTATGACTAGCGACCCTTATGACTAGTGGCCCTTAATTACGACTAGCGACCCTTATGACTAGCGAGTTTGACCCCTTGTACTTATGTACCGGGGCCATTTGATAACAAAATCAGGGAAACAACTTAAAACTCATCAACACTTGGAAGCTCTTCAAAGAAATTGTTAATGACGATTGGTTTTATGATTACGTTTTAGGCCTATTATCTGTGAGGTGATCAGTGCGCCTTAATGGAGCTAAGGAAATGTACCACTCGGAAGTGAGATTTCTATGAATCAAAGTATACAATACTTGATGATAAATAATCGGGCACAATTGACTAATTTTCATTTTTAGGGTCAATTAAAGGGCTACATTTTTCTTCTTTTCTTTGACGCTAACACGCGTCACAAAATTGTACAACTTGACCAAAACTATTCGGACGGTCGATAGCATTATTGCGGGAAACGACCAGCGGTCAAACACGCGTACGAATGCATCAGTGACGTATATGCCGAAAACTATTTTAAGTTTTTTGAAAAAAATGCAAGTTTATCAGGTTTGTTAAAAATCACCAATGATCGAGATCATTACGGTTCAAGATATATCAATCCACTTCTATGTGGATATTAGGGCAAGGACAACGACTGGTGCATAACAATGTTGTGGGCAGGACATGATGACAACAGCCTCGTGTCATTCCCAATTCCCTAAAATACTGCTTAACCATTGGCTTAAAACCAGTGCTGTGCGTATTTGTTGGAACCAATCAGCAACAGTTTTAAGTGTTGTTCTATACGGAATAAACGCTAGCCTCGTTGTACAGTGCAACTTACCATAAATGCCCGTTTTAACCAACATCACTTACATGACAATAACAACAACACTTTTCTTCCAATTAAGTCAAGTTTGAAGACACATGACATCAAAGCCTCAACGCAAATTTGTATTACAACTATTTTGCTAATTAAGCTCATTTACATAATGTTATGCATATTTAATTAGCATCTAGTCCAAAACACATTTGACTTTTTATCTAAAGATGTGTACATCATGGAAGCCTGGGAATAAGATACAATGTGCATATTCTTAATTCCGACATTTTTGTATGAGCAAATTAAAACATTTCTTTGTATTTTTCTCTTTATTTAAATATTTGCATAATTAAGTACCTATATTCGAGACTTAATTTGAACATAACCATACCTTTAATATGGGTTTGTGACCTATCAAATTAAAGCGTAAGACATACACAACAAAATGGTATGAGAACATTTTATGATTTTTTTGTTTTTTTGTTTTGTATATCAATATGTGTTTTTACGTGTCGGATTTTTTAAATTTAGAACAACGGCGTGCCTACACTGCAAAAAGGTTGCTTAAATATTTACTCAACATTTTACACAACGTTGTTGAAGTATGCAACCGCTCAACAGTTGCGTAAAATTTACCCAACACCGTTGGATAACGTGTTTTCACCAACAGTTGAACAATTCCAGTTACTCAGCAGTTGCACAATTTTAATTACACAACAGTTGGGTATTATTAATTAACCATTTGTTGGGCATTTTGTGACTGTTGCTTAATTTGTGAATTGTTTTCATTATATATTGAGCATTTTTGTATAGCAACTGTTGCTTAATTTATCAAATGTAGCCATATGTTGGGTATTTTATTTGTGACAAGTTTTTATTATATATTGAGCATTTTTGTATAGCAACACGGGGTAGGCAAATAATGTGAATTCTGGGCGATGCAGCAGAGCTACATACATCACTTCCTCCCGGTAGTGAACCAGTAACTTGTAATGGGAATTCTAGGCGATGCAGCAGAGCTACATGCACTATTCCCTTTCGGTAGTGAGTTTGTAATTTATTTTAACATGTTATTTAACTAGGCCTATATATATGATATCTGACATCTCTTATCAATGGGGTTATTTACTGTAAACGTTTGCCAAACGTATTCGTGCTATATGGGTATGAAGGTATAAAAAGTCCATATTATATAATACATAAACATATTTATGTGATTCTTTTGGTGGAAAATAGATCACATGACATGAACTATTCAGTATATGTCCATGTCGTGTATTTTTTGGCTATAAAAATCGACTATTCAATATTCATCGCAAGTGACGTCGCAATAACACCTCTGAAATGATATTCATAAACAAATATATGTCAAACAAGGATGGCAATTTTAAAATATTTTGTCAGTGTTAGCGATTTATTCCGTTTCGAATGCCAAGACAGAATAAATCTAATTGTGGTCCTGCGCTGCAAAAAGGTTGCTTAAATATTTACTCAACATTTTACCATGGAGGAATAACTAAGGAGGGGCGACTCGATTGATAAAACAGGACCAATATGGGCTGATACGCCCTCAATCAATGTGCGGTAGTTCCGGTTAAATTTAGACTACGTTGCATTGGCCGCTTGAAACTTAGTGTGAATATGTATATGACTATTTCTGTGCGTAATCCTCAAGAGGTAACCAGTCTTACTCTTTTTATAGTTCGGTACAATAGAGTTGCAAAAGACTTTGCATCAGTCTAATGAAATCGGCGCGAAAACGGGGTAACGTATTTGTACACGGCGGAGTCTCAATGAACAATTTCCATTGTTAAAAATGCTAATCGCTTTAATTTTGAAAGAAGTGTGCGGATCTGCAACGCGTACGAAATATGATGCTTCAACAACTCCATACTAAATATATCTTTATCAACGACTTTGCCAAAATAGTTAGTCTATTGTAGCATAGTGGCCACGCTCTAGCGCTTCCACGCAGGAATCCCGGGTTCAATTCCTCATCCAACCATATATCATTATATATGGCTGTTCTTTTTGTAACATACACCCCTATCAATTATATATTTTGTAGTGTTATGGAATAAACGCTGAGGCTGCAATGCGGTGCAGTGATGATAAACAATTTGATGATTTGATGATGTTATTATGCCACGTTTTGCCTTGGTCTAAATACTCAAAATTAAAAGAAATGCTTATCCTGGGTGCAGGTGTGTTTAGCTCAATTGAAAATTGAAGAAGGCACAAGCCCGGGCACAAGTTGAATTTACAAAGGAGAATTTGAACTTTACAAAGCATATAACTTTGGGCTTCTATTCTCGAGGTCAGTGGTGTTTTCAGACTTTTTGAAGTCATGTCTTGCAAGGCAATAACGGTTAGCAATAAAAAAAATAGCACAAACCAAGATACGACTGTAAAGCAAGTTGTAAGAATGTACAGTTCTTCATACCACAAGGCTATATGCAATAATGCAAGACATGTCCCGCGATGCAATATCACCACCGAAGACACGTAATATAACACGTCATGTGTAAGACCATTAGTCTATTGAAGACAGTTTTTATCCTGAGTCTGTGTCTTCTCGCAAAATTGTGCTTCCTGAAGCCGTCGGGGAAGTGTAGTGGCTCGTGTCTTCAAAGTGTACACTGTTACCGTTCCACATTTGCTAGACAAGACTTCAAAAAACTCGCCAAAAACCGCTCATTTTTACCCAGCGCGACAAGCCCCAAAACCACCTCATTCGCAACAGGTGCTGCACGTTAACACACATGATTCAATGCATAAAATCAAAACTATCAGTATATGAAACAGAGATATGAAGCTATCGAAATAGAGCTGTCGTCTGCTAACCTTTATAGACTTATGAAAGTCTTTATTTACGCTATATTGTTATTGTTTACGCTAGTTGTTCAACGTGTATTCATTCATCATGTGTGTGTAGGTGCTTGTTGCATTTTCCCCTTTCACAGGGAATATGTTATTTTATTACAACTACTGCATGTACTGTCATAGCTATTTAATTGGATATAAAGTCATAATGATAGGTTTGGTGATGCGTTGGCTTGCGAATTGAAAACTACAATGCAAGAGCTTGTTGTGAGGCTAAGCCCGGACGAAACTGTGTCCAAGCTCTGTGTAGCCCCACTTGGATTGTCTGGGTTTTTGCCAGACGAACCTTAACTGGATTGTCCTAGGGTTTTATGAGGGCGGTATACATGGTGTTTTCAACATACTTATTGCCGACGGGTTGGAACCCGATTGTTTATTTTAAATGTAAAAATCGTATTCAAATTGGGAACCAGGACAATGCACGAGCTAGCACGAGCTGCCGAAAGTCAATGGCTTTCTCTATGCTGTTCTCGGCATTTAGCTGGTCCCGTCTGTGTTAAGAATTGTTTCTATCAGATTTGCACGTTGTATCGGAGTCACAGCCGCCGAGAATCTCAGTAGCAGGGGCCTGATTTTACGCAACGTTGTTCAAGTATGCAACCGCTCAACTGTTAAGTAAAATTTGCCCAACACCGTTAGATAACATGTTTTCACCAACAGTTGAACAATTCTAGTTACTCAAAAGTTAGGCAATTATATTCACCCTACAGTTGTTCAAGTATGCAACAGCTCACGAAATTGGCTTTTTTGGACAACAGTTGCCTAAAATTCACATGTGCGTAACTTGCATCAACTGTTGCGTGATTGTCCTCAATGCTCATGCAACAGTTGCCAAAGTGGAATATTTTACGCAACATATTTTAGCAACAGAAACAGTTTCCACCAACATTTTAAGGACATTGTTTTCGACGAATTGCTCAACGCTGGGGATTTTTTACTTTTATACAACGCCTAACTTTCTACATATATTGAATGAATTTTAATCAACACGTCAACCAACGGATGATAAAAGTACTTTTAGCAACGTATTTTAAGCAACCTTTTTGCAGTGTATGCCACGCCGTTTGGTTCAATATGTGTTCATATATGTTACGTGTCGGTTTTTAACATTTCGGCCACGGCGTTTGGTTCAATATGTGTTCTTACGTGTCGTTTTTTTAACTTTTTGTTTCAAAATTAACACTGTTTTTGTATATCAGTGTTTTGACGTGTCGTGTTTTTAAAATTTTGAACCAAACCGCGTCAAAAAACAAATTGAACACATATTGAACCAAACGGCGTGCCTGGTTTGGTTCAAAATTTAAAAAAACCCCCGATACTTGAAAACACATATTGATATGCAAAAAACCACATGTAAACACAAATTGATATGCAAACATGATGTTAATTTTGAACCAAAATGCGTGCCATAGATTTCGCTATGATGCTTCGATTGTTAACGCTAACCGCAGCTATCAGTCAGTAGACCAGCCAAAGGCAATAAATGTGTTAACAAAATATATCACAGCATTTTTTTGTTACAGCTTGACACCTAGGCTAAATAAAGAACTTAAATATTAAGCTTTCCAATGAAGGGGGGTAACAAAAATAAAAGCCAACAATGTACAATCCACCAGTACTCAATTTGACCTGATTCAAGCTTTATTTAAGGAGTAATTTGGACTTAAAGCTGCTAAAATATAGAGAAAATTAAGGCACAAGAGAGTACAAATGGCCACTTGTCTCAGTTTTGTAGTTTTATTTGCCACTTATATTTGCTAGTTGCTTAATCTATCAGGCGATGTTGGAATAAATCAGCAGACTAGTTTGTCATGCTCTATGACATTTATAGATAGTTTTGTGATGACAAATAGGGTACAATTTAACATTAAAGGGGCGTTCAGGGGGTTATTTAAAATGGCGGTACCGTATAGAATCATGTAGTTAATTAGAGGCGTATTATACGGAGGACTTCCGTGCATCCCAAAGACTCGGCCAAACCAACTTTTTGAACTTCCTTTCATGGTCCTAAAATATATTCAGAGTGTTACCAAGACTAATTGTAGTGTGCTAAGGGTCATTCAAGATGGCGTCCAAAGTGGCCGCCAACTTGATCACATTTCATAAAACGACTTATATCAGCCAAAGTGTATGATAAGGTGTATGTATTAGACAAATAAAAGTTCATATCAGCATGTTTGCTTTGTTAACATACGTTAAATCCAAGAATGCCCCTTTAATGTTAAATTGTACCCAAATTACCCCCTAAATAAAGCTTAAATCAAGTCAAACTGATTACTGGTGGATAGTACATTGTTCAAAGATATTAATAACACAAAAAACACAAAAAATACATTTTTGCCCAAAAATGGCCTTTTTATGCTGACAATGACATAAAGATCTATAGGTGTCAAGCTGTAACAAAAAATGCCGTGATAGATCTTTTTTGAACACATTTATTGCCTTTGGCTGGTCTACTGTATGTTGTTTCGTATCGTAAATAATCTGTCATCATGTGGGTTTCAACGCCACCGTATCATTTTCAGCATTAGTGTGGTCGTTGAAGGTTTTAACCCGGAGAAAATTGGTAGAGAGCTGAATGTGTCATAAGAAGCGGAATTTTCCCAGCATCATCACATCAAAAGTCCCAACATTTTCATTGAGTGGAAAATCGTTGAGAGCCAATTGAATAATGGCCGCCAAAATAACATCATTGTCCTCGGAAGACTTGCTTCGAGTTAACAGTAAGATTTGGGAAATGGATGAAATTCAACCCAAATGACCATACACATATTTGTGCACTGTGCAGAATGGCACTAATAGAGTATTTTCAAAATGGCCGCCAAATTGTTGAAATGTGTATCTGGGTCTATGCTTTACCCAACAGATGCCCCTTACCTGTATTGTCGAGACAATACAGGGTAAGAGTAGTATTGTATAATATACATCATCATGAGGTGATTCACTTAAAAAGCTTTAGTGATGCACTCACCCTAAAGTTTTAGTGACGAGTGTTACCACTTTATCAAATATATACCTAAAGCTTATGGTGGGTTAGACTCCTTGCGACTTGTCACTCTGGTAGCAGATAGAAACTCCGGACATTGTTAGGGGAAAAGTTACATTTCGCAACTCGGACCCCCTAAAATGATGGATTTTGCTTTTTAAGCCCAATCTTCACACTTGTAACGTTGCCACCATTGCCACCATTGCCACCATTGTAAACGTGGTACTTATACTGGTTTTAACATACACGTAGACAAAGATGAAACAGCTATCCAATAATATAGTTCAAATCATTTATTAAGAAGACATAGACGATACCGGCCGATATACATATTTAACTTTGTAAACTGAAGAAAGCTAGACGATACATTTTACACGAAGTGGACACGATAACATGCAGCAACACGCTGCACTGCGCTTTTAAGTGCTTCCCGGGAAACCCGTCACGACTTGATGCCCTGTGATTGGACAATGATCGATCTGACCCGGAAGTGTAATGTCACAGACTCATCAAGCTACTGACAAGAAGTTCCCATAAAAGTAAATGCATCGTACAAGTTAGCATCCTACACACTTACGCTCACAAAATTAAAAAAGGAATAATTTAACATTAAAATAAACATAAATGTCAAACCTACGAGGGTCATTCAATAAGTTCTACCTCCTCGCTCATAACATCGCTAATATAAATGTCAGCCTCATGGCATTTGTCATGATTATAGCTCTGAATCATAGCTACACATTTATAGTAAATGCTAATTGATACCTATTTCACTTTTGTCATAATGTAATCAAAGCCAGAGAGAGATTTTGGACAGCGGACACGGAAAATTACCCCAAAGATAAATACATGTTTTTTCGTTTTCTGTCCGTATTGTATGATTAGGCAATGCCGCCCGATTCAAATACTGAAAATAGAAAACAATGGATGATTTCTGAATAAATTGCTATACTATCATGTATAAAACAGATTGCAGGCAATATTAACCTTTATAGCTTGCAAATAGTATAATATCAACTCGAATGTATTGACACGCCTTTAGCATACTGGAATACTGATATTCAGTCAAATGTTCGTTGTTACAAGTCAAGCCACAGTGATGCCTCGAATGTTAAATCTTAACATGATAGTAACTTTATGAGTTTTACTTATACGCAACATTTAGAATAGTTAATCAGGTAGTCAGTGATAGAAAAATATATCTTCGAGAGACTTGAAATATATCCATTAAGTCTCTGTTCAACCATACACTCCTCGGCGTGCTCTTCGTTCGTCAGAGCAAGGTCTCCTAAAATTGAATCGTACAAAAACACAGTGGGGCAACAGAGCCTTTGGGATTGCAGCGGCAAGAATATGGAACAATTTACCTGCTGTCGTCCGATTAAACAGCAATATAAACCGTTTCAAAAAAGACTTAAAAACCCACTTATTTAAAGTGGCTTTTACTCAATAATCTTTTTGTAGTCATCTGATATGTTTTTGTGCTCTATTGACTGTATAACTTGTTTGTAAATGCAAAAGCGCCATGAGCGCCATTTATGGCGGATACCGGCGCTTTATAAGTTTTCATTATTATTATTTTATTAATCAAGATCTCTTAAATATGACTTTGCAGCGATTCTCTAGGGTAGGGTTAAAATTGATGGCTGTCCTGGTCTGGTTCTGGCTAATTAGAGGGCATTTTCCGCCAAGAAATCAGGCACTTGTATTGTTTAAAGTATGTTCAAGAGATATTTGTAAGTTAAAATGATTGTAATTGACCGATAGGTATATTTTGTCTCTTAGAATTGGCCAAATGAATAGCACTTAAGATACATTTGGCTGTTTTTACCCGTTTCCGTCGCACTAAAGGAAGTTTGGTTTTTACTGCATATTCAGAAAAGTACAATGAGTTTTCAGACCAATCTACTATGATTTTGTAGCTGAGATTCAAAGCTTCAACTGTGGAATATTTCATACGACTGGCTTGTTTAATTGCAAAGTTATGAGGTAGGAGGTAAAACTTATTGAATGACCCTCGTACATTCAAAATCAAATTTGCTATCATTTGATACCAAACGTGATATGCTTTGCTAAAATACAATAATTTGGACCTCCTGTGAACCAGGTACCCCCCCCCCCCCCCCCCCCCCCCCCCCCACCCCGCCCCATTTCCTGACTTTGTGCATCCAATATTTTTTGGTTGTCCACCCTGGCAGTATTGTATAGGTCCTAATGAGTATCTGTATACCCACCAACCTTTTGCAGCACGCGAATACAGGGGATACAAAAGTTTGATTTGGCCCCTAACATGCCTAGGTATATCACAACATCACGAAAATCGTCCGGAGACACATTTATACATTTCCCAGTTAAGAGCCTCCACCTTCCTTTTCAAATAGAGAGAAAGTTCCACCACATTTCCTCCTTCTCAACTATGAAGTCAAATTTCATAATGGTCGAAATGCAACAGGAACATGTATATAGTATATCAAATTACTCCTTATTTATCAAATAAAAAAATATAAGATTCGAATTAGTGATTAAGATTCAACTGGTCATTACAAAATTACTGCTGCATGTTTATTACGAAACAGTACCGGAGATGACTACACAACGATAGTTTTAAGTGCTTTCCAATTGCAAATAAAGGAAGGAAGTCGACGCGTGGTATGGACGCAATAGCAAAGTTTTATACGCCGGATGCATCACTGGTGCAAGAAGTTTAAGTTCAAGGGAAGTCTAAGTGAGTTCAAGTGAACGGCCTAAACGGTAATAGAACATTCTATATAATACAACATTTATTTATAGTATAACATTTCTAAAAGAAAATCAAAATTTACCAATCTACAAAGATGGCATTACAAGTGGGAATACATACTTTCAAAAAAGGTTTCAAGCAATGAACTCAATCTTGATCTTTTACAAAAGGTTGGAAACTTCATTGTTCGATATTGATATTTGTTAAACAAAAAGTACCTAAAGTCAGAGACGAAAAATCATGATAGCAGTCATTTTTGACGGCCCTTTAAATCATCCCTTTATGGTAGTGACGTTCTTACATCCGACAATATTAAGCAATATAAACACGCGTTTCGCATCCATAATACGTATCAAAATGTTATTTCAACTCGTAATGAACTGTATCAACACATAATTATTAATTGGTGTCCATTTTCTAAATCGTTCTAATTGATTTTCCTCAAACGCCCTTTTGTAAAAAGTATCGACATAATGTTCCTTAAAATTCCACATCTCGTGACACCGAACCATACTTTCAGGTAGTACTTGTTTAGTTTCCAGCATTTCACTACAGGAATTTGACGGAAACGAATGATGGAGGCCATTTGGGGCAGTCGTTTTGAAATTAGCCCTTTTGTAACAAAACCTAGGCGGTCAATATTTTGGGTTCGATGAACAAACCTGGGCGGTTAATATTTTGGGTTTTTTGAGAAGACTGCATTTTTGGAGGGTGGAGATGGGACACTAATTAATGTCCCTTAATAATGTGTTGTTTAACTTCGGTGACTCAGTACGACGGTCAATCGGGCACGGGGAAGACTTTCCCACTCCTGGATGTTGAGCCACTGATTTACATCTTTTATTCTATAACTTAATATAATATGGGGTGTAATTTGTCGCATCATGTCAATTTGTAGGCTACAATTAGGCTATATGCATCAATGGTAACAGGCGATTTGTTTTTTTCTCAGGTTGGCCACATGGGACATGCAAACGTGTAAGCCTAGGCCCACGTTATGAACAAATAGGGGGCGTTGGGTAATTCTAAACACCACGATAACCGTAAGCAAGCGATAAATGGCTTAATGTAACGTACACATTCATGGGAAAAGGGTTGAAGGGATGGCGCTAGAAAAATATTCGGGTGAAGCCATTGTGCCGAATTCTGCTTATTATTTCGATGTGATCTACATCGAAATTATCAAATTGTGAAATATTACGTGATTGACTGCGAATTAAGGTAAATAGTTTCAAATGGTAGTATAGTATATACCTAAGTATTACTTTGGTGTAAAAAAACACAATTTCCATGAAAATTGAGGGCGCACTCCCATACGTATCTCTCAATGCCCCTTTAATCTTTTGATCAATGATTCATGTTTTTTTCTTCTGGATAGCTGGATTATTTTGTTTTTTAAATGGTAGACCTATCAAAGTATCCCAGGTAGTCTTTCTACGTGCTCCCATTTGGGCCGCATTCAATTTGAAATTCATACCCCGAGGGAGGGGGTACTCATTATTATTTTGGGGCATCCGCATATGTGTGCCGCCAAGTATTTTGAACTACAGGGTGATCGAGTCTGGCAGAAAGAACGGGCACCTTTTTAGCAAAAGCGCCACAGAAATTTCAGGCCTGTGGCATATTCGAAACCGTTGATAGTGCTACAAATACCACATGTTTGGCTTTCTTTCACAAAATGAAATTGAATTTGAACATTGCATAACGTAACAACTATTTCTGTAGAACCCGCTATTTTAAAACCAATCCACAAAATGGAAATAACACATAGTAATTTAATTGTGACGTCTTTGTGAAAAAAGTGACCGTTCTTGCTGATCGACTCACCCTGTATGACCGAAACATTTACCACTAAATTATCGTTTTGCCACCCATATATTTACCTCATAATGACCTCTCTTTTTTACCACTACCGATCTTTTAAGACCCCATTGACAAAATAATAATGAACCATATAATTTTACCAGAAAATAAGGGGTCAGTCATCCGTTTACCAGCAATATTTGGCGGCACATCCCCGTATAACCTCAGATCCACTGAGTACCCCCACCCCCCCCCCCCCCTCCGGATCCATACACTTTATGGAAGACCTTGCCCCGGCCATGTGAATTACATGCAGCAGGCAGCCCCCGTTGAATACATCGTATAGGCCTATTAGGCGTAAAAAACCAACAACTTTGTTTCCGGTAGGCCGCGCGCATTTCGTTTTGGTGCATAGTCATTTTTGTATTCCCATTTTTGCGATTTAAATACAAATTACAGTAGAAAAGATTAAAATTGTGCACAAACAATCTGACTGCTCTGGGAAGCCCAGTAACTATGATATGGGGGCACAGTTGGATACTAGCTGTGATTATTTGTGTCTTCAGATTCACGGCGTATGGTAAATTTCATAAATTAGCTTTGGAAAGTCATCCCACCGCACTTCCCCCCTTCAAAATACCACCGAAAAACGCATCTCGCATCTTGGTTTTTAGACCACCTACCAGAAACAAACTTGTTTTTTTGTTGTTGCGTAATGTGGGAGGTTTAAGGTATTATCTTCCATCAGTTCAGTTCAGTTCAGTTCAATCATGTTCATAGGGTGTATGGATTTCAAATGGTATGGAATACCCATCATTACTTGACCGTTCGGTTGACGCATAACTATCAGATCCGGTGACGTGACCATGCATGCCATGGTGACGGTTCTGTTGTTTGTACACACAATATAATTGAAGTAATCCCATCGTGCGTATTTCTTTTATTATTTTTGAACTTGTGGGCCTACAAACATACAGTATAAATATTGTGGCCATTCAGCCGTTAAGTGATATCTAAGTAATATCACTGAAATTCTTCAAATGGCTCAATCGCCCCAAACAGTCGCAGCTGGTATGCCATAATTGGACTTTCGTGGAGCAAACCTTTGCCTAACCATGACCTAAACACGCATATCAAACTCACAGAAGAACATGCTCAGACGAATTTATACAAGCCTTTCATCTTCCATACTAGCACTTCCAGTTGACAACAAACTTCGATATCAAACACCCAACAGTCGAGGCCTGAACCATGATGATGATGATGATGATGTACCAGTCTTTCGTTCCTTATATGGATCAGTTCTTGGACATGAGTGACATGAGCAAGACACTCTTGTGTTTATCCGTTTTCATCATACTCTCTTGGCTAGTTCAAAGCTGTGCGATCATGAATGGTGTTCAGCGCCGGCTTCCACCCGGTCCAACAAACTGGCCCGTCTTCGGCGGATGTCTTCCGAAACTTCTGATGAAAATGATCACACAACATATTCACGAAGTGATCGAGTCATTGTCTCAGAACTATGGACCCGTATGTCTATTGTCTCTGCCATTTGGTAAACGTGTGATTATCGTGAGCGGGTATGAGGCAGTTCACGAAGCCTTAACCCGCCCGGAATTCAATTGTCGACCGACTATACCGATGCATAAGTTTGGCGAAGTTATGAGGGGAGAAGGTACGTTGTGTAGAGGTTATGTAATGTATAAGCTAATGTAAAACCAGAATTATAATGGTTTTTGTTTTCGATATCAGAGCAACTATGCTTACCCTTGTGCCAAAAGCTAGGACTCATCTCCATCTCGAAAACATGAACATTCCTTTCATTAAAACGCCATGATTTGTTCTGAATGGAATTTTTTGAATTGTTTGTTTCAGTGTTTGGTTGATAACGCCTTTCGTCAGCCTGCTTCGATAATTGCCTAACTCACTTTTCAGCGAAATTGAGCTTTTTGCATAAATCATGACTTAATTCCATCATACACATGCTGTAACAATATCTAAGTCATTGACTAATCAAAAGTGTTGATAAATGCACAATTGCAATTCTGCCTAAGTCAACATTGTGAATTAGGCAGATTGTAATGATTATGTAAAATGTTTAAAATGGGTCATATTAACTCGTATTAGGCCTATAACAATCCACATTTCACTTAAAGGTATACCCCCATCCTAATTCTATCCAACAATTACTTCTCCTGTTGGAATTCACCTGCACTAGTCAGGGTGCTATTCAACATATCGTCAGCCTGCTTCGATAATTGCCTAACTCACTTTTCTTATTTTTGTTGTTTTCTAAGAACTAGAAAAAATGAGTTAGGCAATTATCGAGGCAGGCTGACGCTATTGTTGTTGTTCAACCATAGAAATAGTAGATTCAGAAGGAATAACAATGATCCATGTGTAAAATGTAAAAAGATGAATCCAACGGAACCAGGAACAAAACACACCAAGGATCAGAAAACTGATACAAGAGGATATCTCGAAAATATAAAAATGCAAGAGTAAAAGCAAGATATACCAACAGGGTGTGGTGAAACAGGCAATGACGGACGAGGGCGAATAACGCGACAAAACAGATAAAATAACAAAAAAACCAATTACACACGGAAATGCACTGGGACAAGCAATATAAATTGCTGTGCAATAAAACAACAAAAATATAACATAACGATAAAGACCGACGTTTCAAGTGAATATACCACCCTTCATCAGGGACAAAATATAAACTCTTTGCAATGATCCATTATTAAAGCTCCACCCACATTGCCGATCTTTAACATTGATTGTTATTTAAAACCTATAACCATGATTACTATTAGAGAGCATTATCCTAGCTTAGCGTAATGCGATAATGCCACTTTTGTGTAGGCATGTAAATAGGGGTGTGTCTGTTGGCGGGAGTTTTGAACAGTATCAATAACATTTTTGAACCTGAATACGGTATTATCATGTATAAATAAGATTGTAAGCAAATTAAATCTTGTAGACTTGCAACTAGTATAATATCAACTCGAATGTGTTGCTATGCCTTTAGCATACTGGAATACTGCTATAATCAGTCAAATTCGTTGTTACGATGCATGCCACAGTGATGCCTCCATATGTTAATTAAATCTTTAGCATGATAGGCCCCTTTTGAGTTTCTTTATTGCAATCTTCAGAATAAATATAAAGTATAATCGTGGATTTCTATAAAATACTATAGCATGTTATGGTAACAATGATTTATTTCAATTTCTTCAACCCCAAACCGTTTGAGTTGAAAAATAAACCCCAGTGTTAATTTTATTTTCAAATGTTCGTAAGCTTCATAATGCCAGGGCACGAAAAAATATGAGTGAAAATACAACATACCCCTCCCCCACTCCCTCCCATCACAGTGTGCCGCCCCTGTGTTTAGACCGTTATTGGTGTTTATAATAATTCTAGATATTTCAGCGTGACTGTAGGCTATACAGAATAATGAGTGTATCGAAAAGTCAAGAACGAAAATGACAAATTTCTCATTTCAACGTAAAAAATCACGTCGGAAAAAGGTGGATATGGCACCAGGGGTCGCATTTTGACGCGTCCTAGACCTCTCACTTTCTAATAGTGACGCGTCAGGTTTCAAATTGGAAAGACTTGCGGGTCCCGATCAAAATTGAAGGGACCCGATTTGACGATGTATGGAAATGGAAACCTTAAGAAATTCTGTAAATTACATATTTATCCTTTGCTCACAATCTAAATTCATTAAAACTCCCCGTAAAAAAGTAAGTTTTTCAAATACCCAAACTTCAGGACCCCTCAATTTCTTGGGGGACCCCTTAAATTAGTTTTTTGAAGTCCTACGGGGTCCTGAAAAATGTCATGGGACCTCTCACATTTTTGATCCAGTGCTATCCCTGTATGGCACTAAATATTTTGCAACGTCATGTAAATGTAGCGAACCAGAACAAAACGGGTGCCATTATTAATATAATATAACAATAGGAGGCTTTCTATTGCCAAATAGTTTAATTGTATTTTTCATAATTTTAAAGTAAATAATTCCGGTCAAACTCTCAAAGCAAGAAAGAACGGTAATTCGGGCGAAAACCTATTCTACGTGTTCAACTGACCTTGAACTTATTTCTGTATTAACTTTGAGATTTTTAAATATTTTGATTTTTGAATATTTTGTGAAATATCCCGTTCGTCTATTAGTTGTCTGTGGCTACAATTATTTTATGGAACGATTACGGCTTCTAACTGCAGCGTCATCGAACGTGTGTTCCCCAAAAACAGCTCATGGGGATGTAATGGATCTACATTATGTGAAAACAGAACATTGGCCTATAATTGCCCTATTGGTTTATATACACACGCAGATATCGATACACGTCGTAATAGGAGTTTCTGTGTCAAAATTCATAATTAAGGACCAAAAAGTGCAAAAAAAAAGTTTTTTATCTCAAAAATTACATTTTTGGCAAAAAAAGTGCTTCCTAGATAATTGACTTTAGATGATTTTGGTGAAATTTTGAATTTTTTAATCAAAAACTGATTTTGTTAGGTTGTCTGAAAATTGTTGGCGCCAAAAAAGTGATTTTTGGGCAAAAATGTAGAAATCACTATTTTTGGGGAAATTTAATACCAAAAATCGATTCTCCGACTCATTTCATTTGAAAAATTGTATACTTTTATGTACATTACATTATTAGTTTAAAAGTTACAGTGCTTGATAAATTTCATATATTTAGGGTTGACACTTCCCTTAAGTAGGCCTATTTGTAGCGATAGTCTGCCTGCGAATGTCATATTGGCCGGGCATACCATTGTTTTCCTGTTTCCGATTTCAGAATTCTTTACAGACACATGATAGAATATTAAGTTCAAACAGAGATAACCAAAAGAAAGGATGCGTCTCTATTGAAATTTTGTAGAAAACGTGTCTGCCTTAGCCGCACCTGTACGATCGCATGTTTGATAAGCCCGGTATTCAATCAACATGTACTTAATGGTCTGTTGCAACAACAACTTGTCTCTCCTACTACAGGGTGTCTCAAAAAAAACCGTGCACGTGTTTACCCAACTTATTGACCATGAACTTCTATAATTTGGTGTAACAATTGTATACATATCGATAGACCAAACACTTAGCTTTCATACGCCGTTTATTTCATCTAATTTGGTTTTGTCAATCCTGAGATATGATCAATTAACTAAAGCTACCTAAAATCGAAGTTGTGCCACTTTTACGGAAAGAATACATAAGATAAGCATTAAAACCCTCGTCCTCTTAAGGGAGGGTGGTCGCTGATTGCGCTAGAACGCAAAAAACAATGACCTAGGGCGTCTAGGTGATCGCTTTTACATTCCCTGCGCTCATTTTGACGAAAACAAATTGAGGCTGCCACCTTACCCGGGGGTAGGGTAAGCCGTCAAAGTCCGATTGTAGGGGGGGGTTGCCACCTTACAAAACAAAATTAAATCGCCATTTTGAAAAATATTTTTATTGTATGTTCCTGAAATATTTTAGCATAGGCCTATGTTAGAAACACCATTTCCATCACTTATAAGCAAAAAATCGGGTGAAATTCCGATATTTAGAACTTTTTTGGCGAAGATTTCTATGATATTTCACTGTCCAGCGAATACGGCGGGATTTTGAGGTCGGCCATGTTTTGGTGACGTCATTGTGACGTCATGCATGGGATGTTTGTACTTGTTTTAGTATGTATGGATAGAAGGAACCTCTAGCTATAACATGGTACCCAAATAAGCATACTCTGCATTTCGGATTGGATTTGTTAGGGGTGGTAACCCCGGTGGTAACAACCCCTCTCTCCGGAGTAACCCTTTCTATTCATTGCAAACTGTAAAGTGGCACAACGTCAACTTTAGGTAGCTTTACTTAATTGGTCATATCTCAAGATTGACAAATCCAAATCAGATGAAATAAACGGAATATGAAAGCTAACCGTTATGGCTATCACTATGTATACAATTGTTACACCAAATTCTATAAGTTCACGGTCAATAATCTGGGTAAAAACGTGCACGGTTTTTTTTGAGACACCCTGTATATGTTATGTATTAGATAAAGGACGAATAGTAGACCATCAGCAATAATAATGGGCGCCCGGCAAGCCTCTTTTGCAGGCGAGGCCGCAGGCCCGAGCCTGCAAAAGTGGCGCGCCGGCGCCCATTATTATTGCTGATGGTCTACTATGAGTGTTTTATCTTTCATACATGTTGATACACCGTAACCATGGTAACGGTACAAATAAATAAAGATGATAATTTGTAAGTTATATAATCAAAATTGTACAATTGATCTAGTAATAACATGAAGGTGTCTGTTATACTAACTGTAATTTTGACATCGCTAAACTTTGCAAGAGACTATATATAATGTTGGCCTGGTGATTAGTACCCATGACGTAATATACAACCTCCTTGAAGTTAGCAAACCATGAAATACTAGGTGGTACACACATGGATTTAACTGATTTAAAAATTGATATAAACGAATTTAGCATAATCTTTAGTCGTATTGATCCGACCATTGTATTTTGGAGTCAGTTAGATGTAACAGGTGGTATCAATTTTGAGCTCTATTTACAATCTCGATTACCAAAGCAATGCTCATGCTGCTCAAGTCAAGAAGCCTATTGCATGTCAATGACAGTTTTAAATACTGTAAGATTTGTGTAAAAAACATCACCGATAACAAGGAATTATACGCACGTTGTATGTTTGGATATACTTGGAAAATGCCTTTATATAGGCCTACATGCGATTGTTGACAAGAAACTACAGAACGTGAGTTGATCTATGATTTTGTATCATACTATTATATTATTATGTTATACCATGGCAGATAATACATGATGATTTGTAAGGCCCTCTATATCAAATTTCAATGCGAATAATTTCAGAATCAAGTTCAGCTGCGTATAGATTAACACGAAAAAGAAAATGCCAACAGTCACGCCCTTTCCCACTTCCACACACCCCAACACACTTGCCTCCCTCCCCGACGCAGTCAGCTCATGCCCTGTACCCCCTTTTCAACCCCAAATCATCGACCATTTGAACTAATTTACATACATTTAACTTACATTTTCAGACTTTTTGCATTTTGTGCGCGAACCAACAAATGTTCTCTTACCCCCCACCCTTCCCCCCCGAATTTTTTTTTAATTGTTCTGATGCGGACACCACCTCTTTTTTATACTAGTTGCTTTTCGATTCCCCAAATCCGACGTCTTGAAATTTTGTGCCCCCCCCCCCCCCAATTTATTTATTTTCTTTGGTCAAAACTTGAAAAAAAATCAGTATTTTTGGTGAAATTTGATACAAAAAACTGGATTATCCATCCGACTCATTTTCTTTCCAAAAATGTATACTAAATACATCATATTACTAGTTAAAAAGTTACAGTGCTTGATAAATGTCTTGTTGTGAGGGTTGACAAGAATTATTTTTTTGAATTTTGTGAACGCTGTAATTATTAAACTATTAATCAAATTAGTCAAATGCATATAAAAGTACACATTTTTGGAAGGGATTTGGGTCAGAGAATCCATTTTTGGCGTCACTTTTGACCAAAATTGTTTTTTTGGGTTGAGAAAATCACAAAAATACACTTTTGTGACCAAATTTATATGGGACACGCTAACCGTCACTAACAACATTATTTTTTGAGTAATGCCCAAAATTGCTTGATTATACTATTAAGACACTAATATAGTGCCAATTTGACCAAAAATTGCCAACATGTGATTTTTTCCCCCTTTTTTCTCACCTTCTGGCCTTTTTTATCATCTGCTCATGGAAATTTTTAATGGGATTTGTTGAATTTATCGAGTGCTGTGATTTTTGAACTATTAATCAAATGCATATCCATTTTTGGAAAGAATTTGGGTCAGAGAATCAATTTTTGGCATCAATTTTGACCAAAAATGTTGCTTTTGTTGAGGAAATCACCAAAAATATTTGTTTTGACCAAATTCATTTGGGGCAAGCTAACAAAATTATTTTTGAATAAAAAATGCCCAAAATTGCTTGATCATACTATTGAGACACTAAAATGTGATTTTTTTTTAACCTCCAAAATTACATTTTGGGTCAAACAAAATATGCTGAAATTGTACCAAATTCATCGTAAGACATGTTCTCTGGAACATTTTTTAGTTGTTACATTAAAAAGTGTTTATTTTTTTAAAACTTTTGACCCAAGAAATGTGATTTTGGAGGTTTAAAAAAATCACAATTTTGGCATTTTTGGGGGCAAAGGCTGCACTTTTTATTTTTTTAAGGTTTTGTTGTTTTTCTTACCATTGAGTTGGGCGAGTCATCTTTTTTTTTAAAAATCAGCAGTGGGTCATCTTTCTTTTCTTCCTGGTTGGTGGGCAAAGTTGTTTTTTCTCCTTGATAGTGGGCAAAGTTCTTTTTTTAAACTTCCATGCCCCCCCCCCCCCCCCCCCACCCCCATCCCCTCCCCTGAGTATCGAATGGTGCGTCCCTAAGACACTCCTCTTCTGGTTTATTTTTACATGCAAATGTTTAGTTTTGAAATGATTTAAAAATGTAAAAATCAGCATTTTAGTACCAAAATGGATTATCTGACTCATTTCATTTCCAAAAATTTATTTTCATTTATTAAATATCACATTACAGCGCTTGATAAATTTCATATTAAAAGGGTTAACACTATCCTTTCAGTATTAAAATACTAATATTTGATTGTGCCTTCAGGTGTGCATTATAACACAATCATTGAAGATTAAGCCTACTTCACGATCAGGAATTCATCCACAATTGAAAAACTATTGATCGTGTTACTTTTGCTAGGCCTACTTAAATCGGTTAATGTGATGTTTACTCGGAAGTGTTAATCCGATAGGTGATGCTACTTTTCGTAGGTAATCCACTTTTCTTTTCATTGTTTCTATTGTCTTTTTTGTTGTTCATCTGCTCAATATTTTTGGAAGAGGTTACTATAGGACAGACGACGTTATGTGAGCTAGAGGACATTATCAAAAACCTTTGTCTAATAATGGTCTCTTGGCTAGATAACGGGCTGTTCATACGCCGTGACCAGAATGGCGACCTCTTCCTACAAAATAAAGGGCTGATGCAACAATAGAAAGACAATAGATAATAATGAAAGGAAAGGTGGTTAGACATGTATGATATATTAAACCATCTTTAGAAAAATCGCGTCGGTGGATTCAAATTTTATTGCATGAATTCACCGACGCGATTTACGTATAACAATATTTAAAAAGTATTTTATACAACTGTTTCACTCGGTGTTTTATTACACCTAAACTCGAACCCCCGAGCACTCGGACAACGAGTGCATCTTTTCAGATCGATGATCTGGGAGTGAGAGTGTCGGGTTATTTATTACTGTTGACATGGTTGAGGGGTTATTTCATGACAGCGCTAGAAGCTACGTGGCCTTTTATTATGCTTCCTTATGCTCGATTTTAATCTGAGACACGTACATGCCTCAACAGAAAATACCGGTTTAGCCGTCCCTTTAATTTGAAGGTGACTGGTTCAAATCGAGATGGGAAAATGTTGAAGAAAATAAATCCAACGATATTTCGGTCCCCGTTACGTTTTAACATGAACATGATGAAATAGCTAGAGATTAATGTATGATGAACATACGGATAAACCAACAAGTTTGAAGATAAACATCATATAAAAGAAACCTTTGATTTGAAATGGTATATGATCTATGGAATGAATGTTCGATATGATATAGTACCACATTTGTCATGTTTGTCCAGATTCCTATTGCACTTTTCACGCGGCTATTATACAAAACATGTTTTTAAGAAATCTTTCCCAATTTTCGAAGTCTATCTTAACGAAGATGAAAATTACAAAATTTTGGAATGAAAAAAAAAAAAAAAATTGCTGTAGGCTATAACCCTAACTCTAGTTCACCACACGGCAACAGATTTCTTTTCCGACCCCTAAAATTCACCAGAAAGGTCACCCGACCCCCACCCCCACCCCTCGGGATTAGGCAATGTTAGGCTATGTTTTATCTTCTTTTCTCGATTCCTCCTAACAGGATTAATAATGTCATCAGGTGAACCGTGGAAAGAGAACCGGAGTTTGTCATTGAAGGTGCTAAGAGGCTTTGGAATGGGAAGAAGAGGTTTTGAGGATCAACTAGCCGCTGAATGCGAATGTTTGATGACGGAGATCCAATCACTGGATGGCAGCCCATTTGATCCAAAGTATCGCCTCTGTACCGCAATGGCTAATGTCACCTGTCCGGTTGTCATGGGTAAACGTTTTGAGTACGACGACCCAGAATTGAAACTAATGTTAGACTTGCTGAATGGATCTACAACTAACGTCGGTACCTGGATGCTTTATTACGCCATTCCTCTGTTGACAAAGATATCATTCCTTCCGCGAGGTGGTATACCCTCCATGGTCTTACTTCGGCAAAAGCTCAGGGACATTGTGGATGAACATCGTGATAGTTTTGAGGAGGATAATTTGCGAGACTTCATTGACGTCTGTATAAGTAACATGCTCAAGCGGCGAAAAGACAGCGGCGAACACAGCTACATGACGGATGTTGAACTAGTGGCGATAGTCAATGATTTGTTCTTAACAGGCATAGAGAACCCGTCAACTACTTTACATTGGGCTCTTTTGTATATGCTTATGTACCCTGATGTACAAAAGCGAGTTCACGAGGAAATCGACGGCGTAGTTGGTCGAAATCGCCTACCCAAACTCACCGATAAGCCGAATTTGCCGTATACAGAAGCTGTTATACACGAGATACAGCGATATGGTGGCGTTGGTTTCAGGTTAGCTCCTCGTTACGCCAGCAAAGATTCGATGTTCAGAGACTTCTTAATCCCCAAAGATTCATATATTCTTACTAATCTGAGTAGCGTCACTAGAGATCCAAGCGTCTGGGATGACCCTGATGCATTTGATCCTGAACGGTTCCTAGATGACGAAGGAAAGTTCATGAAGATCAAGGAAGGAATCGTATTCGGTGCAGGTAATGTTTAAGATTGTGTTCAAATTCTAATTCTAATAATTATAAATGAAGATAACGACAAAGACCACAGTCCGGCCTCCACAGACATACACGGAATGAAGCGTGAAACTATAGTGTTGCGTGTAGAGATACCACCTATACTTTACAGTACAGGGCGGACTATTTTTTTTTAAATGTTGATGATAGAGTTAAGCAAATGAAGTTGAACCATGCCTTCAAAAAATTTAATAACATCTCACCAGGTTAACTTTTTATGAAAGTATCAGAAATGCATCGCTATAATACCTGGGATAGCCACCTTAATTTTGTCATTCCAAGGGTCCGGGGGCAACTTGGCAGCAACACCTTCCAATGTACTGCGGTTGGGGCATGGAACTCTCTTCCAGGCGATATTAAATCGAGCAATACTTATGCCTACTTCAAAAAAAAAGTAAAATCTTATCTTGCAATGAAAGCAAGATTGAGAGAGGGAGGGGGTACCATGCCTTGACTTGTTAGTTGTTTCTCTCTTGTTTGTGCTGTTATCTTGAAAGGACCCCAATGGAAATAAGCTCTTGTGGCTGATGAAATGAAATGAAATGAAATGAAATGAAATGAAATGAAATGAAATGAAATGAAATGAAATGAAATGAAATGAAATGAAATGAAATGAAATGAAATGAAATGAAATGAAATGAGCTCTACTACACATTCATGCTCCTTTTCCACTGAACAGAGATGGTTGCTCTGAAAAGAGCTCTAAACGTAGGTTGCCACTGGCCTACTATTATACATTTGGCTCTTATTGCTAATAGAACCTATTCTAAATGACTGCCCCTTGACCAATGGAAATAACGTACAGTCATCAACAAAAGTAACTATACAGGTAATAAATTGACTTTCAACTCTAAAAACATATATTCTACCTAAAAATATTAAAACATAAAGTTGTTGATAAATTTATCTGCACGCTAGGATCGGTTGAATATTGAAGAAGTGACAATCCAAAATATAAGGTAAAGTCACAATTTCATTTTCACATTTTACATTTCAACACGGGGAGGGTATGACAGGTAGTGTGTGTGTGGCGTATTGATCCATCGGAACAATACGGCCGACTGTCCAACCTGCGCATGCATCCCCCAATTGCACTGCAGGTAATCGATAAGGTACCTGTAAATGGGTCCGCGTGTAGAAAATAAAAATGTGAAAATGAAAATCGGACACCACCTTACATTTTGGAGTGTCATTTCCTCAATAATCATCCGATCCTAGCGTGCAATATTTCAACTTTATGTTTCATCGATGCAACTCAATACGAACGAAATATACGAAACTGAAGAAAAAAATGTCCGACATTATTTGAGCGGGACAATGGCCAATCGATACCGCTCTTCTGCGTATTTAATCATTTTTATTAATGTTCGCATCCGCTGATTTGATTTGACGAATTCGTCGTGATAGAGGAGTTTCATTTATTTTTAACTGCGTTAAGTTATAGTGCACCGACCGACCAGTCTCAAATAACAGAATTGTTGAAGGGTTGAAAAAGATACTGATAAAAGAATAGACTAAAGGCTTACTTAACGCTGGTTCACGCTGGTTGGTCCCTATAGTTTTGAATATGATTTATTCCGTTAAAATAAACTATCAGGGTCCAAAGCGTCGGCAATAACCATGTTTCCTTTGATCTTCAGGCTTTCCTACATCCAAAAGAAACTCCATCGTAAACAATAATCTTCTCACTGCGCCTTTTTTCTTCTTCTTCTTCCTGTAGGTCCGCGTGCCTGTCCTGCTGAGCAGCTGTCTCGTATGGAATTGTTCGTCTTTTTCACTCATCTTATGCATCGGTTTAGCTTCAAGAAATCATCTGATAAGGACACTTTAAGTATTCATCCCAAGCCAGGAGGGTTTTTTCGAACTCCCTTTCCGTTCAAAACGTGTGCAATTGAACGTTCATAGCATTTATATATGAAGGTGCTGGTTTTCCGCGGGACGCCTGTGGATCGTATGAAATGAGGTCAATCAACTAGCCGACGAGTGCGAATGTTTGATGACGGAGATCCAATCACTGGATAGCAGCCCATTTGATCCAAAGTATCACCTCTGTACCGCAATGAGGCGACAATCATCAGAACGTTTTGAATAATCAGATAATATCGTCAACCTAGTGGCTTAATGTGACAGGTTTGGACTGCAGATGTTCATTTTTCAAAACCAATGAATTTGAGATTCATTGAAACCTAACCAGTTTCAAATGTTCGTATACTTACTGTCAAAGTTTTTTACAATTCTCTGAAAAATAAGGACCATCATTACATTACAAACATTTTCTATTCAAGAGGCACATACACATGTTGCACTTGAAGGTACTATTTTTATTTTTGGTAATTAAACAGTTCAATGATTTAAATAAACATGAAGCGACTTCTACCGTCCAACCTATATATGTGGCGTGCTCCTGTGATTCTGCCGATTATAATCAGAAAGCACGGGTTCGATTCCTGTGATTCCCTTTTTCAAAACATGATGATGACTTTAATGACATTATTCATGTCAATTTCTATGAACTATAGTATGATGGCCCAGGTATTGACATACTTTAGTATTTATTTATTATTAATCAAATGATTTATGAAATTGTATGTAATTATTATTTTTGTACGCGTACGTATTCATCTTTTTTTATTTACATTTAATATATTTATTAATTTATTTATTGTATTTAATTATTCATTCATTCATTTATATAAGTAGGCATATGTATTTATTTATGTATTCATTTATTTATTTGATTTCATGTTATTTAATTAATTATTTATTGATTTATTGATTGGTTGATTGATTGTTTGAAATTATTCCTACAATTTTGTATGCATCATTGTGGTTAGATTTAAAATATTTTATAATCAATTGATCTTAAATGTGTCACTGAGTAAATTGTACACACATTGATAATAAATTGCATGATATAAATTTCCCATTGAGCATGTTGAGCATCATATCTATGTATTATCGTCCATCGGGCAAAACAGAAATTATCATTTAGTTACAGCATAAACTGTTATGCTTCAACTTACTCTTGGGACCGGTCAGATGTAAGATTTAGCGTGTAAATTATTCGTGGTTTCCCAGCGGGCACACAACCATATTTCAACGTTGAAATATGGATGCGTTGTTGAACAACATGATTTCAACATCTTTTCAACTGCATTTTGTGCTTTGTTGAAGTAACGTTGAATATTGACGTTGATTCAACGTTGTTGAATGGACTTGTAAAAACAATGTTTCCAAAAATCAGTCTGGAGCAAATTTGCATATTTTACTTTGCCTTATATTAGCCGAGTAAATTGCGCAAATCGGTCATTAGCATAATTGTAATGGTACAAAAATTAGCACCGGTGCTCGTTTGTACCATTTCAATTATGCTAATGAGCTAATTTGCACCTTTTATTAATTTAAACCTATTATTTTATTTGAATTAAGTCGCTGCATTAATTTAACACCATGGAATGTATATTGATATATATGCATATCTTCTCACTGGTTTTGAAAAAAGGGAAATGATTGTTCACAAAATAAATGCATATACATTGCGCAAGAACATAAACATCAAAGACTCAATTCCCCTATAGCCCCCCCCCCCCCCCCCTCCCACCACCATTCCCTGGTTGCCAAGAGATACAAATGTGCGACAAAAACTTCACAAGTACATTTTTAGGAAGAAATCAACACATTTTCTATCAAATTTTGTATGTTGACTCAACATCATATTTCAATGTTGAATTCTGGTTACGTAGTTGAAATTGGGTTGGTATATCAACCAAATTTCAACTACGTGACCAAAATTCAACATTGAATCAACGTTGAAATATGAGGTTGAATCAACGTTGAAATCTATGGTTGGTCCAAACTTCCAAATGCAATGTTAATTAAACGATTTTTCAACGTTGATAATCAACGTTGATACAACGTTGTTACAACGTCATTTTGCCCGCTGGGACTATAGTCTATAGTAGCTTATTTCGATTCAGTGCTCTCAAAATGTTGATTTACCCCCCCCCCCCCCCCCCCCCCCCCCACCCCCCACTTACTAGCGAGGTAGCGCTATTCTTCACCTACTCGCCATTGGTGCACTCGGCCGATAGGGTTTGTTTTATTTTCATCCTCCCAAATACTGGACTAGTTCAGGGTAAACGTACGTATACAACGCATATATCTTATCCCGTCCGTAACTTGTGTCCCAGGACCACAAGTGTATATTTTTGACATCGCTGAAATGATATTCATATACAAATGTATGCCAAACAAGGATGGCAACTCGCTACAACAATAAATATGAGATATCCTACATTCTTAAACTATTTTGTCAGTGTTATTGCGCTTAATTCCGTTTTGGGTGCCAAGACAGAATACATTTAATTGTGGTCATGGGGCACACGTTGCGGACGGGATAAGATATATGCCGTATACAATAATTCCCCAAGCTCTGAGAAGATCCATCACGGACGCCATTTTGTCCCGAAGCAATGGTTATGACGTCATATTTATTTTGGTCGTTTTCTGAACCTTTGTATTGGATTTACGTGCAAAATATATGCCCTTGGCATCATACTTTCCCGGGTGTGTGGGTGCACTTTAAATTTCAGATGTTCTAAAATTGACGGATATCTAACCAATTTGATAAAAAAACACGATCCACACACCTTAGAATTGCAAAAAACGGATAAAACAAGTCCACTTTTTTGTGCCTTTGAACAGAGTGGCGGCCGGGAATGTAGAATTTAACACAATATAATATTATATAATTATTTGCAAACATTTTGTTAAATTAGCACGGTTGGTCTAGTGGATAGAACGTTGACATGGGGAGCGAAAGGTTGTGAGTTCGAGCCCCGTTAGGAGCACTTTTGTTTTATATGCGGGGTCTTGTGCTTAGCCTGCCGGCATCATCTGTATGCGTGCCAGTTAGCAGAGAGGTCACGCTGCATGTTAGATTTTTTTTGCACAAAAAGAAAACAATGGAGCCTCAGGGACTGCAATATTTGCTAGAAATAGCTTCGGAAAATGGTTTATTTGGGCATCTCAAAAACTGAAAAACGTGTTAAAAATCATGTAGAATTTTAGAGGAGGGTCAATAACATCTGCAGAACGGTAAAATGTATCGTATTAAACACGTTTTGTGACCAAATTTATGTTGTAAAATGTAGGAAAATTCACGTTTTGAAAATCTGTGGTCTTCGAAATTACAGGAATCCTAACTCATTCTAAACCTCACCAAATCATGAAATGAACCCTCGTCTACAACAAAAAAAGGTCCATGTACGTATTGCTCTATCTGCTTGGAGATAGCGAAGACCACGGAAACTTCACAGCTTCATAACACGGAATGAAATCCGCCATAGACATTACATGGCGAAAATCGTACAGATTCGCACTGCAGTCCTCTGTGTAGGGAATGTTGACAATAACAAGGTCGTTTGACTATTGTATTTGTGCATGTTTGTGACGACTGACCCCGTTTAACAATCTTCATAGCTTTCATATAGGGCTTGGGTGACCTAACTATTGACTGGTGCCCACACGGACACCACTGCTGGCGTTTACCGTATAAAGGACGCCATTTTTGGTGTTCGAAAATGTCAAAAAAAGGTACCGTTCTTTTAAAAATAAGTATAATCACATTACAAACATTTTGTGCGAGAGAAACACACACATTTGGCAAAAATGGCACAATAAAAATCCGTTCGTTATAAATAAATGGATATGGTTAAATAATAAAACTATCACAATTATAGTCGTTGATCTCTGTGGCGTGCATAGGTTGGCCATGTCGTTGGCAATCGGAAATCACGGGTTCGATTTTCGAATATTCCTTGTTATCCTTTTATTTTTCTATTTTTTAAGCTTGATGGTGGATTAATGTAACATCATTGTTATGTCAATTTTTATCAATTATAAAGGCCGCCCATGCGTTTATAGTTTTCTTTTTATTTATTTATCTATCATAAATGTATCCTTGATTTATTTAACTTTGTATCTAAACAATTAAAATGCGTAAACAATTATATTATTGCTCGATAAGTGATTTAACTTAAGTTCAGTTTGATTAATGATAGCAAAACGTGTTGTAAAACCATTTTACCAGTGTGCCCAACAATTTCTCCTTTGCACACTTTGTTTATACATTCAGAGATGTCACTTTTAGCTTGTTATAGCTAGGCTCAATTATAAGCAAGTTTGCGACCGGGATGCGACCTCTTTGATTTTAGGCTGGTAACACAATCCCACAGTCATGACAGTGCATTTCGTTAAAACAGTGTAAATTATTTTTCAATGATACGTATCACGTGATAACCACGATCGTTTTCGCAAAATATCTCAAAATGGCGCGGTACCCCAACACCCCTAACTTGTGGGGTGCAACGGGGAAAAGGCGTTTGCGCATAGCATAAGGCCACAAAAAAAAGTAATGTTGTCCTCCACAGCTTTCAGAGAGGAGGGGCGGGCGGGCGGATTTTTTTTTAATTTTAATTTTCTTATACCAGCGGAAGCTCAAAGTTCAGCCAATAAGAAGTTGAAATCACTCTAAGAGTCGCACATATGTTATAAACACTTAATTTAATATTCAATGCCATGTAAACTGTTAACAACAACAAAATCTGAAAAACAAAAACAAAATCGGAGCGGCCCTAAATCTGACGAGCGGGCGGTCGAGGACAACACTTTTTGGGGGCTAACGCGACGCATAGCAGACGACGATGGCCACGCGATTTCATCGTTCCAATATGGCAACGGGAGTGCACCATTTTGAAATATTTTTAACAGTCATCGCCTGGTTAACGATGAAAATAATTTAAAAAATAGCATTTACAATGGAGTTGGTTAGCCAACTCCAACGGTTTTGGATTGGAAAACAATTCTTCTAATTATGATGAATTTGACGCATAGTAAGTCACTAAAATAATCACCAACTGTTTCTGTTCAAGATCACCACTAAAATCACCACCAATAAGAATTGTTGTGTTGCCCTCAAGTGCCAGAAATCATGAAGTTGGGTCTGTTGGTCGAATTTCCCATTCTTCTTTTTTTTTGCTGACAAATATTACTGACATGGCCTGCTGGGCCCCCTGGATACGCCACTGATCATTGATAACACATTGCAACACGTGCACTGCGAGTTTCTAATGGTAATATTGGGTGGTACAGAACAGGCAAAATTAAAGCTCATCTGAAATCGTTAGTATGAAAAAATAATAATTGTGAGGAAAGATATACAATCTCAACAACTACTAAATATTAGAGTAACGCCAGAAAAAATGTAACCAGAGTGGGATTCGAACCCGTCTTTCCTGATTCATGGCCAGACGTCCTACCGCTGAGCTAAGTACGAGCATGAAAGTGGTACGAGCGACGCTAATTATTGTGAAACGAATTAATATTATAGTTGACCATACCACTACCTGCATGACCTGCTACATCGGAGGCTTAAAGGGATACTAAGAGATGTTTTGAAGGCTGCGCCCTCAATTAGGATAAAAATCGGGATTTCTACATTTTTACAATTTTATTACATACACAAACTACAGCTGTAAGGATTAAGAAAAATCAGTTTTCTTTGTGCAATAAAACGTCGTTGTAAAATATTCTATCCCCGGCTCGGACAGCATTTTATGGTAATTGGGAAATAACGACATTCAAATAAGTATTTGGTATTTGTTAATTCTTTGTCACCATAATCGGGAACTGTCACTGTGGCCGAGTGGTCTAATCGTCTAAGGCGTTGGTGTAATGACTTGTATTAGCTATGAAAACTTTTACGAGATCTCACTGAGGTCACTTTTTCTTTTGTCTTTATTTTTGTAACAAATGACGTTGTTTTATCAGTTTAAACTTTGGAAATTTAATTTATGCTATACAAATGCTTTTTCCCCCTGAACTGTACGGCTTTTCAGGAAGCACGGCGCGGAGTGAAAATAAACTGTCCTGCTAAAATAAACTGTCCTGCTAGCAGGACAGTTTATTTTTCACTCTAAATTACACTCTAAAACCATGATTTTGAAGTTATTAGGAATCGTATCGCTCTGTAACTCACAATATATTTATGATTTATGATCAGAAATGTAAATCTGCAAGAAAATCTAATTTCTTAAAAAAAATGAATAGAGGGCGCACCTGGAAAAGATCACGTAATATCCCTTAACATTTCTGTTATTGTTCACTTTTATCATAAGGTTCTCGCCCAAAAGTTGATTGTGTGCTGTAAAAGAATGCAATTATGATTTAAATGTAATGAATAACCCTACTTTTTGACACAATTCTAAACACTCTATTTCGTTCGTAAATTATTGTGCTCTCAAGGTTCACGTCACAGCCAATATTCTGTCATATGATTTATCATTGTACCGCTGTGGGTTTTATATGATGGACATGCGTCGACTCGGGTGCGTATCGTGTCATGTGACTTTTGCCCAGGGTAAACACTTGAGATCCGCAAGCCCCTTTAAGGTATGTCTTCCATCACGTCCATAGGGTGTATGGATTTCAAATGGAATACCCATCATTGACTACTTGAACACAGCATTTCCACATGGCTACATGAAAACAAACGTTCCTAGACTTACTTTTTATTTATTTCAAGTATTTCAAGTAGGTCATCTTTAGCAAAATTGAATGTTTGTCATTATTATTTGTTATTGTTATAGCGTAACATACCAGATCCGGTGACGTGACGGTTCAGTTGTTGTAATGTACACAACAATATGATCGAAGTAATCCCATCGTGCATATTTCTTTTATTATTTTTGAACTTATGGGCCGACAAACATACAGTAATATTATTGCCAATCAGCCGTTAAGTCATATCTAAGTAATATCACTGAAATTCTTCAAATAGGCTCAATCGCCCCAAACAGTCGCAGCTGGTATGCCATAATTAGACTTTCGTGGAGCAAACCTTTGCCTATAACCATGGCCTAAACATCCCTACAACCTCGCAGATGAACATCCATGCTCAGACGAATTTACACAAGCCTTCTACTAGAACTTCCAGTTGACAACAAACTTCGATATCAAACACCCAACAGTCGAGGCCTGAACCATGATGATGATGATGATGATGATGATGATGATGATGATGATGATGATGATGTACCAGTCTTTCGTTCCTTATAGGATCAGTTCTTGGACATGAGTGACATGAGCAAGACACTCTTGTGTTTATCCGTGTTCATCATACTCTTTTGGCTAATTCAAAGCTATGCGATCACGAATGTTGTTCAGCGCCGGCTTCCACCCGGTCCAACAAACTGGCCCGTCTTCGGCGGATGTCTTCCGGAACTTCTGATGAAAATGATCACACAACATATTCACGAAGTGATCGAGTCATTGTCTCAGGACTATGGACCCGTATGTCTATTGTCTTTGCCATTTGGTAAACGAGTGATTATCGTGAGCGGGTATGAGGCAGTTCACGAAGCCTTAACCCGCCCGGAATTCAATTGTCGACCGACTATACCGATGCATAAGTTTGGCGAAGTTATGAGGGGAGAAGGTAAATTGTGTAGATGCTATGTAATGTATAAGATAATGTAAAACCAGAATTATAATGGTTTTTATTTTCGATATCAGAGCAACTGTGCTTACCCTTGTGTCAAGAGCTATATGACTCATCTCCATCTCGAAAACATGAACATTCCTTTCATTAAAAACACCATGATTTGCTCTGAATGGAACTTTTTTGATTTGTTTGTTCAGTGTTTGGATGATAACGCCGTTATTGTTGTTGTTCAACAATAAAAATAGTAGATTCAGAAGGAATAACAATGATCAATCCATGTATAAAATGTAAAAGTAAAAGCAAGATATACCAACAGGGTGTGGGGAAACAGGCAATGACGAGGGAGAATAACGCGACAAAACAGATAAAATAACAAAAAAACAACCCAATTACACACGGAAATGCACTGGGACAAGCAATATAAATTGATGTGCAATAAAACAACAAAAATATAACGTAACGATAAAGACCGACGTTTCAAGTGAATACCCTTCATCAGGGACAAAATATAAACTCATAATCCATTATCAAAGCTCCACTCACATTGCCGATCTTTAACATTGATTGTTATTCAAAACCTACTAGAGAGCATTCCTAGCTTAGCGTAATTATGGTAATGCGATAATGCCCACTTTTGTATAGACATGTAAATAGTAGTGTGTCTGTTGGCGGGGTTTTTGAACAGTATCAATGACATTGTTGAATCTGAATACGGTATTATCATGTATAAAGAAGATTGTAAGCAAATTAACTCTTGTAGACTTGCAACTAGTATAATATCAACTCGAATGTATTGCTATGCCTTTACATACTGGAATACTGCTAATCAGTCAAATTCGTTGTTACGATGCATGCCACACCACAGTGATGTGTTTTAAATCTTAAGCAGATAGTCCCTTTTTGAGTTTTCTTTATTGCAATCTTCAGAATAAATAGTCAATAGTATATAATAAAAAGTATAATCGTGGATTTCTATAAAATACTATAGCATGTTATGGTAACAATAATTTATTTCAATTTCTTCACCCCAAACCGTTTGAGTTGAAAAATAAACTCCAGTGTTAGTTTTATTTTCAAATGTTCGTAAGCTTCATAATGCCGGGGCACGACAAATATGAGTGAAAATACAACATGCCCCCTCACACACACCCCTCCCCCACTCTAACCTTTCCGCACAGTGTGCCGCCCCTGTGTTAAGACCGTTATTAGTGTTTATAATAATTTTAGATATTTCAGCGTGACTATATGCTATACAGAATAATATAGTGATGCAAGAACGAAAATGACCAATTTCTCATTTCAACGTAAGAAATCACGTCTGAAAAAGTGGATATTGCACTAAATATTTTGCAACGTCATGTTAATGTAGCGAACCAGACCACAACCGGTGCCATTATTATATAATGCTTTCTCTAATTCTCTTGCTAAATAGTTTAATTGTATTTTTCATAATTTTAAAGTAAAGCAACAAAGCACGGTAATTCGTGCTAAAACCTATTCTACGTGTTCAACTGACCCTGACCTTATTTCTGTATTAACCTTGAGATTTTTAAATTTTTGATTGTTTGAATATTTTGTGAAATGTCCGTTTTTCGTCTATTAGTTGTCTGTGGCTACACTTCTTTTCTGGAACGATTTAGGTTTCTAACTGCAGCGTCATCGAACGTGTTCCCCCATAAAAGCTCATGGGGATGTAATGGATCTACATTATGTGAAAACAGAACATTTGCCTATAATTGCCCTATTGGTTTATATACACACGCAGATAGATGCACGTCGTAATAGGAGTTTCTGTGTCAAAATTCATAATTAAGTACCAACAGTTTTTTATCTCAAAAATCACATTTTTGGCACTTTTTGGTCAATATTTTCAAACTAAACATTTTTTAAGCCAAAAAAAAAGGTGCTTCCTAGATAATTGACTTGAGATGATTTTTGTGAAATTTTGAAATTTTTAATCAAAAACTGATTTTGTTAGGTTGTCTGAAAATTGTTGGCGCCAAAAAAGTGATTTTTGGGCAAAAATGTAGAAATCACTATTTATGGGGAAATTTAATACCAAAAATGGATTCTCCGACTCATTTAATTTGAAAAATGGTATACTTTATATGTACATTACATTATTAGTTTAAAAGTTACAGTGCTTGATAAATTTCATATATTTAGGGGTTAACACTTCCCTTAAGTAGGCCTATTTGTAGCGATAGTCTGCCTGCGAATGTCATATTGGCCGGGCATACCATTGTTTTCCTGTTTCCGATTTCAGAATTCTTTACAGACACATCATAGACTATTATTATTAAGTTCAAACAGAGATAACCAAAAGAAGGGATGCGTCTCTATTGAAATTTTGTAGAAAACGTGTCTGTCTCGGTCGCTCCTGTTTGATAAGCCCGGTATTCAATCAACAGTAGTCTGTTGCAACAACAACGTTTTCTCTCTATAACTATATGATAATTATATTAAAACCATCTTTAGAAAAATCGCGTCGGTTGATTCAAAATTTAGTGCATGAAATCTCCGACGCGATTTACGTAACAATATTTAAAAAGTATTTTAAACACCTAAACTCGAACCCCGGCGAGCACTCGGACAATCAGTGGCGTAGCTTAGGGGGGGGGGGGGGGGGGGGGGGGGGGGAAACCCCCCCCCTGACGAAAAAACAAAACAATTTGGGCCCCCGCCCCCACCCCCCTAAAAAAAAAAAAAAAGTGGGGTACAAAAAAATGAAATAGGAAAAAATTGAGAAAAAAGACCGCGGTTATTAGCGAAATAGAAGGCAAAATTGTACATGTAGTACATTTACTGTGCGTTTATTTTTGACTGTGCGATATTTTTTGGACTGTGCGAAATTTGTTAACCATATGTTAAATCTTTATGATAGTCCCTTTTTGAGTTTTCTTTATTGCAATCTTCGGAATAAATGGTCAATAGTAGAAAATAAAATATAATATAATCGTGGATTTCTATAAAATACTAGCATGTTAAATGGTAACGATAATGTATTTCAATATCTTCAACTCCAAACTTGAAAAATAAACTCCAGTGTTAGTTATATTTTAAAATGTTCATAACCCAGCGGCCACACAACCATATTTCAACGTTGAATCAACGTTGAAATATGGTTGCGTTGTTGAACAACATGATTTCAACATCTTTTCAACTACATTTTGTGCTTTGTTGAATTAACGTTGAATATTGACGTTGATTCAACGTTGTTGAATGGACTTGTAAGAATCATGTTTCCAAAAATCAGTCTGGAGCTAATTTGCATATTTTACTTGGCCTTATATTAGCCGAGTAAATTACGCAAATCGCTCATTAGCATAATTGCAATGGTACAAAAATTAGCACTGGTGCTCGTTTGTACCATTCCAATTATGCTAATGAGTTAATTTGCAGCTTTTATTCATTTAAACCTATTATTTTATTTGAATTAAGTCGATGCGTTAAGTTAACACTATGGAATGTATATTGATATACACTTGTATATGCATATTTTCGCACTGTTTTTAAGATAGGTGATTGCTCACTAAATAAATGCATATACATTGTGCAAGAACATAAACATCCAAGAGTTAATGCCCTTGCAGCCCCTACCCCCCCCCCCCCCCTGGTTGCCAAGCGATACAAAAGCTTCATTAAGCACATTTGTAAGAAGAAATCAACACATTTTATGTTGATTCAACGACGTATTTCAACGTTGATTCAATGTTGAATTCTGGTTAAGTAGTGTAAATTTGGTTGGTATATCAACCAAATTTCAACCATGTGACCAAAATTCAACATTGAATCAACGTTGAAATATGACGTTGAATCAACGTTGAAATCTATGGTTGGTACAAACTTTCAAATCCAACTGTTAATTCAACGATTTTTCAACGTTGATAATCAACGTTGATATAACGTTGTACCAACGTCATTTTGCCCGCTGGGAAGCTTCATAATTCCATTTTTAGGAGAGGGCACGAACAAATATGAGTGAAAATACAACATGCCCCTCACCCACCCCCTCCCCAACTCCAAATCCTCCGCACAGTGTGCCGCCCCTGTGTATAGACCGTTATTAGTGTTTATATAATAATTCTAGATATTTCAGCGTGACTATATAGGCTATACAGAATAATGAGTGTATCGAAAATTCAAGAACGAAAATGACAAATTTTTCATTTCAACGTAAAAAATCACGTCGGAAAAAATGGATATCGCACTAAATATTCTGCAACGTCATGTAAATGTAGCGATAACAAGACCGCAACGGGTGCCATTATTAATATTATGTAACAATAGAACGCTTTCTCTTGCCAACAAATAAGTTTAATTGTATTTTTTATAATTTTAATGTAAATAAGTTCGGTCAAACTTTCAAAGCAACAAAACACGGTGATTCGGGCTAAAACCTATTCCACGTGTTCAACAGACCCTGATGAATTTATTTATTCATTCACTTTTTTCTGTATTAACTTTGAGATTTATTTTTTTGTTTGATTGTTGAAAATTCAAAAGGTTGGACAACCGTATCAAATCGAGGTTGGACAACCACATCAAAACGAGGTTAGACAACCTTTCAAATAAAAATGCACCACTGTTAAACAACAGCGCCACACATATTTGATGCCTCCAACAAGGGAGCGATTCTATAACAAATCAACTGATAAGACAATTAAATTCATTCCAATCATAGACCAGTTCCGTAATTATCGGCATTGAGGGCGAAATTCTGCAACAAATCTCTAAGCTCTACAACATCCCCGCAAACATTGGAAAAACCAGACACTGCATTACAATCAATTAATCTACGATAAACACTGAAATGAATGGAACGTGAATATTAACTTTAGAACCGGCGTTCCACAGTAATAAATTGTTATTTGCCTATAAAATAGACACCATGGTTACATCACATTAACTTCACACCATATGCCGCGTTGGCGAATGATCTTTTAATGTCATTTTAAAGGTATTGAACAAAACTAGAGTGGGACCTATCAGGCATGTGAAACAAACATCTGCCTATTGATGGGATTTGGTTCACAGTATAGCGCACTCTATACGAGCCGTCACATGCGATTAGGGCAAGCAGTGAAGCGTAAACTGTCAATCATTCGTTGTGAATCAACATTCAGATAGTATGACTATTCATTAGTCCGGATCATCGTGTCACAAGCGTCATCATAATAAACGGCGTGTTCCAGGCCGTCGTAAAAAGAACGTTGCTTATTATCTGATTATAATATTCATTAGATGCAAATAACGCCACGCCCCTCCTCTGTCACTGCCAGACGAAGCCATCCACAATTTAAAATTCGTATTTTGTTCCACGTTAAAATTAATTTCAAATAAACAATTCTGAATGTCTCGTGTCATCATCATCATCCTTCGGCTGCGAAGCAGGCGACCACAAGTTTTCTCCAAGCACGGCGATCTGTAGCAAGAGTGGCTATCTGACGTTCTTGAAACATGCCTTCATTGTCACCAAGTAAGCGCTGTATGTACTTCAAGTATGATGTGCTTGGACGACCAGGTCTCCTTCGGCCATGTGTGGGTATGTAAGTGGCATACATTCTAGCAGGCTCGTCATCAGGGAGACGGAGAATATGTCCAAGGAATCTCAGCTGGCGACTTTTTACACGGTTGATAAGAGGCTCTGTCTTGGTCATGTCATAAATGGTGGTGTTCAAGACATGATCCATGCGTTTGATGTTAAGCATTATCCTGTAGCTAGAGGTAGCATAGGCATTTATTTTGCACTCCATATCTTGAGATATCACCCAGGATTCGCAGCCATACAGCAAAATCATCACACAGGTGGTGCTAAATAATTTCACTTTTGTTGCGATAGCTACTTGAGGACTCCTCCACAGGTGTTCCAACTTCCAGAAAGTGATGGTTTCCCCATAGACCTGTAGTGTTGGGTGAGGATTGCAGTTGGCTGTCATATACTATGTTTTGGGAACGCTAATGATGAGGCCAAGGTCTTTTGCTGCTGCAGCAGTTTTTGTCAGCTGGGTCTGAGCTCGTGGAATTGTGGTCTCAAGTAAGGCAATATCATCAGCAAAATCAAGGTCGTTTAGAACAACGGCGGGATGACATCTAGAGCGACGCTGATGTGTCACAACTCCAGATGTGGCTTTCTTCAATAGGTAGTCTACCAGTATCACAAATAGGAATGGAGCTAGGACATCACCTTGTAGCACTCCAGTGGAGACAGCAAAAGGATCTGAGATGCTGCCATCTACCATCACAGCACTTTTCGAGTTGTTGTACATCACACTTATGGCATCGACAAGAGGTTTTGGTATTCCGTAATGTCGCAGCACTGCAAACATGACTTTCCTGTTTATTGAGTCGAAAGCTTTCTTGAAGTCTATGAATGTGACTGAGAGGTAACTGATGGTCCTTGGACCCTTCCATAATCCTCCTGAGGATATGGATTTGCTGTGCACAGCTTCTTCCAGGACGGAAGCCAGCCTGGTTGTTTCTCAAGATGGGGTCGACATGATCTCTAATTCTGTTTAGCAAGATCTTGTTATACACCTTGGCTGCAATTGACAGTAGCGATATTCCTCTATAATTTGTCATTTGAGATAGGTCTCCCTTCTTTGGTAGAGGTACAATAACGCTGGTGGTCCATTGGTTGGGTGGTTTAAGGGTAGGCCTAGTGTAGACTTCCATGCAAAATCCATGAACAACATTGACCAAAGCTTCACCGCCATCTTGGAGTGCTTCTGATGTGATTGCATCATATAAGAACTAAATTCTGTCATCATCAAAGCATATCAGTGCCACTCTAAATCACAATCAGGTTTTCGTTACCATTGATGTACTATTTCTGTGACACAAATCGTGTTTTGAGCCGATAAAACCACCACGTCTAATGTCGTCTGGTTTACTACGAATATGATAGTGCGCCCCCTAACGAACCGTCACATGTCAATTAACGTATAGGTAGGCGGGCTTGACTTTTTCGAGATATTTGTTCCATAGTTATAAAGTCCCTGGACCTATGGACAAAGCTACACAGAACAAATATGAGCATGAATTCAAATTACACTAAAACTAACAAGAATAAACTACACGAAATTGTTATTGTGGTCAAAGATGGATTCAAAAATTACATTACCAAAATTTGGAGTAATTTGTAGATAGCCAACACTTATAGTCTCATACAACTTACATTCATCTACTATAAAACAGACACACCCCGTATCATCTTACAATTTCCATATACACACCGCCCTACACCTATCTGCTCACACCCTAACATCACACAAGCACACTGTCCCGGCACACTGTACACAATTATGTGACCCTCCCAATCCCCAATACAACTTGAAGAATTACATGCCTCACTGCACTGACCATAACAAAAGATAAAAGAATTTGGAATGTTATTTAAGAACAGGTGATGAGGCATCTAGGGGCTTTGGACAAGTAAAATACACCATGCATAAATCATATAGGGTGCATATAAATTTGGAGGGAAATCAAAATATACAGAGTGACATAAAACAATATTCATACAAAAATAAATGGGGCAATTGGTTTTAATTTGTGAGGTCAGAAATAATGGAATAGTAATTTTAAAACACATTTACCAAAAAGTATTACAACCCAGGCGTGACAGTATCCTCCTGACCTCATGTAACTTGTAATAGCCCACAGCCTATAATAAAAATTGTATTTAGCTAAAGAAGTACACAAACCAAGTTAAATCCTCTACAGCACCATGCCATTCAAGGCTACACCTGGCTTGTTGAATATCACACAAGTTTGTTTCATAAAATATACATAAATATCGTTAAATTTACCTTGTTTGACTGCAACACTAAACAACAACAACGAACGAGCAGACGGCTTGTGGCAAGATGGCGGAGACGTGCGTGTGCCTGGGCTATCCCATAATATATTTTACTTTCGACCAATCACGATTTTTTTTTGAGCAGCGATCTTTACCACTTGCAAATGGGTAAACGTGTCGACCGACCCATTAAAATGCATTGACTCATGTCTTACGTGGGTCAATTCAAATGGGTCAGACTGCACCGACCCATCATACGTGAGTCGACGTGTCGACCGACCCATTAAAATGCATTGACTCATCTTACGTGGGTCAATTCAAATGGGTCAGACTGCACCTTCCCATCATACGTGAGTCGCTTCGCTGGGACACGGTCACTTGACACAGATAGACGGGTAATGTGCACTTGACCCAGAACAGTTTTCTGTGTAGCGATAGTCTGCCTGGGAATGTCATATTGGCCGAGCAAACCATTGTTTAACTGTTTCCGATTTCAGAATTCTTTACAGACACATCTTAGACTATTAAGTTCAAACAGAGATAACCAAAAGAAGGGATGCGTCTCTATTGAAATTTTGTAGAAAACATGCGCTATGTCTGTCTGGCTCGCACCTGTACGACTCGCATGTTTGATAACAATAAGTCCGGTAGTCAACAGGGGTATTAAGTAGTCTGTTACAACAACAAATTGTCTCTCATACTATATGTTATGATACTATATTAAACTATCTTTAGGAAGGAGTTTAAAGGGAAATTTAAATCCCTCAAACATTTTGAACAACTGAAATTATTGCATGAATTCACCGACGCGATTGACGTAACAATATTTAAAAAGTATTGTATACAACTGTTTCGCTCGGTGTTTTATTTCACCTAAACTCGAACCCACGAGCACTCGGGAGAATAAGTGCATCTTTTCAGATCGATGATCTGGGAGTGAGAGTGTGTCGGGTTATTTATTACTGTTGAGGGGTTATTTCATGACAGCATAAGAGGCTACGTGCATGGTCTTTTATGGTGCTTCCTATGTAATGATCGATTTTAATCTGAGACACACATAGCCTCAACAGAAAATACCGGCTTAACCGTCACTTTTATTTGAAAGTCACTGGTTCAAATCGAGATGGGAAAATTTTGAAGAACAAAAATCCAACGATATTTCGGTCCCGTTACGTTTTAACATGAACATGATGAACATATAACTGATGGACATACGGGTAAACCAATAAGTTTAAGAAGCATCATATAAAATACCTTTTAATTTGAAATGGTCTATGATCTATGGAATGAATGTATGATATGATATTACAGTACGGCACATTTCAAGTTTCAGATTCCTATATATAAGCTATGCTATGTTTGATTTTCTTTCTCGATTTCTCCTAACAGGATTAATAATGTCATCAGGTGAACCGTGGAAAGAGAACCGGAGTTTGTCATTGAAGGTGCTAAGACGCTTTGGAGTGGGAAGAAGAAGTTTTGAGGATCAACTAGCCGCTGAATGCGAATGTTTGATGACGGAGATCCAATCACTGGATGGCAGCCCATTTGATCCAAAGTATTACCTCTGTACCGCAATGGCTAATGTCACATGTCCGGTTGTCATGGGTAAACGTTTTGAGTACGACGACCCAGAATTGAAACGAATGTTAAACTTGCTGAATGAATCTACAACTAACGTCGGTACCTGGATGCTTTATTACGCCATTCCTCTGCTGACAAAGATATCATTCCTTCCGCGAGGTGGTATACCCTCTATGGTCTTACTTCGGCAAAAGATCAGGGACATTGTGGATGAACATCGTGATAGTTTCGAGGAGGAGAACTTGCGAGACTTCATTGATGTCTGTATAAGTAACATGCTCAAGCGGCGAAAAGACAAAGGCGTACACAGCTACATGACGGATGTTGAACTAGTGGCGATAGTCAATGATCTGTTCTTAACAGGCATAGAAAACCCGTCAACTACTTTACATTGGGCTCTTTTGTATATGCTTATGTACCCTGATGTACAAAATCGAGTTCACGAGGAAATCGACGGCGTAGTTGGTCGAAATCGCCTACCCAAACTCACCGATAAGCCGAATTTGCCGTATACAGAAGCTGTTATACACGAGATACAGCGATATAGTGGCGTTGGTTTCAGGTTAGCTCCTCGTTACGCCAGCAAAGACTCGATGTTCAAAGACTTTTTGATCCCCAAAGATTCATATATTCTTACTAATCTGAGTAGCGTCACTAGAGATCCAAGCGTCTGGGATGACCCTGATGCATTTGATCCTGAACGGTTCCTAGATGACGAAGGAAAGTTCATGAAGATCAAGGAAGGAATCGTATTCGGTGCAGGTAATGTTTAGATTTGTTCAAATTCTAATAATGATAATTTAAATGAAGATAACAAGAAAGGCCATAGTCCGGCCTCCTAGACATACATGGAATGAAGCGTGAAACTATAGTGTTGCGTGTAAAGATACCACCTAATCTTTCCATTGATAGGCAACATATACCGTATTAAGGTATCACGAGCATACGACACATAGGGCGGACTAGGGGACTGGGAGCTCTGCTACACATTCAAGCTCCTTTTCCACTGAACAGAGATGGTTGCTCTGAAAAGAGCTCTAAACGTAGGTTGCCACTGGCCTACTCATTATACATTTGGCTCTCATTGCTAATAGAACCTATTTCAAAGGACTGCCCCTTAACCAATGGAAATAACGTACTCTAATAACGTTACCCTGAATGTGGAAATATTTCTTCGTCCTTAAAATCGCAACGCTATTTTAACACTAATCTGTTATCCTATTGGCTTCAACTCCGTCAGATATTTTCAATCGCCTATATATTTAGGGTCCATATCCAAACTCTCAGTGATTTTAAAGCATTTTTCTACCGATTTTACAACGGTATTCCAACGGTATTTCGTTCTATTGTTAAAAGCATCGGAAAAAGATCGGTGATTAACTAGAGACTCTCTACTTATCTGGCGTTGACAATATAACTATTGTAGTACTCTCGATGGCTCAATTAGAAATACTATAAGCTTTTTAAATCCGATCGTAAAATGTTTACGTTCACCGCCGATCAATGTATCTGGTCGTCTAGAAATATGAATTAAGCTACCGCTCCATCACGAATGTAGCATGTTGTTTACTCTCACTCTATTCATCTATTGTTCGGCGCAGTATTGCCAAGATCTTGTGAAAGTAGCCCATTTCCCCCTTCATTCCATTGAAATCAATGCTGAAAACATTTTGGCGATAGGTCACGTAACATATTTGTACAATGGATGGGTGATGACGGAGGGGGCGTAATATATTGACCATCGTGTTTGGAAGTATTATACAATATAATACCTGTATAGCCTTCATTAGCTCAAACGTCAAAGCGCCGGCTTCACAATCATGAGGTCAGTGGTTCGAATCCTGCGGATGGGGATGGTTTTCTTTTCTGTTTTGTTATTACACTGTTTGTTTTTATAAATTGACAGGATTGCTTATCGTTCGCTATATTTATTGAATGTTGAATGATACTTTTTCTTTTGCAATTTCACTGCGATAAAGAATGTCCTGTAAATATAATTGTGTTTACTACTCCTAGGCCTACATTGAATGGCCTCTAGCTAGTCTATGAACATGATCTGCAAAGGCCAATTGTTATGTAAATAAGAAGCCAGTCGGCTCATGTCCTTGAATCGATTTTCCTATTTCCTACACCACCGAAACATTATTTCAATAATAATAATACAGGCACATTGATTTGTATTACATAACGGCTGGCATTTACTTTACAAGTTTAGCTCAATCGATAATAACACACAACGATTTTCTATTGTATTGGCCTGTTGCATAGGAGTAGGACAGACAGTTCGGTGGTATACCGCGGTTCATTCACATTTCATGATGCCATGCACACTAAACAGTTAGTGGAAAATTAAAATGAAATCGTAAATAATTCCACATTCCAAAATAAACTATAATTGAACAATAATGAATAATTATACGAAATGATAAACAATATCGAAAACTAATTTAAAAAAATGTATATAAACGATTAAAATAAAATTTCAAGACGTGATAGGATTCGAACCCACGACCTCCGGTTTACTAGTCCAATGCTCTACCGCTGAGCCAACTATGCGCTATGTGAACGCAATAACAAACAAAAGTAATATGGTTCAACATACCACTCTTCTCTAAATTAGATGTTTAAAATGCTTTATTTCTTAATCTTTGTAGTTTTAAGATAGTTTCTCGCTCAAAAGTTGATTATTTACTGTTAAAGAAAGTAATTCTGATTTAAATGTAACGAATAACACTATTTTTTGAAACAATTCTAGATATATTATATTTCGTTTGTACAGCATTTTGTCGATTTATGTGCACATCTTTTACGACTTTCTTTGTGGCGGTTTATATTCCTTGTGCTCTATACTTAGAGCGGTCGAGTCTGGGTAGAGGTCGGTTATGGGGCCCTCACATGTATCCGTGTGAGCTGGGCGGCCCCTTACCGTCTTATAGAAAAACAACAGAGTCCAACACGGTGAACAATCAGCAAAACATGTCAACGGCCGCATTGATTTATTTTTTTGTCACCGGGTTTATACTGTTATATACCGGGTCCTTATTGGCCTGGAACCGGGCTCATACCACCTCCTCACCAGGTCCTCACCGGCCGAAACGCTTGGGTACCGACCGAACCGCCTTGATAACGTCATCAAACTGCCCTGTATAGCTGAGCGCTCAAGCTCGCCGCTTCGCTCACATTCCGGGAATATCTGTAAAATACATTTGTACTCACATGTATCCGTGTGAGCTGGCCGGCCCATTACCGTGTGACAAATTGGTGCAGACGGTGGCACACGGTGATGTCACACGGTGGGCCGTTTCCCGTCCGTTGAACACGTTGCCGGGGACATTGCCGGCCATCCGCGCCCGGCAGGACTTTTGAGCATGCTCAAAACTCTTGCCGGGTCCTGCCGGGTGAGTGAAAGCGGCGGCAAACGGTGAGAGCCTGGTTTGAGGACGGTATAAAGACGGCGCACCCGTTTCACGCCCGTTCGCAGGGCGGTAATGGCAGGCGGCCACCTTACCGTCTAATAGAAAAACAACAGAGTCCAAACAATCAGTAAAAAATGTCAACGGGCGCATTAATCTTTTGTTGTGGCCACCGGGCCCATAACGTTATATACAGGGTATATACCGGGTCGTCACCGGTCGGGTACTGGGCTCACCGTCCTCATACATTTCTAGCTTACCGTTCTTACCGGGTGCATAACACCTCCTGACCGGGTCCTCGGTCCATACCGTTCTACACCGGGTCTGTCCCGGGTTCTCACCGGCCTTGTCCCGGGATCACCGGCCTCATACAGTTCTAGCTTACCGTTCTCACCGTGTCCTCATCGTGTGCATACCACCTCCATACCGGTTCCTAACCGGTCGAAACGCCTGGGTACCGGCCGAAACGTCTGATTACATCATCAAATCGCCCTTTTCAAGCTGAGCGCCCAAGCTCGCCGCTTCATTTGTATTCCGGAATTCGTACGAACCACATTATAATACTCTCTAAATGTAAAGAGCTAAACCTCACTCTTTCGAGAGCTTTAGGAGGGACGGCTCTTCTAAGAAGTGAAGTTCACTCTTTTCAGAGTGATTTCCACTCTTTTCAGAGTGATTTCCACTCTTTTCAGAGTGATTTCCACTCTTTTCAGAGTGATTTTAACTCTTTTTAGAGTGATTTTAACTCTTTTTAGAGTGAAAATCGCTCTTTTAAGAGTGAACTTCACTCCAAAAAAAGATCTGTTCCTCCTAGAGCTCTCGAAAGAGTGAGTTTGAGCTCTTTTACATTTAGAGAGTTGCAACATGCCTGCTGAGAGTCCGTTCCGCGAACGGTTACTAGGCTGCATGCGGCCATTCGCAGTCCGTCGCTAAGATGGTCGACGTCCACCACCGTCAATCACCGCCCTGCGAATGGGCGCGAAACGGGTGCGAAACGGGTGCGAAACGGATGCGAACGGGTGCGCCGTCCTTATACCGTCTTCATACCGGGCTCTCATCGTTCGCCGCCGCTTTTACTCACCCGCCCGGTGGCCGGCAAAGTCCCCTGAACGTGTTCAACGGACGGGAAACGGCCACCGTGTGTGCCGCCGTCCGCACCCATTTTTCACACGGTAAGGGGCCGCTCAGCTCACACGGATACATGTGAGGGCCCCATTAGGGTTTTAAGTATGCCGAAATATAATATTTATTATTGTTCTCTCATTATACGTCCGTTTGGGGTTTTCATTTATATTGACATAATTTTAACGTTATTTATTTATTTTTGTATTTACTTTCTTTAATTGTTGATGTTTATTTAATTATTTATCAATCAATTAATTATAAATAGGCCTTAATATACTATTTTATTGATATCATTATTAATCTATATATTATTTATTTACATTAATTACTTAATTTCTTCATATTTATTATTTATTTATTATTTATTAGGTCACGTTCAGAGTGTATGCAACATTCTTAAATAGTCTAAAAACGCAGAAAAATGACACTATTTAGGGGAGTAAGATTCATAATGCTTCTTGATTACACACATTATGCCTATACCAGAAAACAATAACACGTTGTATGTTTTTAAAATGGCTCCCATATTGTTTAGTATTCAATGATAACATTATCCATGCTTGTACCAGGGAGGTGTCATTGACACCTCCCTGCTTGTACTGCTTACTCTAAAATCATCCACGGCTGAACAATAGTCTTTAAAGGCCACTTCAAGGAGGATTATTCTTATGACGTTAACGAGTGGATTACAATGAATAGGCGGCTACAAACATATCTCGTTTGAGTCGGGGTTTGAGGAGTGTCGCGATTAGCCTCTATCACCTGCCATGATAAAACCTGGCACTTGTACTAGAAACCCGGTAGGTGTACAATCTGGCAAATGGGTCGCTCTTTACGTCACAACGGGGGTCGGGTGAACACTAGTCAGCTTAATAACACAACCTTCCTCGCGCATACAATAGTTCTATTGTTAACGCCAGATAAGTAGGGAGGCTCTAGTTAATCACCGATCTTTTTCCGATGCTTTTAACAATAGAACGAAATACCGTTGGAATACCGTTGTAAAATCGGTAGAAAATGCTTTAAAATCACTGAGAGTTTGGATATGGCCCCTTATATGTATTATGCTCGTGATACCTTCATTATACGGTATGTTGCCTATCAATGGAAAGATGCATGTCGAGGGCTTAAAACCAGATTCTACATTATATTGTAGCACTCTACATTACATTGTAGCACTGGCTTAATTCAATTAGCTACTATGCTTGAGAATGCAGGATGGTGTCAAACTTAATGTGCCAAAAAATCACTACTGCAATATTTTGTGCTTACCCAATATTCTCAACCAAATAACTATCATAGTGATTGCTATCGTAGGAAAGATGAACAATAGCTTTCATCGATGCAAAACAATTATACGAACGAAATCTACGAAATATTTGGCTACTGAACAAAAATGTCCGGAATTATTTGAGCGGGTTAATGGCCAATCGATACCGCTCTTCTGCGTATGTGATCATTTTTATTAATGTTCGCAACCGCTGATTGATTTCAATACGAATTCGTCGTGCTAGAGGAGTTTCATTTATTTTTAACTGCGTTAAGTTCTAGTGCACTGACCGACCAGTCTCAAATAACAGAATAAAGTTGTTGAAGGGTTGAAAAAGAGACTATAAAAGAATAGACTAAAGGCTTATTTAACGCTGGTTGGTCCCTATAGTATTGAATACGATTTATTCCGTTAAAATAAACTATCAGGGTCCAAAGCGTCGGCAATAACCATGTTTCCTTTGATCTTCAGGCTTCCTACATTGAAAAGAAACTCCATCGTAAACAATAATCTTCTCACTTCGCTTTGTTTCTTCTTCTTCTTCCTATAGGTCCGCGTGCCTGTCCTGCTGAGCAGCTGTCTCGTATGGAATTGTTCGTCTTTTTCACTCATCTTATGCATCGGTTCAGCTTCAAGAAATCATCTGATAAGGACACTTTAAGTATTCATCCCAAGCCAGGAGGGTTTTTTTCGAACTCCCTTTCCGTACAAAGCGTGTGCAATTGAACGTTCATAGCATTTATACATGAAGGGGCTGGCTTTCCACGGGGCGCCTGTGAATCGTATGAAATGAGGTCATATGAGGCGACAATCATCAGAACGTTTTGAATAATCAGATAATATCGTCAACCTATACATTGCTAAAATGTTGAGTAAAATGTTTACTCAACGTTGAGTAGGCCTAACTATGCAACAGTTTAACAGTTGAGTAAAAATGCCCAAAATGTTCAACAGTTTAGTAAAATGTTGGACATTTTTACTCAACTATTGAACATATTGGGCATTTTACTCAACTGTTGAACATATTGGGCATTGTTTACTCAACTGTTGAACTGTTGCATAGTTACTCAACGTTGAGTTAACGTTTTACTCAACATTTAGCAGTGTAGTGACTTAATGTGACAGTTTTGGACTGCAGATGTTCATTTTTCAAAACCAATGAATTTGAGATTCATTGAAACCTAACCATTTTAAAATGTTCGTATACTTATACTGTCAAAGTTTTTTACAATACTCTGAAAAATAAGCCTATCATTACATTACAAACATTTTCATTCAAGAGGCACATACACATATTGCACTTGAAGGTACTATTTTCATGATAAAAAGTCATTTTTGGAAATTAAATAAACATGAAGCGACTTCTACCGTCCAACCCAACCTGGTGATTGTAGCATGTAAACTGTAGGAGAAGAAGCATTTTGTAGAAAGGTTGCCAGAAAGAAGAAGAAGAAGAAGAAGAAGCAGAAAGAACCGGCAGAGATACAGTACCTCGATTTTTGAAAAAATCAAGGTAAATAGTGTAACGCTGTTTACCATAATAAAATGCTGTCCGAGCCGGGGATGGAATATTTGAAACGCCGTTTTATTGCACAAAGACGCCTGATTTTTCACAGCTGCAAGTTTGTGTATGTATACAATTGTACAAATTTAGAAATCCCGGTTTTTATCCTAATTGAGGGCGCACTGGGGGCCGCCATTTTGTTTTAAAAATGTATCAGTGTCCCGGATGTACACAGTTAAGTATATAGCAATTAAAGGTTGTTTTGGCTGCGGGGAAATTCTATTAATTCGGGGTATGTTAAAACTCGTGAATCCGATAGTTAAATGTATTTACTAACGTTTCACCGACGGCAAGAAAAATCTATCGAAGGGAAAAAAGGAGTAAAAAGTGATTTTAAACCAAAAAAACGGAACAAATTCGATCGTGTAAGAGGTCGTTTTGTCATTAAAAATGACGTCATTTGTTTATCGGGGTCAATTGAACGCACAAAATATCATCTGGAATCGAGTTTAAGTCAAATTTAGTTTATTTAATGATAAACTGGGCACTCCATTCAAGAAAAGGTAAAAAACAGGCGTTATTAGCAACAACTATAAATATAATGACGTAATTTTAAAAATGGTGGCCTCCATGAATTCGCCGCACGAATTTTAAAAAAAATTATTAATTTTTTATTCGATCTTACTAAAACTATTGAGTGGAAAGACGCTATCGAAATGGACTGATTGTGGGTTGCCCTTTTATAGCTTTGGAATCACGGGTATTAGCGGAACTCGTTTTTAGTGAAATCGATTTAATACCTGCAATCATTACAATTACACCTAATTTGTCAACATCATCGGTACCCAAAGGAAATTGAATAGGGGTGTTGCTGTTTTAATCCATATATTATAGTTCTTTTGGAGAATAACAAAAATCTCTGAATGTTTTGTTGTTGCATGGGAGGCCTTAGTTTAAAGCTGGTTAAGGTGTAGTGCAATTCGCGGATAAACAAACAAACACACACACAAACCATTACAACTCGGATGTCTCCCATATATTATTGCATTGCATTCATCACTTAGATATAACCACATTTTATTGCTTTCTTCAGTAGATTAACACCCGGCGTTACATTTCTATCTTCAGTAGATAACCGTATGTTATATTGCTATCTTAAGTAGATAGTATACTAATATATTAAATTGCTATCTTCAGATAACATATGCTATATTGCTATCTTCAGTAGATAGCATTCATGAACTATTACATTGATATCTTCACCTGAGCATAATATTATAAACAGCACCGTGCGTGAATTTATATTTCAAGTGCTTTTGGTGTGCAACAGTTTCTAAACTCAATAAGGACCAGTCGGGATAGGAGAGTAAACAACATTTACAAAAAATAAATAATGTTTATTTATACAAACATTCCTAATTAAATGTATGCCTTTTTAAAAATACTGACCAACCCGTTCGATCCCTAGTTATCGTCCTTGCATGGGTGGGCGGGCCTCCAACTGGAGCTAGAGTAATTCGTCTATCATGTGCACCATGTACATGTATAGGAAGACTGCCTTTATGCACTCGTAAAAAATAACCCCTTTCCATGAGAGCCAACTATTATTACACCAACTACAATTTAAATAAAGTTACATTTCTTGTTTTAAGTCACCCATCTTTGTATCAAATGATCACGAAAGTGACACAAAACACGTAAACAAATGACTATAAAAAAGTAAAAATTAATCCCCTTTTCAGTTGGTGTAATTGATGCTGAAAAAGGGCTTTATTTTTTAAGTCTTACGTTTTTATTTGTTTATTTTATTCAAATGAAGAGTGATCGATTGATGATATATGCATCTTTGGGAAACCAATTATATACCAAAACGATGTCGTATCTCTTATAAAAGCATAAATTAGCCTATTTCAAATTAAATAATCCCGAAGTTAACATCAATATAATGACTCGAGGTGTTCTAGGCCAATTAAAATTGACTCTTCTGTGTTTAGGCGTATACTGTTTCCCGCCCGCGTCCAAAAATAAGAATGCCAAATATTTAATTATTTGAATTTATTTAGGATTTTATGAAATTAATCATGTATAAAACATAACATAATTAAATACGGACCTCGATATTGGTTGCGATCACTTGTTTCAATATAAAGGAATAAAAGATAGACATATCATCCCTTTTCCAATGACATGAAACTGTTAACTCATAATAATTTTAAATCGGTATCCTTATTGCCAAGTAGCTAGCTTTGATTATGCATATAAAATTATTCAATAAAATAATCTTGTCAGTCCCGAACGCGTCCGTAACGTAACTATCTGACGATTCAGAGAATCCAGTCCCTGATCCGTGTCACACTTTAGCACACAGAGCTGAATACAGCATGCTAAGACGAATGACGTCGGATTTACGAGCGATAGCTGCATAGGTACCTAAGGTCAATACCAGTAAATATTCCTAAAAGGAACTCGCGTTTGTTTCCTTAAAAATATTCATGATCAATGGGAATCGAACTGGAGGTGGCAACTCCATTCAATAGCAGCACAAAGACACACATTAGCGGGCACATTAGTAAATTCAATAGAGTAGTGTTGCTAAAATAGTATATTGCATTACATAGGTATATAATAAGCCCGGTATAATAGGCTCTTTATTTTGGTTAATTAAAGCTAAAGCACACGAATTTAATTTACCAACAGCGATATTCTTATCGAGGAGACAATACCCCACATGTCTATACCAATCGCATGCTCCAACACGATAGGGGTAACGGAATGTCTTACGGGAAGCACTTTTTTGGGGTTTACACTGTACCAATATTATTGTTGTGCCCCCCGCCCCCACCCCCGATTGCGATTACTTAGGGGGGCACTACACTAAATCCTTGCGCGTTTGGTGTAGGGTTCGGAGAAATAGTACCTATATCAATTTGATCATCGTCCCAGGGTAGGTATGTTCATAAAATTTTGAAAATAAAAATATTTGAAAATGGAATACATGGAAACAAGGTACTTTACAATAAAAACTGGTGGTTCAACCATGTCAGCAGGGTGAATAATCACAAAGTTTAGCCAAAAGTAGTTTGCCTTATATTGCTAAAACTGGTCAAGTCATGCAAATTTTAAACTATTTTAGCTTGTTAGGGCTTTAAAATCATGATGTCCAGTTGCTTGTGTGTGGTTAGTAAGACATCAGTGAATACATCCCAGCTTATGTATTCCATTTTCGCTGGATTTAAATGAGGTAAACATGGAGTTTTCTACACATTTTGGCAACAAATTTTCAAAAAAATGTCGCCCTCTGTAGTCAATGATATGAACATCCCTACCCAGGGGAAGAAAATAGTAAATCTTGCTTATTTTTTATGAAAAAGATAGAATAGAAGAATAGCACCTCAGCATTGCTAATGTGGTCAAAAATCGTCGGAATCGAATACACACGGGAGCCTAGGCTGCGGAAGGATATCGTTGCCGGAACCGATGAGGAAGCGAAAATATCGGTTTAAAATGGTGAGGGCGCTGTTTAGGTGCCCGTAGCGAAAAATGTCATCTAGATGGGTCAAGAAAAATCAAGTTTAAAATAAAATTCAACACATATCTAATACATTCATGCGCAATAAAAACTTCCATCATTGTTACTTGGTTAAAATACGGTCTTGAAAAAGGGTCAAAACGCGTGTATTTCAATGGGGAGGTATTTAGTGGTGTGCCCCCTTAGTATGGGTTACAAGCTGTGAATAGCTACTGTCATTTTCCAAGTTTTTATTTTCGGTTTCAGAATTCAGTGACAATTAACGGCATACTGAAGACTAACACTGAACTTTACTACTAGCCAAATCCTTAACCTCTTCTAGATGAGCACTGCATGCTTGTACTTGTTGTGAGCAGTATTCATTCAAGCATGACTGCATGAGTACACAAGTAGTAGTAAATACAGAGCAGTATTACCGTAAATAAATTCGTAAGTAAGCTTATTTTTTATGTTTGTTTGGCGTTTGTTTGACCGGCAGCTGTAAAAGACAGAAAAATGAAAGACAGAAAAAGCAGAAAAGACTGAACATTTAAGAGTTATGATTTCGTGAGTTACCAGAGTTGAGTTTTGTAGGCTTGTTGGTCATAACTTCTGTATTGTCATGACTTGTACAAGTCTAAACCAAGGATATCTGTCTTCACACTGTGGAATGGCTGTATACAATGATACAATTGACTCTATTACAAAACCCCCAACACAGATTTATTGTTTCCTTAAGATACATTGACATTGCACGAAGGCCATGCTAAATCACAATATTTGAGCTGCACTTACTGTGAAGGCCTACAAACAATAAAAGTTATGTTTCATGTTGTTGTTATGTTTATAGAATTAAAGCTTAAAAACGATTATAGATTTTTGTTGTTAAAAAGTATCATCAAAACAAAACAAATAAATATGTAAGTTTTTAAAAGTATAAAATCAAGTAATTATAATTGTAATAAAGCCTTTGAAGACGTAGGGGCACACCAGGGATTTTCAGGGGGAAATGAAAGTTTGGGTACGCCATTTTGTTGCACTGTAATTTTAAAAATATCGCAATTTGATAGATTGGCTGATACACCCTCTGTTGGGGTCAATAGTATCCCCCCCCCCCCCCCCCCCCTGTCCTGCTACAAATCACACCCTTTAACCCCTCACACCAGACCCCGCAATTTGCACCAGCCTTAATGTTTGTGAAGTTGCTGCGCTCGTAGTGCTGATGTAGAGGGTCCTTAGGCCCTATTCGTAAAGGCAACAACAAAATTGCTGTGTTGCCCTCAAGTGCCAAAAATCTTGAGGTCGGGTCGGTCGGTCAATTTTCCTTTTTTTCTTTTTTCTTTTGCTAACAAATGTTACTAAACCATGAATATGTTACTAACGTTCCTAGTGTGATAATAGTTTAAAAACCATTTATTCAAGCAAACTTACTCATCTCATACGTGTGTATATGATTTCAAGCAGAAAATAGTAATATATGGACAATTTGGGTAAAATTAAATTTGACCCTGATTTTTGGTTGGTCATTGTGGGCAACACAACAAATATTGTTTTGGCCAAAGGCATTGATTTTTTTTATGATTTTTTATTTTTTATTTTTTTATTTCTATAGTAAAACTTTTCGAAAAATTGCATGTAAAACTATTAAATGTTTAAGTTGCTCCAGTAAAACTTTATTAAAAGTGTACATCTGTACATTAAATAAATGCATATACAATGTAAAGAGGCTCAGACTGTAAAATATTTACTTCAAAAAGCCGGCGGCCATCTTGGAAAAAAAAAAAAAAAAATTAAATAAAAAGCCCCTCCCTCATCCTTTTTTTGAAAAGTCCAGACGATCAACTGTTGTTTTTATTTTACTTGGCCTAATATAATAGTGTTAGAAGTACATGTACATCAAATTCATGTTGAAATACAATGTATAGCCCAGCTGGACATGCAAAATGTTAATGATCTATGATGACCACCATGAAATGTTTACATAAAATCATAACACATACATGTATGGGTGATAACATAACTTACTATGTACTATAGTCTGTAAACATAAAGTTCAACCATAAATACTGGAGAGCAACATGTTTCATGTGAGGCATTGGTAAAACAATACTTATATAGTCTGAAAACATGCAAACTCATGCAACTTCAGAAGGCTACTCACGAAATCATAACTCTAAATTTTTCAGTCTTTTCTGCTTTTTCTGTCTTTTACAGCTGCCCTTTGTTTGACTGTTTTAGTGAAGTCTGAGGAGTGAGGCTGAGTATACTGACGCAATCTGTATCTGCATCTCTATACGTCATTGTATAATCCTCTTAGAGGTAACAACACCAACTTAGACAAGCACATTCTACATATGTTCCTGTAACGTAGGAATGTGTGTACAGGCACAGACCGGGAATCCGGAATGATCCCCTACTCGACTCTTTACGAAGGAGTCTGTGACCTTTTAACGTGCTCGGGTTTTGCTCTTCCGATGCATGGGACGGGACCACCATTTCTATGACAAGGCAATTGAGACTAAGTACCTTGCCCAAGGATACAAACATGTTGGCCGTACCCGTAGCGGGCTTGAACTCACAAACAGGAACAATTGCAACAAGAATGCAATAGCAACATTTCTACTTCCTGTGCATGGCATCTGCATTTGTTGATAAAGAATGTTCAAAGGATAAAAACAGCTGTTTGACAGTGAGTAAATAAAAAACCAAGGCACAGATGAGGATATCTCTATGTTTGTGTGTCATTAGCTTCCACAACCTTCAAACTTAAATGATGACATTCATTTATAAAGCTCTTAGTCTTACTCTATTTAGCATACTATTTAGAAAATATGGTATTGTTTTCAGACTGTACCATGTAGTATATCATGGTACAACAAAAATGTGGGCGGTAATAACTATTTTAAGTGGAACAACGACGCCGCAGTGGATTGGTTCTATGCCAGAAATACTTCTACTGAATGCATTTTATGTCAGACAATAAAACACAGTACGCTCTAAAAACGATGGTCTTTATTCTCATTCTTAAAACAGCTACTTTTAATAAAATGAGTACTACCTTTAATTGCCCACTTGTCACCGTTTACACTATTAGTATCAAATAACCCACAAACATTCCATCCAATCCTGTGCGATGCATATACCATGCGTCAACGTATTACGCCGCATAAGCATGCAGGAAAGCGCAGACACACCTCAGAAGTGCGCGTTTATGGAACAAAACTATAGATACCATCCACTGCGCAATGGTGGTCACGCTAATAAATGTATTATATTGTCTGATATAAATGTTGCAGATTTAAAGTTATGAAATGACGAAGAAAAATAATACAAACATTTTAAATTCTCCAAATATCGGTGAGGACAGGGACGTTAAACTTGTCATTTATTTTACTTGGCCTAACAAATGTTTATTATTTGTTTTCTGCAGAAAACTGACTGACGACAGTGACAGTACATGTGTCTATCAATGGATTCTTCTTAGCAGACCATCTTCTGGCAAGAAACATTACATTATTTGAGAAATGGCGGATACCTCGATTGTACAGTCTACCTTATCTAGATGTACAGGAGCTGCCTTTGAGAAACAGGTGGTAGATGAAGGCACTGGAATTATCATGCCGAACCAGGGAGCCTTATGCACCATACACATAACTACTACAGACTGTCTACCATCAGCAGAAGATATTGTGGGGTACCCTATTGATACCGAGTGTGAAATATGTCTAGACACTGGGGATGGTGCGCTGTCATATATGTTTGATCAATGTTTAGAATCTATGAAAGCTGGGGAAAGATGTGAAATAACATTGACCAAAGAGATGATGATACAAGCTCTCGGCTCAGATACGGTGGCTAATAAACACGAATGGTGGATTACAAATGAGCAATGCATGTTTATGGTGCATCTCGTTACATTCACACCGCCTAATAAGGAGGTATGGGAAATGACGGCTAGCGAGAAGTTGAGCAAAGCATCCAGCTACAAAGATCTGGGCACCAAGTGTTTCAAACAATCCAAAACACACCGAGCAGAGTGGTTTTATTTGTTAGCTTTGAAATATGTAGTGGCAAGTGGACCGGAAAAGGGCATTTTAGACTGTAACGAGTATCGCGCTCTAAAATTGGCGTTATTGCTCAACATTGCAGCATGTAAGCTGAAGATGAAACAATATGAACATGTCATCGTACATTGCGCCAATGCATTGGACATTGATGCAAGCAACGTAAAAGGAATGTTTCGTCGAGGGCAAGCCTTTGTGGAACGGCAAGAGTATGGACTTGCCAAATCGGACTTTGAACAAATTCTCAAAGAAGAACCGAATAATACAGCAGTAAAATACCAACTGAAATTGTTGAATAAGAAAATACAGCAGGTAGATGATAACTATGCTTTCGGCATGAGGAAGATGTTTGGATCAGTAAATTAAACTATAGAAAACAAGGGTTTTTTTAGACAAAAAATCAATCATGCATTATTCACCCGAATCATGTTTATTCATTGAGTTTGAATTGGTACAGAATTTTTGGAAGTGATGTAAAACTTGCATGATTATGAAATGAGATTGTTAGCTTCTTAGTCTCAGTAGTTCATAGTCTGCCATGATTCCGGTAAATTACGTCATGTGCAGGGCCTTTATAGGCAGTTTTGGTAAACAAAGTTCAGTACTCTGCTATGATTCCGGCAGAGACGAATGTAGTATACCTAAAGGGATAAGAAGCACTATTCATTCCTGTTTATGTGTGCACAGCAATCCAGGTCTATTAAACACGGTATCGTTATTAGTTGATTGCCAATCGATTATCATCATTCAGTTTAATTTGTAGCACGACCTCATTATGTAAGTTACCTCGCTATTCCAAATTTAGCGTTATCCACACGTGTTTAACGATCTTCTAAACAACATGAACACGATGTAGTATGGGACGGTTACCAACATGAAGACTGTGATAGATTTCTAAAATGATTACGCATACATATTGCTAGAATTATGAAATTTTAAAAGAAGTATGCCAATTAAAACCTACTAGTGACCTGCTTCAACACATACACCTAGCACATAAAGTCCCTGCTCAGGTGCTTTGAGGTTGACTAATTCAAAATATATAATCGGTACCAAAAATCTGAGATATACATTAAATTAGCAAATTTCTTCTCCGCAGTTTGATACCTCATTCAACAAAATCGAATGGATACTTTTAAAGTTATGTCAATTTCAATGACCGCGCATGCAACAGAAATGTTGCACTAGGTATAGGAAATCATTGATTTGTGTGTGATTTACCATAGACGGTAAAAATCAATGTTTTACCCGTCTATGGATTTACGCACTGAAAAACTCACAGCTTATCAGCTAAGACTTGTATTCTTCACAGCCAGATACACCCTTTGTCCCGCACATTGCGGTTATCACTAAAGACCCATTCATCTGTCTCGTTCAGATAGCACACAGTTATGACAGTAATCACACACAAATCAATGATTCCTATACCTAGTGCAACATTTCTGTTGCATGCGCGGTCATTGAAATCGCCATAACTTTAAAAGTATCCATTCGATTTTGTTGAATGAGGTATCAAACTGCGGAGAAGAAATTTGCTTATTTAATGTATATCTCAGATTTTTGGTACCGATTATATATTTTGAATTAGTCAACCTCAAAGCACCTGAGCAGGGACTTTATGTGCTAGGTGTAAGCAATATATGTACAGCGTGTCCCAAAAAACTGGGTTTTAAACTCTGTGATTAATCCAATATAAACTTTTTGAAATACAAAGATTTTAATAGAGCGTGGTCAAAACCCATTTGTCCCACTTTTCAAGGAACACCCCGATGTGTTGCAATTGCGCATTGTTGTGACTTTATCAAAGTTTTGCCTTTGCATTCATTCTTTACAAAGACTTGGGCAGTAAACAAAGTTATCTTGGTCTTATTGCAATAATACAAGTTCATTATTTACATAAACATTAAAACAAAATGTTTTTTGTTATAGTCCGAGTTATTGTTAAGTTCTTTCGGAGAATAAACCCCATGCCGGGAATACTGTACATAGCGCAGTTTCATGCAACGCACGGACGGTTTATTCCTTAAATCGGGACAAATGGGTTCTGACCACGCTCTCTTCAAATCTTTGTATTTCAAAAAATTTACATTGGATTGGTTTCCAGATTTTCCCAATTAAGGTCAGGTATATTTTGTTTGATATAAACTACCCATGTTCCCTACTTATTTCGTTATAAGCTCGCAAACTTTTGAACCCAGTTTTTTGGGACACATTGTATTATGCTATTCTAAGTTCATGGTTTGTGTTTAGATATAATATGAATTGAAACACAATGTTCAAATGTGGTTGGGCATTCGCCTGATAAACTTATCTGTTTAAATGAATAAAATTAAAAAGATCTAATTTGTGTTTCATTCACATTAAATCTAAACACAAACCGTGAACTTTGAATATCATCATAATACATTATTTGTATGATCAAGCAGGTCACTAGTATTAATGTAGGTTTGCATTGGCATACTTCTCCTGTAAAGCCATAATTTTGGCAATTTAAATATATAAACCATTTTCAAAATCTTTCACAGTCTGTATGTCAGAAGCATCCCATACTAAAGTGTGTTCATGTTATTGAAAAAATTGTTATACATATAAATGTGAATAATTAAACAATGGATTCAAAATAGCACGCCAACTCAAATATTGAGGTTGTGCTACAAATTATAGTTATAATGGTGAGTATTGATTGGCCATCAACTACATACATGTATAACTATACCGTGTTAGATCTGGATCACTGCAAATAACAGGAATATTCGTCTCAGATTCCGGTAAACTACGTCATATACGTTCATTGGTGTCCGTCGGTGGGATAAAGAATTTCTTGAGAATGACTTAAGCTGGAGAAATGAGAACTATACCAGGACAGAAATCAAGTCTAGAAAGTGGAATTGCTGGAAAATCTGAATGTAGAAATATGGATTATGATAAGCCTAGGGAATGCCCTGTCTGATAAGGGGACTAATGATAAAACTATCATAGAACTAAGGAATACGATGGATGCACTACGCCCCATCATAGATTAAACTGAAACAGGATCTGGAACACCCTAATTATCGTGTAGGCCTAATAAACCATATTGGTTTGATGTTGGTGGTCGTATAAAACACTTCAAATATAAAAGTTAATTATAAACTAACGGGGCACATCAGACGTGATTGCCATAATAAAGTAAAACAGGATTCAGGACAAATGGCTACTGAAGATTGAATTATCGGCGCACTGTGGGGTGATGGTGCGTGAATAAGCTCATGTATCATTGGTTTATCAACGCACACTTAATAGGAACTGTATTTTTCCCAGTCTTCACATTTGAGTACCCATGCAGGGGCCTTGTGTAAAATAGGGAAGACAGGAGAATCGAGTCTAAGTCCACCCTTGGACATGCTTAAATGGGCGCTAAATTAGACACTAACAATAAAACGCCACTAATACAGAATGTATGAGTCTTCAAAGAGTTTTAATAACTTTTGTCAAACTTTAATGTGTTAGTGACAACATTGATTTGTGTAAATTAATGTTTATGGTTATTCCTCTCGCTACATTAATGCTTGGGCAACTTTGTTATATAAGGACAAATGAACCCCTCGGGTAGGGTCGGTTGGTCGGGTGATTTTTGGTGAATTTGCAACATTCACAAAAAAAATTAAAAAGATTTTCAACAAAATTAAATAAAAATAAATTGAAAAAAGAAAAGGAGCCGGACCTGTACAACAGGTTTTTGTTTCTGTCCTCTAGTCTTAGCAAATGATTTGAATACAAAAACCAGTGGTGCAGCGAGAGGCACTAGGGCCCAGGTCAGTCATTTCCCAGTGGTCTGTATAATCATTTTACAAAATGCAACAATGTTGAAAATGTTATAATATATTATACACAAAAAGTTCCTGTCCAGGGTTTGTGTGCAACAAAGGGCTATCTGCAATTTTGGCCATAATAATCCACACAAGATCAGGAACCTAAGTGGTCAGGAACTAATTCAAAACATTTCTGACCAGGTGCGGTTAGGTGTATACATTATACACTAAAAAAAGTGCAACATTTCACAAAACAGCAGATCATTAATTACCATGCAATTTGGACAGGACTTTGAAATCCCATTTTGTATTGCATTTGTGACAATATAAAAAAAAATCAATAGAAAAAATATCATAAAACATTTGACAGAAAGTTGCATATTTTCACCCACCCAGTGATTTACCCAAAGTCTGGCTACACCCAAAGAAGATTTTAAAGACACCACCACAATGCATTGCATTTTTGCAAAATGCCCTAATTCTGGTCTCTAATTTGTCTCAGTTCCCATAGACATAGGCACACAATCATTGCTTCACATCGCATTCATTGTTGGAGCTCTTAGGTTCTAGTTTTCATCAATGAATAAATTAGTTATAAGCGTTCCTTTTTCTTATTTCTGAAACTTAAGAGCTTGACAAATGCATCATGTGGACAAAGCTTTAGATGGTTGGCGTTTGCGCAATGCTTTGTGGGGAGACCATAAAATCTTCTTTGGGCTATACCAGGGCAAAAAAAACCCAAGCAAAATGGTTGCCAGCATACATGGGATCACATCATACACCACATGTTTGTTTGAGGTAAAATGGTACAGCAACTAAGTTTGCAAACATTCAAAATATCACAATGAAGTTGGGTCTATGCATAAAGATTGTATATTTCTGGTTTCAAAGCTCAGGACCAGTTGGTATTGTTCTGCAGGGCTCATTTAATTTTGATTAAAAAGATCCCCACTTTTGATTGAATGTTCCAAAATGTCATATGTATCGTATGAGCAAACCGATGTTAAAAATTTGTTTGAACAATCAAAAAAGTTACTTTAAAATCAATATTTCATATAAAAGAGTGCTTCATATTAGTTTCAACCAAAGTTTTATCTTGCAAAATGAAAGATTGAAAATGTAACAAAATCAGAGTGGAAAAGTGATTTTCTGTTCTGCATTTGTCAAAATGTGTAGAACTCTTGAAGTGCGTAGAGTTTTGAGGCAAACTTTGTTTACTATGCGAAGGACTGATTTATAATTTAAGGGTACATCATAATTATCTCAGGGAATCTGAAAGGGATTATGGTTACAAATTGCAACATCTCATTAATCAAATGAATGAGCAGGTCCTGAACAGGTATGAAGATGTTGGAATGTCTTTTTAAAAGCAAATAAAAATAACAAAATAAACATACATTTTCTCATCTTTGCCCAAGTTATAAACACTTATATACACCCAAGCTTAAATCGAGGGTTTAGTGCAACAAAGGGCTATCTGCATTTCGGTTATTTTGAGAAAAAGTTAATTTAAGATTTGTACCCATCATTGTCACCAATTGGTTTTGACAAGTTAAAATAAATGCTATTCAAACCTTTTTGATTAGGTGAATTTACTATTTTCTCATAATTAGGTTCCTGATCTTGTGTGGATCATTTTGATACCAAAATCTTATTTTGGCCAAAAATGCAGATAGCCCTTTGTTGCACTAAACCTTCGAAATGGCCTTAAGGCTTCATATGTATCAAAATGATTTGTGTGTGTGCAGACTTGGCTATTCCGTAACAGACAGACTACTCGCTATCACTTATTACATGCAGTGTGAATGATTCTCATACAAAATTATATCTTATGAGTAACTTCCTTCATGTAGGAAGACCTACATCTAAATGTTCTTCATTTACCTTTTCAAACGGCTTATAATCTCACATTTGTTCTTCCTTTGCTAAATATTCTCTACATAAAACTAACCTTTTCTGATAAATTACAATTGTCTAAAATGTTAAAATTACTATCAATAAAAATAAATAAGTAGCACATCATAAAATTTGAATTACAATTGGAAGGTCATGTTACATTTGATGCAGATATTTATAATTCTTAGAAATAAATAACATGTGTAAAAAGGCCAATTAAAAATATAAAACAGTTTCTCGTGCCCTTGCGCATCATTTTTCAGGAATTCTATAATTTTTTTTTCTTCTCTATATTCTTTCCATATCTTTTTTGTTAAAATATTTAAAAAGCTGATATCTTGGTAATAGATTTGCTTAAGTCCAATGAGCATTTGAAATCAGGTTTTGTGTTAACCAACCCCCAGAACCATGAAATAAAAAGATCGTCCTCTTCAGTTATGCAATCATGCAATACCATGCTGGTAATGGTGATTTTGCATTGTTTACTAAAAAAAATAAAAAGAGTGCCCTCATCCTCCTTTTTTTCAAAATTTAGGATGAGAAACTAGTTTTTATTTTTATTTGGCCCAATACCAATAAACAGGGGTGCTTTGAATTGTTAAAATAAAAGTCATAATTTCAGGGATAGCTCCTATTGCACACATGAATAAAAGGTGAATATCGTCATGACAAACATACATTTATATTACTCCATAATTACTTTCTTAAAAAAATCAATGACAATTAGACTAAAGGGCTCAGCAGACTCCACAACGCCCCAACGCTGAGCGCAAACGTTGACCACCGTTGACCAATCAGGCTGCATCATTTAGTGGTGGTAGAGCTACCACGCATGTGTGAGAGCGCAAAGAGTTCGAGCGCTGTGGAGTCTGCTGAGCCCTTAAGCATGCATAGCAGAATTTAACCTTCAATAGTTTCAATTCGAAGCCAACAATTACCAAAACAGGAATAAGGCAATGTTTAAACTTTCTTCAACATCTTATTTTATATTTAATGCATGTATAAAGCGTCATTGAAAAGGGGGTGTTTAAAATTCTAGTAGTTGAAAACCAAAGAATAGGGGGTATTTTTAACCCCAATTTTGCCCTCGATTTTGCAAAAATAGGTGGTGGTGGGGGGGGGGGGGGGGGGGGGGTAAAATTGATGAAAAATCCATGCAAAGGGGAACTCTGCAGAAATGAAGAACGATCATGGTTACCAACTTTTGTGTTTCAGTGGGTGGGGGGGGGGGGGGGGGGGGGCAATATTCTAAACCTGTTTGACGATGTAAATACAACTAACTTACGTTATGGAATGTTATAACAAATTAAGCCCCACAAGGACACAAAGCACTAGCTTACAATGTTTCTGCTAAATTAAGAAAATGGTTGTATAATGGCATTTTCAATAGTTCATATCATATGACTGATGTATACAAAATTTACACTGTGTTAGTGTCCAAACATTTAATATTTCTTAACTCATGAATACAAACAACACATTGGTCCCAAAATAAATACATTTTCACAATACATACAACAATCAATTATAACTGATTATATTAGTTATAATAATGCCAATTTAAAGGCCCACAAATCCCACTCACAGTCACTAAGGCACAAACATTCAAGGTGTACAAACCACACGTCTCTCATCTACCATAGCTGCCATTTGTTAAATGGAATTTTATTTAGGACTCAATTTAGGCAATCATGAATATATAACATCAGGCAGCTTTAATAGATGGAGCCTCCGAGTACCATATATTGCAAGTGTAAAAGCCCATGGCAATTCACAGCTACTGGTGAATCATAGGGAAATAACTCCAAGTCACAAACACCTTACTTGAATTGGTTTATATACACAATAGAGAACACAAAGATAAGTATCGTGTCTATTATTATTAAGGTGATATTACTGTCTGAAGAAAGTGAAACGGACTACTATAAAAAACAACATTTACAGTATGAACATTAAATATTACAGTAAATTACAAACTGTCATAAGATGTTGTAGTTTTCACATTTTCATGGGGTGTAAATTCTGTGAGTTGTTGAATCCCCAAAATATGCACAAATAAAACCGCCACAAGCATATCAGCTTGTGCCGAAAGAGCATTGACAGCAAGTTAAAACTGTTGGACAGTTGTTGGTACAATGTTCTTGAATCTCGCTGCCTGATGACTACTGTCGATCGCTAGTGAATCAATTAACACAGCATCTCTCTGGATTCATGTACTTTCATTACCGATGGGATGTCTTGGCTGTGCCTGGAAATGGAACAAAGAATCAAAAGCAATGGTTTTTGTCTTGAACTTCATGCAATAGTGAAAAAAAAAAAAGAAGAAAAAAAAGAGTTTACCAACCTACGTTGAATCAGTGTTATGTGAATATCAAATCAAACAAAATGCGTTGTGCAGACATGTACAACACTCACACAGGGTGGGTGCCATTATACATTGCATTAGAGTGTATCAATAAAAACATTGCTGCAACTGCAAACTTGGTTTGTGTCTATAATCAAAACAAATAATTGTCGATCATAGCATCATGATCTGAGCACTCACATTGAACGCGGTATTGTGATGCACTGCATTCCAAAAACAACAGGCGCACCAGCCGGCGCGATACGCACCAGGCGCATGGGACCCTGGTAGAATTGTGACGCTATGATTGACAAATATTTGTTTTGATTATACTAGAGTGCATCAATAAAAACATAGCTGCAATTGTAAATTATGTCATAATGGTATCAAAGTTACATCATGAGGTGGAAGCATATGTGTGGTCGTGTGGATAAGGCGCTGGATTCATGATACAAAGGTTGTGAGTTCTAGCCCTGCTACGGCCAACGTGTTTGAATCTCTGGGCAAGATTCTTAGTGTCAATTGCCTCGTTGGCCGATTGCACTGTTGGCCGGTAGCCGCCTAAGTGTAGCAACCAAAGGGTTCTGATATCTAAACTGGCAGCGATAATAATTAGCCAAAAGCGCTTTGGGACTGTGCTTGCATTGTGGAAAGCGCTATATGAGAACGGTTATATTATTATTATTATTATAATTATTAATCTTTCCCTTGTGGTGGTCGAAATTCATTTATCGACCAGGATTTGAGCTCAGGACCTCCTGAACTCAGAAGAACGCTCTACTAATGAAGCTAACAAAGACAATTGGTATCGAAGCGTTAGCAATGCATCTAAAGGCTTGTGGTCAAATGTCCCATATGTCTCCCGCTTCTCTAGTGTCAAGCATGATTGAGAAATAATATAAATTCTTAATTCTATCGAACTAGACATGAACAGTTCACGGAACTAAGTAACTAATGTCATAATGGCTTTGCTATAATTTAATCCGTCCAAATTGGAGAAAAATATTTGTTTTTATCTATCCGCGCGCGAAAGTAATCTAAACGTGGGCATTCAATTATGACCTCACGTACACGGTTTTGGCCACCCGTATGCATCACGCATATGATGCACAATGCTTTTGTTGCCTTCATATCATGAGTACTTGCATTCTTCTGCATTCATTCACTGCTGCTTCGCCAAATTGGAGCTGATCAAATTATAGTACAAATCTTACCTCCAAGTTACCCCTTGCTTGTCGTAGAACCGTGTGAGTCATGTCTACTGCAATATCAAAAGACAAAACAAAATCTGAATTATTCACTGTATTTGCTGATACGTTCCTTATAGATGGAAATCATCATACTGATTATCTGGTCAATGTTGGCTAGAAAATAATTCAAACGGCAACATAGTGAAATAATCAGATTTGATATAATTTGACATTTTTATCATTAAATTAAATTGTGTCTGTAAGTATAGCTATATGCATGCATTGATTTTAATAATGGAAATAAAGATAAATAAGCCTCAGCAAAGGTCCTAAACATATCTTTTTTAAAAAAAAGAAAAGAAAAAATAACCCCAAAAGAAAAGCCTTTCCATCAATTGCTTTTCGGCATAATGACCCTGCCACACAAACCTTCTCCCAATACAAAATAACTTTGAATACAATTATTGCCCCTTAGGTGACGAAAACTAATAAACCCTGTTCTACAGGCAAACGGATGTCTCAGGTAGGGTCGGTCAGTCAGGCGTTTTTGTGTGTGTGTTTTTTCCTCAAAATGTTCATTAACCCTAACACACCAAGACCCCATAATATCCCATTTTAGTCCTACTTGGCGTTTGGTGCTGTACAGACATCAACAGTACTAGTCAATGCTCCCTGTTCTAAATGGGGTGACCTGCATGGGTTACTCCATTTGAAATCTGAACTCCCTGGTGAAAGATGGTAATTGTGTTAAATTATAATGCCTGATAGGAGTTAAGCCATGCAGGGCAAGGTTACAGTAAACTCCGGAATCTTATGAATCGCCATATGGGATCATATATGGGATATCATGATGTCCAGACATGTACTGACATTTTACAAATGGGGTTTCAGGCTGTTCAAACCTTTGCCTGTCTGATACACAAAACTGTTAGGGTAAAAAATAAATGGGCCGATCAGACCCGTAGAACAGGATTTTTGTTTGTCACCTTACTGTGTCCTGTTAATGCGTCAATTGTTAACTTACATTGATCAATGATGGCCTGCTCCATGCCTTCCTTCATCCTGTTGGTGGCAGACAACTTTTCCAAGGCTTCCCTCATCAGGGCCTCCTGGTGGGAGAGTCGTTTCTTCAGCTTTAATACTATCTCTTCATCACTATGGTTTGGTGGCTTACTCTTCCAGAATAGCGTCAGCAAGTGGTTGATTTCGTCCAGGTGTGACAGGAGATACTTGACATTCTTCGACACATCTTGGCACTTCTTTGTAGACATGAGCTGAGGGGTAAATAATTGAACAAACAAAAGGTTTTAATTGCTTAGTTATCATACCTATGCTTGTATAGGAAGGTACATGTTACGTAACATCCCTGTTCTATCCAAATCTTGTATCTCCATCTGGCCCTTCAGCATGTATAATATAATACTTCCTATGAATAAACAAACATGTTCAAGGACTAAAAACACATCTTTCAAAATTGCTCTTGCCCCTGAACATGTATGAAGCATCACTTCCTATGCATAACCGTTGGGAAGTTTTACTTTATACATGCTGAAAGACCAGGAAAAACAAGCAAGGTTTTGACAGAACAGTGACGATAAAATGCTTGATATTCTTAGACAGATTTTGGTTGATATTAGCTAATGAGGTTTATGACGATTTAACTGTAGGTCTATGCCCACCATCATATTACTTTGGATATATTTCCAAGCAAATATATGTGTATTTATCTTTAACCGTAAAGGTTCTACATAAGTGTGTAAATGGTACATTTGTTAGTTGACGTTACTATAGCTCCGGGAATCTAAACAGTCTATAATAAGGATTTCAATTATGTATACCTCAGATCTAACTTTTGTGCTTTTACTTTTAGTTACCAGGGGAGCAGTGCAAGTGACATTTTTGGTCTTCTGAAAAGGAACATCTACACTCATTTACCAAAATCTGTGATTTTGCTGTTTTTTGACAAGTGCCCCCTGTGTCAATCCTGATTTTATACCGTCACTATTGTATCTCGATCTGGCCCTTCAGCATGTATAAAGTAATACTTCCTATGTATAACCTTTAGGCAGTCTGCTCTAAACATTTCAAGGGACTAAAACACATCTATCAAAACCCTGTAAATGCTCTTGCCCGTGAACATGTGTAAAGCAACACTTCATATGAATAACCGTTTGGCAGTATTACTTTATACATGCTGAAGGGCCGGAAAAACACACAAGGTTTTGTCAGATAGCATTGATACTGACCTTTGTCGGTGATGAGTTGTTCGATTCCCTGAGTTTTACTTCTATGAGTTTCCCTATTGCTTGTCCCTCTTCCACACTATTCTGAATACCTCTGTAGGTTGATAACATACAAATAGCATGCATGTCCTCACTTGATACACCTGTACTAAGGTGGGATCCATTGGTATGCAATGAGTGTATTGGAATGTTACTGTTCACAGCCCCTGTAAAGAAACGTAATTAAAAGAGGAAAATAATGATTTGAGAGGGTTTGATATTATACAGCATTCCAACTGACACAATTTGTGACAGGGACAAATGCGTAATTTCTCATAACATGTTGCATTAACACTGGCACTAACCAACTTAATAGGATTTATTAGTATGCAATGAATGCACAAGAATTGTACTACTATTCACACCCCCTGCAATGAAAAGTGATGCGACGAAAAACACCTTTAGATCCGAGTCAGAAAACTCAATTGAAAGTTTCACCAAACAAAAAGGGTCACAATACAGAGGTGAGTAAATCACAATAAAGGAAACTTTTGAAGCAATTGAACTACCAAATAAACACTAATATTGAAAATATATTTCGACATTTCAGTATTTGAGCATGTTAATATTATTGACAAAATTGTTGCAATTAAGTTTTGACAGAGAGCGTGTTTGTTTTAATAACCCCGTTAATGAACGAATGAGTGAATGATTTGCCATTTCTTAAACATTTTTGTTTTTGTCCATGTGGAAATATTTGGAGTTATGTTAAACCCCATAAATATCAATCCCATTTTGCAGCTAATACAACTAATTAAATGAAATTTGAGAGTGAAAATAAAACAATGTCAGAATTTAACAAGGGTTATGTACCCAAGGTAAATTATCTGATAGCAGTAAAATCAACCACATTAATCAAATTAAGGTTTATTGCATTGTGTCCCATATTTTTTATGTACAAGAACACCCAAAATAAATTTCCCCAAGGGTGAAATACAGAATGGTCCCTGCAAGTCTATTCTTTCTTTAATTCATGGATGGAGTACGTAACCTAGCCTGGGTTGCCACGTCCCTCTATATCAGGGGTTCTCAACCTGGGGGTCGTTTGCGGTTTTCCAGGGGGTCTTGAAGGGCTCATAAATATAGGTTTGGGGGAACCGTGTTACATTCGCTTTAAAAAAGCTTAGAAAACCCCAAAAGAAACGTTCAAATATGCAAAATTTACCGCTCGCTACACTCCCATCAAAACTAAGCAGTTTCATTTATGATATCCGGCTGGTATTTTTTTCTTTTTCAATTTTTGTTTTGGGGGTCACGGTACTGACCAGGAATGTCAAAAGGGGTCGTGGGGCAAAAAGGTTGAGAACCACTGCTCTATATGGCCGCCATCTAAAATGGCGGACCAATCTCTTTGTGGAATTCCATGAACACTTCGCATGTGTTTTAGCATCCTAAATCAACGCAATACCACATGATTCAAACTGCATTGCATAATCTAATTTTCATGCCCCACTGTGTAAGGGAAATCATGCACTCAATCGCATTCAGTGATAAAACACTGTGAAATCATTGGTGCAGCATGGCGTGATGGAGCGCACAAAATATCATGTTTATTCATAAGCTGATCTTTGCACATTTTTGGAGTAGTATTTTTGTCAGTCTTCATATTTATAGCACCCTTGCAGGGACCGTGTGGGAATAGTGAAGATGGGAGGGATTCAGTCTATGACTCCGTACACACTAGTAAAAATCTCTTCATTGAATGAAGCGTTTAATGAAGATTAACTAATAAAGGTGCATAGTGTGTATGCTCTTTCTTTCAATGAAGACATCAGTTAATTCAATGAAGAGATTTGGTAGTGTGTACACTCCCTTCATTAACTAATGAAGATTAACTAATGTTCATTGAATGAAGCAATTTTATAGTGTGTACGTGTCTATGAGTACCCAAGATCAATTTACCTAGAGGTAATGAGTAGAATTGCGGTTCTTCCACTCCATTCTCTTGACTGTTATGATGTAGCCTACTTGAATGGTGAGATCTATAGTGTCGTTGCTGGCTCCTCGATGTGATGAAGTCATCTAAATTGCTTCTGGTATCCCTAGCTGGGGAATGGAATGCTTCGTCATCTAAAAATGAAGTCAAATTAATACAATAAAGTCTAATATAAGGGATCTATGATAATGTTGCTGACTCCTGGGTGACCAAGTCATCTAAACTGCATCTGGTATTCTGAGCTTGTGAATAGAATACTTCATGATCTAAAAATCTGTTACAATGAAGTCTGATATAGTGGGATCTATGATAATAATGCTGGCTATTTTATGTGAATGATATATTAATCTTAATTCGTCTCATTATTTCTTGCTAATGGAAGCAATATTTTATTGTCTAAAACAAAACAATAATAGTACTGTATGTAAAGTACAGCATTAACCCAACTAAATTCCAAATGGGCGAGACTCGAATATCCTTACAGCAGCGGATTAATACAGAGGAGCCTGAGCATGCAAGGCTTGCATTACGCAAAAGGGGGCACCATGCATCATATGTGTGATGCGTATGTATGCCAAGATCGTGCGCATACGCTTTATTCACTTTTTGTATCAACTGTAGAATATATGAACCATGATGCACAGCCGCAAAGCTTGGTGTACACACTTACTGACCTCCTCTTGACCATCCAGCAATATACGTAAAATTGCATACAGTCATCAAAATAAGTAACTGACCAGGTAATAAATATGCTCTCAACTCCAAAACTATAACTCCTACATAAAAATATTAGACAATAAAGTTGTAAGGAAATGTCTTGTCTTTAACTTGAGATATTAAACGTGAAGATTGAATGAATCTTTACTCAGTTGCCCCAAACCAAAACAAAGTCCGTTTTTCATTTTAACATTTCGTTCGTCTACACGCAGTCTCGGACTAGCAACAGGCAGTTTATTGATTAACTGGTAGCGACAACTCACTGGTCGATAGTAAAACGGGGATTGGGGATGCTTCAATTGATCAATTCAACCCATACACATACCTGCCACACTGTCCCGCGTGTTCAAATCCCAAGTGTTAAAATGTAAACTGCACTTTGTTCTATCCTTTTTAATGTTGCGTTCTTAATTATTTACCGATCTTAATGAATAGTGTATCGAGTTAAAGAGGAGAAATTTCTTTACAACTTTATTATTTAATATTTTGATGTAGGAGCTATAGTTTTGGAGTTAAGAGTATATTTATTACCTGGTCAGTTACTTATTATTTTGAGGACTGTACATCATTTTCATTGCAATGAGAATAAGAGTAAAATCATTGTTTTGTAATCTATTACTTAAGGGAAAAGTTTCAATTCAGGTAGAACAAATTATTGAGCATTAATCCAAGTCTCAATACACTTGTTATTGAGTTTAAAAAAATACTGTTTTGAATATGAGTCAAATCCATGATAAAAAATAAAACATATGTTGCAAAACAAAATTTGAAAGCTTCTGGCTCAATAAATAGCATTTGGAGACTTAATAGGATGCTCAATAATCTTATCAACAAAAGAAAAAAGCTCCCTTAGGCAACCGCCCATGTTCTACAGGCAAACCTCTCAGGTTGGGTTGGTCGGGATTTTTTACTACGCCCTAAAATTGTGTTGGTTGGGCCCATAGAACAGGTAGTTTTTCCCCATCACCGTACTAGACTCAATCCTCATGACCAACCGGGCCTTGCGAGGGTGCTCAAATGTGAAGACTGGAAAAAATACAGTTCCACAAGTGTGCGCTGATAAACTGCTATATATACATGAGCATAATCTCGCACCAGTCACGCCACAGTGCGGCAATAGATTTGCCTCCCTGTGGCGCAGCGTGACGATCGTTGGATGCACTGCCTTTGAATAGGACCAATCGCGTGGTATTTCTGTTGTTGCTGTGTACAAATGTGCATGCTCGGTATTGGTATGCATATTCATACATGCAAAGTTGTCGTGGAATTACCGCACACTTTTTGGACGTACTATTTTCCCAGTCCCTATATTTGGTCCGCCATTTTTAAAGATGGCGGCCATATAGAGGGACGCGGGGACCCAGTCTATCACCGTACCTTGAAAAAGACTTCTCTGAGCTCTTTTCTTCTCCAAACTTTCTCTCGTTGTCGTCAAGGTAATTGATGATAGTGATGTTTTTGGCGCTTCCCCCTGTTTATCTCTCATCATCTCTTCCAACTTTAATCTGAGTGCATTATTTGTGTCTATGCTTCGCTCCAATTGGATTCTCAGGTGACGTATTTCACGTAGCAGCTCTGTAAGATCTATGCCTGAAGACTTGTCCGTCACTCGTGATGGCGGACTGGAACCAGCCGTCTTATCTCTATTACCTATTGATCAAATACATAGTGAATGTCTAGAAAATAATGAATGTCCATATATTTTATTATATAGGTGCATGCAATCTTGACCCTCCAATTTTTTGTTTTGTTTTTGGTAACTGACTTTACCAGCGAACCTGAATCAACTTAAAAGGTGTGTTCAGCAGGGGATTAAAACTGGGTGACATAGACATTTCATGACCTGCTACCTGTCTCAATACAATGCACAATTACAGTTTGAGTAATTGATTTTTATTTCAAATATATACTTTCTCATTGATATGGTGGTCTTTTTAGCGACCCTTGATCTCTAAGCATGACCATACACTGATGAAAAATCCCAAACAAACTTACGTTTTTCTTCCAGTTGCTCGTACACATTGAGTTCAAATCTTAAGGACTCTGATAGATGAACATTTTCCTCAAGTTGATCGTTTAGTTGCTGGTTCTCTAAATTTAATCTGGGGAGAAAACAAAAACAAAAAATAGTGTAAAAATGGTTACATGTTTGGCCAATAATTCAAAAATATAGTACAGATTGATGGTTTCCGAATTCAAAATAAGTACAAACAAAAAATGATTATAAATAAGCAGGATTAAAACTTTTGATTCCTCAATCCATTGAGTGACATTTTTGCTTACTTCTGGCCTGATTTTCAACTTGATGTTTTCTATTTTACATGAAAGGTCATCCTTAAAATTGTCGCATTCTAAAGTTTGAGTTACATAACTCTAATGGTTCTTATTTTAGAAGCACAAGGTCACAAGAAATTTGCCCATTGAGCAGTACACACTGGCGGGTGGTTAATCACCTTTGGCAGTAATTCACCACATTTTAGCTTATAAGATTTTACAGGCATAATGAGAAAAATATGGGGATTCTTCTGATATATTTTGTAACACTTGTAATTGTAATATGTGACGCGATCAAGCGGAATGAGTCGGATGTCGGGAATATTGATTTTGAGTTATAGGTAAAAAGAAGTGGCAAATTCTTATATTTTACTTTGTTTTCTCAGTTGGTAAATTGTTTGTAACTCAAAAACTAGAAGTTCGATTTGGGTGGGGTTTGGACCATAGTGAAGCATTTTCCACCTGCTTTGAGATGATAAACAAATATCAAACTTGAAACTGCCGACATGTGACTCATTTCACTTGATCACGTCACATATTGTGCCAATTCAACCGGTTGGCTGCGACGACAACACATCATACCATGAATAATTATAATAATAAATCAGTTACTACGCTCTACTCAACCATACACGCGATCAATCCTAGTGCCTGTGTGAGGCCGTGTAAGGCCAAACAAAAAAGGTCTGTCTCAGAAACATTGTGCAAAAAAGCTAAGTGCTGTGCGATTTTTTTTTTTTTTTAGAAAATAGGCTATGAGGTATGCGATTTTCTTTTTTTTTTTCTCGATTTTTTTTAAATTATTTTTTTGCTTGTCTATCCAAGATTACGGAGAACTTTTTAAAACTTTTTTTTAAAATCTAAAAAAAATCTTAAAAAAATCTAAAAAAAGAAAAAAAGAAGAAAAAAAAGAAGAAGTTTTTTAGCCCCCAGCGCATAGATTTACGCGCCGTAGCTCGTTTCACATACCAATGCGGGCGGGCTTCCGAGACAGACCTTCTTCTTTGTTTGGCCTAAGCTATTGTTATAATATACATTAGAAAAATTTCCAAAATTTGGCACATGTTTCAGCTGATGTTTCGAACTTTCAACTATAAAAACAAAGGTGAAATCTTGCATTTAAATGTTTAAATATGATAACATGAGTATGCAGAGGAATCCCTTGGGCAAATTTCTGTTTGATAGTATCATTTCAAGGAGGTACAAAAAGGGCTATATTTTTGGTGCAATCTGAAATTTGTTGACTTCATGTTGTTTGTTGTCAAAGGCATGTGTGACGTCATTTCGGACCAACCTATACTGCATTTACATTAATACAGCTATAAAAATCATTTTGATTATCATGTCTCCCTTACCTATGTAGCTCAACCTTACTCTTGCGAATCTCATCTTTAAGCTGCGCAATAATCTGCTCCCTTTCTGTCCGTTGTTCTTTCAATGAGCTGATTTCATCGGTCAATTCTATGTAAGTCTCATGAAGGTATATGTTAGTTGTACCTACAAAGAAACAAAATCTAATTTTTAGAAATGAACAGAGGTGATAAGGGAGCACAACACTAATTCAGTCTCCATTGACTTTACACACTATGTATAGTTAATTCGAATCGCTCTAAATCCATGTGCTAGTGATTCGATCAAATATGGATATGTTTAATAATCTTATGTATACTTTAAGTTTAAACATATCTGAAAATCAACCGAAATCACTGTCAAGATTTGTTGATATAAGCCGACACAATGGGGCCTTGTTATTTGCGTGGCTTAATATTCGGCTCTCATCCATGCATTGCACCATGTGTGTAAATCAGCCGGTAAAATTTGAGCTAAAATTGATTTGTTTTCTTTCTAAATCATTAATAATATAATGTAAAACACAAATTTGGTATCAAAACATTAAAAGTTGATTCTATTTAAGATTAGAAATTTCTATTTAAGATAGAAATCAATTCAACGATTCAACAAGACAACCATCATTCTGTTGATGAATATGTAAATTGGAATTACGGACACATTATTTTCCCAAAAGAACCTATATGCCATCTCACAATTCATTTAAAAAGAAAATCAGTGCTGAAAGAAAGAATATTTTGAACAAATTAATGTTATATATCTTAAAATGAAGTTTTGATGGAGAGTGGTCAATACAATCAGTCTCATGTATTAATGATAACACATAATTTAATCCTCATATTCCTAACATTACTTATATATGCACATAACACAAAAAGTCTGTCAGCTAATTCAAAATCAATAATCGGTTCCCAAAAATCTAGTAAATTTCTTCTCCATCATTTGCTAGTTCATTCATACAAATTGAGTGGATACATTTTACTGTACATCTCAGATGTTGGAACCAATAATTGATTTTAAATGAGCTAACATAAGCACCTGGTGAGAACTTTTTGTGTTAGATGTATATTCATAACATATCACATTACCTTCCCCATTATAGTGATGGTCCCCTGCTGCCAGCTTAGCCTCAAGACGTTCCCGTAACTTATCATTAACACTAATAGACTCCTCCAAGACTCTCCTCAGTGCTCTAATCTCCTCCAGATGTTCCTGTAAACTTTCATTAGAGTCTCCTTGTCGAGGAAGACTTCCCCGGTCAGACTCCGCGTCTGATGAACCCTGTTGACCATCTAACACCTTACGGTATATCTCAAGTTCCGTCTTGAGAGTTTGGCTGAGACGCTCCGTCTCACGGAGTTTAGTCTTGAGGTGATTCTTTTCTGTCCTGTTGCGGATCCACTGATCCGTCTGCACTGTTGTCCTGCCAGTGCTTGTCTCGCGATGATGTTGAGTTTTCACATGATTACCGTGACTTGTTATCTGTGTTCGTTCATTTATACCGGCAGAATCAACTTCATCGCTATCACCACTAGCAGACTGGTTAGCACTAGCTGTATTATGTGCCTGATCATGCACTTGTTTAGCGCGTGTCCTTGATTGCCTCTCACTAGAGGAGGCAGCGTATACTTTTGAAGAACTGTTAGCCGCCAAGGCTTGACGTAACTGCTTGCGAAGTGTGCGAATGGTGGTATTTTTCTCTTGAACTTCTTCAGCAAGCCTGAAATACAATAGATCAAATCAAGAATTCAATGATAAACACTTGTGTTTTGGAGATTATTTTTACTCACAGCTTGAAATAAGCTTACCTCTGGGGAAGTTGTCTGGCAGCAACTCGCTTGCCTTTCATCAGCCCCAATAATAATAATAATAATAATAATAACAAGGCGGTTCTCGAACGGCGCGTCTCGCCTGTTCATCAAAAGTGACTTGAAAGAAATGATGATGAAACATATGATACAATGTAGCACTGTCACAGAGGTATGCATTGTAGTTAATGCAAGGGATGTAATACCTTGAAAAATTTAATCAACAAAAAGAACACACCAACCTCCTTCCCTACACCAAATCACATCAAGATAGGCCTTACAGATCTTATTTGACCCCAGATGACCTCTGATGACCTTGAAAATTTAATCAGCAAAAAGAACACACCAACCCCCTTCCCTCCACCAAATCACATCAAGATAGGCCTTACGGATCTTATTTGACCCCAGATGACCTCTGATGACCTCGACAAATTAATCAACAAAAAGAACACACCATCCCTCTTCCGTCCACCAAATCCCATCAAGATAGGCCTTACGGATCTTATTTGACCCCAGATGACCTTGAATGACCTCCGATGACCTTGAAAATTTAATCAGCAAAAAGAATACACCACCCCCCTTCCCTCCACCAAATCCAATCAAGATAGGCCTTACTGATCTATTTGACCCCATATTTGACCCCCGATGACCCCGAAAAATTAATCAACAAAAAGAACACACCATCCCCCTTCCCTCCACCAAATCCCATCAAGATAGGCCTTACTGATCTATTTGACCCCATATTTGACCCCCGATGACCCCGAAAAATTAATCAACCAAAAGAACACACCACCCCCCTTCCCTCCACCAAATCCCATCAAGATAGGCCTTACTGATCTATTTGACCCCCGATGACCCCGAAAAATTAATCAACAAAAAGTACACACCACCCCCTTCCCTCCACCAAATCCCATCAAGATAGGCCTTACTGATCTATTTGACCCCGATGACCCCGAAAAATTAATCAACAAAAAGAACACACCATCCCTCTTCCGTCCACTAAATCCCATCAAGATAGGCCTTACTGATCTATTTGACCCCCGATGACCCCGAAAAATTAATCAACAAAAAGAACACACCACCCCCCTTCCCTCCACCAAATCCCATCAAGATAGGCCTTACTGATCTATTTGACCCCATATTTGACCCCCGATGACCCCGAAAAATTAATCAACCAAAAGAACACACCACCCCCCTTCCCTCCACCAAATCCCATCAAGATAGGCCTTACTGATCTATTTGACCCCATATTTGACCCCCGATGACCCCGAAAAATTAATCAACAAAAAGAACACACCACCCCCCTTCCCTCCACCAAATCCCATCAATATAGGCCTTACTGATCTATTTGACCCCATATTTGACCCCCAATGACCCCGAAAAATTAATCAACAAAAAGAACACACCATCCCTCTTCCGTCCACCAAATCCCATCAAGATAGGCCTTACTGATCTATTTGACCCCATATTTGACCCCCGATGACCCCGAAAAATTAATCAACAAAAAGAACACACCATCCCTCTTCCGTCCACCAAATCCCATCAAGATAGGCCTTACTGATCTATTTGACCCCATATTTGACCCCCGATGACCCCGAAAAAATAATCAACAAAAAGAACACCCCATCCCTCTTCCGTCCACCAAATCCCATCAAGATAGGCCTTACTGATCTATTTGACCCCATATTTGACCCCGATGACCCCGAAAAATTAATCAACAAAAAGAACACACCATCCCTCTTCCGTCCACCAAATCCCATCAAGATAGGCCTTACTGATCTATTTGACCCCATATTTGACCCCCGATGACCCCGAAAAATTAATCAACAAAAAGAACACACCACCCCCTTCCCTCCACCAAATCCCATCAAGATAGGCCTTACTGATCTATTTGACCCCATATTTGATCCCCAATGACCCCGAAAAATTAATCAACAAAAAGCACACACCACCCCCCTTCCCTCCACCAAATCCCATCAAGATAGGCCTTACTGATCTATTTGACCCCATATTTGACCCCCAATGACCCCGAAAAATTAATCAACAAAAAGAACACACCATCCCTCTTCCGTCCACCAAATCCCATCAAGATAGGCCTTACTGATCTATTTGACCCCATATTTGACCCCCGATGACCTTGAATGACCTCTGATGACCTTGACAATTTATTCAGCAAAAAGAACACACCACTCCCCTTCCCTCCACCAAATCTCATCAATATAGGCCTTACTGATCTATTTGACCCCATATTTGACCCCGATGACCTCTGGTGACCTTGAAAATTTAATCAGCAAAAAGAACACACCACCCCCCTTCCCTCCACCAAATCCCATCAAGATAGGCCTTACTGATCTATTTGACCCCATATTTGACCCCCGATGACCTTGAATGACCTCCGATGACCTTGAAAATTTAATCAGCAAAAAGAACACACCACCCCCTTCCCTCCACCAAATCCCATCAAGATCGGCCTTACGGATCTTATTTGACCCCATATTTGACCCCGATGACCTTGAATGACCTCCAATGACCTTGAAAATCTAATCAGCAAAAGAACACCCCACCCCCTTCCCTGACATCAAGTCCCATCAAGATAGGCCTTACGGATCTCTAGATATCGCGTCACAACGCGTCTCAAAAGTTTTAAGCATATTTGACCCCGATGACCTTGTATGACCCCCGATGACCTTGAAAAATCAATCAGCAACAGAACGCACCACCCCCCTTCCCTCCACCAAGTCCCATCACGATAGGCCTTACGGATCTCCAGATATCGCGTCACAAAGGTATTTCTTAGCACACGGCTGACGGCGGACGGCGGACGGCGGACGCCATACGCCGGACAGAAATAGTGATAACATAGTCTCTTTCTGATTACATCAGGCGAGACAAAAATGGATTTACTATAGCGCCCAATGCAAGGAGCCTCTGGGCGCTTCACATAACTATATTACAAAAAGAAAACAACATAATCAACCTAAAATATTATAAATAATTGCACATTATACAAGCAGGGAAAAAACAACAATTGGTGCACCACGTCTCTCCTTGTATGCTTGCAAATCGATGATTCAAGAGATGCAGACAGAAAAGAGATGTCTACACGTCAAGAACCATGATCGCAGATAGAAAAAGAGACGTGGGCTACATAAAAGAACATTTTGATATTACATCAAAACAACATTTTATAAAAACAAGAAAAGGTATTAAGAACCAATAAAATACATAAAATAGGTAGTCTATAATTAATGTACATGTACAAGCAACAAGGAGATAAAAACTCATTATATTACACACTTAAAAACTACAAGAGATAAAATATGTGTGAAGACAAAATGCGACCAGCGCAAAGCGAATTATTTGACTCAGGAGAGGAGAGATTTCAAGCACATACACTCTCAACATGGAGCTACAGCGTCCCATTCCCTTGGTAGAATGTGGGCTGGGTTATATTATAAAACATTTAATAAAAAAACACACACAAATGTACACATTAACAGAAGATGCAAAAGTGACCGGCACGAAGATAGATAAGATCCCTGGAGAGGAGAGGTTACCAGCACTTCACTCTCAGCAAGAAAGCCGGTGTCTTGCTCCCGAGAAGACAAACAATGGGCAGGGTAACACAGAGATACATGGTTATAACGGAAGATGTTATGTGAATGGCACAATAGTAAATACGTAGTGAGAGCCCTGGAGAGGAGAGGTTACTAGCACTTCACTCACAGCAAGAAAGTCGGTTTCTTGCTCCCGATTGCAACAATGGGCAGGGTTAAAAGCAATAATGGAGAAATAACAACAGATTAATGTAGAATAACATGGGCAGCAAATTAAGGTGTGTCAAAATGCAACGTGAAGAGATGTGTCTTGAGTTTGGATTTGAAGACGTCTAAAGTTGGTGAATGGCGCAGGGTAACAGGAATGTCATTCCAAAGATGGGCAGCCGCGTAGAGGAAAGAGCGAGCACCAAAGGTTTTTGTAGATGGCATTACCTGCTTCAAGCGATAAGTAGAGGCGGATCTTAATGCTCTAGATGGTATATAGACTTGGATCATGTCAATGATATACTTCGGCGACAATCCATTGAGAGCTTTAAAGACGAGAAGCAAGATCTTATACGCTAATCTCTGTCGTATCGGTAGCCAATGTAGCTTATGCAGCACTGGTGTTATGTGCGCGTGTCGAGGTGTGCGAGCAACCAGACGGGCAGCGATGTTCTGTACACGTTGGATTTTGCTGATCTCGCGTTCCGACAGTCCGAAAAGAGGAGGGAATTGCAAGAATCCAATCTGGATGTAACAAATGCGTGTACCAATCTGATTGTTGCATCTTGGTCTAGGTACTGGCGAATCTTACCGATTTTCCTTATCGCGTGGATTGCAGTCTTACAAACATGGTTCACTTGAAGAGACATGTTGAGTGAAGAATCCATGATGACTCCAAGGTTGCGGGCTTTCTCTGATGGTTGTACGACGGCATTTCCAATTTTGATTGACGGCAGCCATGGGCTGTGTCTATACGGTGACGAGAAGTAAAGCAGCTCTATAACACATGGGGCTTGTGGTTTTCTCATGGACAGACAACCATTTAATAATGATGACGTTGTATCTATTGTGGGTATTCTATAGCACTCACTTTATGAACCATTGCTTGTGATTCAGTCAAGGTTACAGTACTTCATATTAACTGTGTGATCATTCAACAAGTTAACTTACACAAATATCAGTCGGAATCTCATCTCCTTCTACCTTAGGCAAAAAAAATTGTTTGATTGTCCATAGATCACTTTTGAAAGTTGGGTAGGCTTTTTTTTCTTTTTCTTTTTTCTCACTTGCCCTTTTTTCAGGTACCAAAAGTAAAATGAGATGCACTTGCTGTGGTAACCAAAACGGGGAACAAAAGAGTATTTTTATTTTCTCAACACTCAAAAAAATGATTTAAAAAAAAAAGAATTCAAAAAAAGAAAGATTTTGGGTCGGAATGATTATGAGGGTCAGGCCGAGAACTTTTTAAATGACCCTTGTATGATTATCATTTCCATGAGAAAAGCAAAACATATCAATTTAAATATTCTACCTTTCTAGGTCTTTGCCAGCCTCCACTGCAACCTTCTGATTATCCGCCAGTAAATCACGTAATTTCTTGTTCAGATTCCGCCTGTCCTGCAACTCTTTGTTTAATTTCTTCAATTGTTCTTTGCCAGCCTCTGTTGCTTGACTCATGAAATCCATCTAGTTGAAGAAAAAATAAAGGTTTGAACGAATGTGTGACTATAGTTCAATCAGTTCCAAATTGGCGAAAATTGTGAGGCAAATATTTACCCGCAGGCCCAAATGGAATACCTACTTGCCCACTGCTCGCTGATACCTGTGTATGATGTACAAACACACACTTTCACCAATATGTGCAACAACATGGATTCTTTTTGGGCACAGACAAATACAAGCCTCTCAATTCTCGCCAATTTGGAACTGATTAAACTATAGGCATGTTTATTATATTTGTAAGTTTATCAGAGAGATGGCCCTCAGTATTGTTGATAAAACCATTGAAATGATAAGAAATCCTCAAAAAATGATAGAATTTGGTTTACAAAGCTCTATATTGTGTTGAAAATATGTAAAAACTGGAAATTGTGATAAATACTGAAAAACATGTATTAGACAAAGGACTTTTATTGTACTTTATGGACAATATGTGATGCGATCTGAGAAAACCCGTCGGATGTCGCAAAATGTGAACTAGGGATTATGGGTAAAATAGAAAAAATAAAAAAATAAAAAATAAAAAAACTTTTTTCTTTTTTTTAGATTTTTTTAAAGAAAATTAGTTTCCAGTACTTTGTGTCATCATCTTTCATGAAATTTCACCTTGACAAACTTACTTAAGGTTGGTGTCAACCCTGTTTGGCGCCAAATTATCAAGCACTGTAACTTTTAAATTATAAATGTGATGTACATAAAAGTATACATTTTTTGTAATGAAATGAGTCAGAGAATCCATTTTTGGTATCAAATTTTACTAAAATTAGTGTTTTTTACATTTTTGCCCAAAAATCACCTTTTTGACGTCAAAAATTTTCAGACAACCTAACAATTTCAGTTTTTGATTAAAAATTCCAAAATTTCACCAAAATCATCTAAAGTCAATTATCTAGGAGCGAATTTTTTTTTTTGGCTTAAAATTTGTTTGTTTTGAAAATATTGACCAAAAAGTGCCAAAAATGAGATTTTTGAGATAAAAAACATTTTTTTGGCACTTTTTGGTCAATATTTTCAAAACAAACAAATTTTAAGCCAAAAAAAAAAAATTCGCTCCTAGATAATTGACTTTAGATGATTTTGGTGAAATTTTGGAATTTTTAATCAAAAACTGATATTGTTAGGTTGTCTGAAAATTGTTGACGCCAAAAAGGTGATTTTTGGGCAAAAAAGTAAAAATCACTAATTTTAGTAAAATTTGATACCAAAAATGGATTCTCTGACTCATTTCATAACAAAAAATGTATACTTTTATGTACATCACATTTATAATTTAAAAGTTACAGTGCTTGATAAATTTGGCGCCAAACAGGGTTGACACCAACCTTAAGTCACTTTTATTATTAACCTTATAATGTTATTATATTGAATTATGTATCTTTTTTGGCCTATTTTCATGATTTGGATTGTAGCTTTTGGTGACATCACAATCATCATTCACTCATAACTTTTTTTTGTAGTGATCGTAGAAAAATGATCGAAACAGTTCTGTAATCAGCACAGTTTTAGCTTTCTTATGATATAAATATCTCCAATATGAAAAATGCCACCATGTGGCGGGTTTTCACAGATCGCATCACATATAAGTATAGCCAAATCTCCAGAAATGCAAATGTATCATTCATTTATTGGACTTCTTCCAAGTTGCACATATATTGACAAAATGGGTGCTTGAACTTTTTATATTGCTGTTTATATTCAAACAAGTAAACTTTTTACAAAGTAAAATGTTGCTGTGGACAATGCATATAATCACCTCTCGCGTTTGGTTTGGGCCACACTTTTCACAAATATGGTAAATTTGCCTATCTACCAAAAGGGAACATTTATCAATTGTATTGTACGCAATGATTACCTCTGTCTGGGATTCCCTGTGACGCTTCTTTTCACCTCCACTGTCCTGCATCATCATGCTTGGTAGTGATAGTCTCATGTGCATCTCAATGTTTCTCTCTTGCAAAGTTAAATTAGCTGCATTAGTCTGGTTCAACTGTTCTTTTAGGTTATCAAGTTCTAAATGCATTTTCTCAAAAGCGTCTTGATTTGCTGTCAACTCGAACCAGGAATCATTCAAGGAACGTGCTGGACTAGGAGACCGTGACCGACTGCCCTCAGTAGCTCTCAACCGCCTCTGCAAATGCCGCACTGCCCGTCGCAAACGTTGCAACTGATTTTTCAATACGCCAATTTGTTCTTTCAGTTGGTTAGCATCGTCAGTATCGCCAAATTCACCAAATGATGCATCCGACCCTGCAAGTCCTTGTTCCGATACAGCAGGACTCATAGATGCCGAGCTGCAGGTACTATCAACAGATAGAACACTGAAATCAGACAATGATCTATGACGTTGCATCATCGCAAAGGATCCCGGCAAATTTGAATCACTGCGAGCTCTTTCAGGAGTACAGGGAGCTGCCATACCAGCATTGTGCATTTCACGTCTATAGTGCTTGATCTTATCAGCTTGTCGATGCACTGTTCCTTCTGTTGCTTTCAGCCTTCGTTGCAGCGTCTTAAGCTGCTGTTTGGTCCCATCAAGTTCAGCTTCAACTTTTCTAAGTTCTTTTTTGTACGCATTTATTGTACTTCTGTCTTTGGCAGATGTTGATGCAGGAGCACCATCTACCTGACTCTCCGTAGCTTCCTTGGCATTTTCTGCTTTATCACCCGATGGTTCTTCAAGTTCTTCTTTCAAATGCTCTATCTCTCTTGCCATATCGACAATCAGTTCTGGATTGAAGCTCTGATTCCCATCAGAGGCACTGTTCAACTCAATGTGTCTTTTCAGGAGTTCATTTAACGTTTGTTCATTTCTCAGCTGCTTCTTTAACCTTGCTATTTGTTCCTTGCCAGAGTGCGCAGTTTCAGTTGGTTCTTCCAATTCTTTGTTAGCTATATCCAGTTGTACCTGAACACGTTCTGCAGTATTCTCAGCATCCTGTAGCTGATGACGTAACTTGGCATTCTCTTGTTGCAGGTTATCGACGTAAATGTGGCCGTTATCAACAGGAGACTCGGGACCTAAACCCAGTATATGTCGCAAGCGTAAATTCTCTTGTGCGGTTTTCTTGAGTTGCTCCTCAGCATTGTCAAGTTCATCCGCCAGCATGTGATTGTTATCTGATGTTGCCTGTGCTTCCAATTGTTGATGCAACGCTTCTTTAACCTTTCTGATCTGAGCGCACTGTGCTTGTAAATCTGCAATGCGGTGTTCAAGGTTCTCATTGTGCAGTTGTTTGTCTTGTAGCTCTTGTTGGAGACGAGCGTTCTCTTGGCGTAAGCTGGCAAGCATGCTACGCCCGGGAGTGATTGGGGAGATAGGCCCTATCCCCAAGTGGTGACGCAGAGCCTGGTTCTGCTGTTCCTTTTCCTGCGAAAACAATAAGTGGAATAAGTTTAAAATACATGAAATTAACTGAATATTAGGGCCGGATTTTCGGGAAATCATGCTCCCAAGACTCAATTGAATTGTTCGGGCAGGACTCGGGATTCCCAAATTTCTCCAAACATACCCTTGGCTGATTGTTAGGGCCCCATCTTATGTCAAAATAAATTTGCATTAAATATTTGAAAGTAATTTAGCTGACAAGTAAGCTTATTATTATTTTGTCGGTCGTTTATTTTTGGGTTACGTGATGGTGATTTTTGTTCCCAGGACTCGAACACTTTCGAGCGGGACTCAATTTCCCAGGACTCGCTCCCACCCTTACCGAATATCATTTGACAAATACCAGATATGGGCTTTTTTGAAAGGGTGACATCACTGACCTATATATGCAAGAATGTGTGACCCATATTTCCTCCCGATACTTTCATTCACAAACCTTTACGGTTAACGTGAAGTAGGAACACACAGATAATCAGGGTTAGTTTAGACAACTTTAGTTGTTGTTGTCTGAAAATTTAGCGATATCCAGCATAATATAACTACAGACTTGATTGAATCAGCTGGTTTGTAAATTTTTGAAGGTCAATTTTTGACCAATTTAATTCATAGAACATACCTGAAGTTTGTTGTCCTTTTCCATAAGAAGCGTTTTGGCCTGGTCCAACTGCTGTTTTAATATTGGCACAACAGGTCCACCATCTGGCTCTGGCTGGGTTTGGTTAAGCATTACTGCCTCCAATTGCTGAGTTAGGGTATGTCTTTCTGATTCACTCTGAGCAAGCTTAGCCTGTGGAATTATAAAGTTAACGATGACGTAGTACCATGCTATTGAACTGATTGTCTTTTACATTCAATTTCAGAGGAGAGGAGCACATGGCATGCACAAACAATATCAGTGTTTTTGATTGTTTTGCTTTTTTTTTGTATTGGTGTTTGTTCGCTTGTTGTTTAGTGTTTTTTGTTTTGTTAGTTGGTTTTTTAGCATGATATTCATATCCGGTGAAAAATCTGAAATTCCATGAAATATTAAAAAACAGCAGACTATTGCACAAAATTAGGTCAATTATGGCTAAATAAAGGCAAAACAATCTACTTTTGACAGTTAAAAATATTGACTTTCAGATTTTTATCTTCAAAATACCATGCCTGATACTCCCATCTTTTACCTTTAGTTCTTCTATTTGTCGTTGAGCAGATAGAGTGGCTTTATTGGACGGCACAAGCTCCTCTTGTCCTGGGATATTGCGCATGCCGCTCTCCTCAACATCATCATCACCATCGTCCTGACTGCGTGTTGGGTGACTCTGCACTGGTTCAACGTCGCTTCCTACTCCGTCTACCCTCTGTTTCATTTCATCAAGACGCATTTGCAGTGATGCGTTGCTACGACGACTTGCCTCTAGCTGATCGTTTAATGCTGACATTTCTGCAGCTTGAGCGTCTGGATCTTCTGATAACATGGCTGGGTATAACAGAATAATTTGTAATACATACATTCAATTTATAAAAGTTCCACAATAAAAAGGGGGGACTTTGTTGCTGTGTGTTTTTCAAGATATAGATGACAACGGACAGAATATATTAGGAAAATAATACCAATTTAGGAGTCAATTTCACTCGTAAAATTTTGAATGGCTTGATCAATTTTGATATTAATCTGGTGTCAATTTAAAGCTTAGAAAATGCTCTGAGAGATCGAGCAAACATAATAAACTCAAAATTGACTTCACCTGCAAAGTCCCCCCCTCTTTTTATGTGATGCTTTTGATAGTGCTCTTCAAACACATATCTGTCAAATAGTCACTTAAAATTGACATTGTCAGTCAATAACAGAACTTTCCTGGATTTGCTCAAGCCCATGAGTGTATGTTTTATCCCATCTAAAGAACAAACCCAATCACCGCAATGTGTGTACCAGTGATGGATGCATTAAGCGCAATTGCTTGGGCAAGTCTTTGATGGCCTGATTGGAATCCCATTAGAATCACATGCCTGATAATCAAGCTGCTGCTGACTGCTCACAAGAAATAATGCAACTTTCCCAGGTATAAATCATTCTGAAACATCCTGTATAATATACCTATATAGGACTCTGTTTCATGACGGTGTAATTCTAATTATAATCATTGGATCATGACCAATGTAGTCTCAATGTAAAGCCCAATTAATTAACCTAACGTACTTTGTCATTTACTGGTTTGTACAATGGGAATTCACACAGTAACAGTCGAGTAACATGAAAGTGCTCAACTTGTAACTCAATGAATCATCCACAGTGGGTTCGAGAACTGTTTAACAAAACTTTTTTAATTTGCACAGAATATGCATGCATCTGTTTTGCGGATTTGTTTAGCAAATATTGATCAAAGTACGCTAGTTTTCTTATTTTGCATCGGATTGATCTTATATTTTCAGGATATCATAATAATTAATTGGGCTTATCATTGAGACTAAATTAGTCATGGTCCAATGATCATAACAAGTTTTACAGCATCATGAAACAGAGTCCTTTTTTTTGAGACACCCTGTATATGCTTTACCTTGACTTCCACTATGGCCCACACTTGCAGCATCACTTTGTTGCTGTTGTTTCAACAGGTTATTCCTGATCTCTTTGTTACGTTTGATACCTTCCTCAAGCTGTTTTCTTAGCGCCTGCACGGCAGCCAGCTCAACTTGGAAAGATTCAGACGGGTTGGTCGTCATGTCTCTGCCTGATGCAGCAGCAGGGCTTGTCTGGGTAATGTTGACATACAACTGCCTTTCTGCTTTCAGAGCGTCACTCAGGCGACTCAGTTCTGCAAGATGATCAATAAGGGCTTGCTGCAACTACAAAGGCAATTGAATACACGGTGTTCAAAATAAATTACAATATCTGCCTGATGGAGCTATTTTCACAAGTGCCTACAGTAGGCTAAGCCATTCTGAATTGAATTATATTTTGCCTTAGGCAGGGTCTTAGCCAGACTTCATTTATCAAAATAGCTTTTCAGAATCTGACCTTAAAACATAGATCAACATAGATCAACCTGTTTGCAACCACTATGGGGACACTAGGTTCAAATATGTGCCATTTTAGCCTTGATTCGTCAGACAGAACTTGTTTCAAATAAACTTATCTCTTAGAACAACAACTTTTAGATTATCACATTGGTTAAATCCCTTAATTCTGCCCGTCCTGTATCAAGATGACAGGTGGACTGGCTAACACATTTGATCGTAGCAATTCCCTCTCATTTTCTACACCTGGAATATTGGCTTCGGTAATAGTAGAGCATTAGCTGTAAAGTGCTGGTATGACCGTTAGTGGGTTACCAGTTTAGATCTAAGATTTGCATACTTTACCTGATTATCTTTAGCTCCCACAGCACCGTTACGTGTTGGTAACACTGGTAAGCTGCTTTCAACCTGTAGTCTCAGTTCCTGCAAGCACGCATACCACAAATAGAAAACAAGAAAATATTTTATAATTTATTAAGATAAGTTTAGGCTAGAAATAAACCTACAACATCATATTTTGCATTTGTTGGTCAAGTTTATATTGCATGGGCTTGGGGTTGTTCCAGTCCCTTATAGTTTAGGGGATGCAAGAATATTTGTTACAGGTCACACAGCATGCTAGTGATATGTAGGAGTTTGTGTATATGCATGCTTTTAATTGCTTCTATTGATGTGGAGGCAGATAAAATGTGACTGCATTCCTTAATACTCATCTACTGACGAGGACAATACACTATGAACTAAGATGAAGGGGCTTGAACAACATCTAATAACCAACTGATTGAAATTCCGCCCTCTACAGACATGAGACTGTCAAGATCACGTGGCGTTTAACAATTTAGCTTAGTTAGCCTAGTACTATCCAGACATACAATAAATTATTACCAATCAAGTGATTCACAATATCTCAAAAAGTGTAAAATAATATAAATCAATTTATTCTGTGCAGTTTTATCCTTATAAAACATAGCAGGACCAGTCAGATGGTGAAGACTCCAGCCCAGTAAGGAGACGAAACTAGTTGGTGTGATTAACTAGATTTGTCAAAAGAACATTATATTCCATATAGAAGCAGGTAGTTTTGGAACGGTAGGACCAAGTCAATCATTTATAGCTTTAATATTGGACAATTATAGGTGTCATGTGTCTCTGATAAGAAAGGTGTTACATTTTTTTAAACACTGAATTTGTGCAGTTATACAAGATCATCAGTCATATAGTTGCTATTCATCATGTACCCTCCTTTGAATCATCCCCACTTGTTGTACCGTATTATCCCTATTAACACCCAGGACCTTATAAGCGCCCAGCCCTGTTTTTCTCAATGAATACCAACACACAATCCTTATAAGCGCCCACCTTTTCAAATGGTCAGCATCCTCAAATGACCACTTGTACATATATTTCATTTAGTACATGAAATGGTCAGCCTCCTCAATTGACCAATTGTACATTTTCGTTAGTACGTCAAGTGGTCAGCCTTCTCAAATTACCACTATGTACATTGTATTTAGCACATCAAATGGTCAGCATCTTCAAATGACCATCCATCAAAGGGTCAGCATCTTCAAATGACCACAAGATAACATTATAAGCGCCCATCCAAAATGACTTTGCTACCGCCCTGGGCACTTAATAGGGATAATACGGTATATGATTTTCCAAACCATACAAAAAAATGCTCCATAGATCTTTGGTGTGTTCCCCTGACTTACCTGTATGATATTATCTTTAACCTTCCCAGCATGCACCAGGGCATCAATGTGGTCTTGCTTGGCTTGCAGTTCACTCTCTACTTCTATATTCTGTCTGCGCAGTTTGGACTGTATTGTTCAAAATGAAAGACAATATCAATTGTATTATTTAGTATATCAGGGATTAAATAGTCCAATTGGATATTTTTGTGAATAATCTTGCTTTAGTATCACATCCGAGCGGTTTATTTATGCGCCATCATAGCTGGAAAATGATAATTCATCATATACGTTTAGTATGATTCACCAGCAGCAAAAATTACAGCGCTTTGAACCTTTGGAAAAGGCGCTATATAAATAATGATTATTATTATACGCACTACCTTAAAACTATCAACATGATGATTCCACCCAGGTAATCAAGTATTTTTGGTTTCAGCTGGCTTCAGCACACAGTTTGTATTTGTATACACAATGATCGGTATCTATAGCAAACCTATTATATTAGGTAGAATGAACTGCAAGATCAGACATTGTTTGGCAATGGCTAGATCAGCAATGATAAACCTAATCAAGATCTGGGCTGACAGAGGAATTACCAGAGCAACAAAAACCTGGATTATCCAAGCCCTTATATTTCTAATTGTCATGTATGCCTGCAAGACTTGGACTCTATCAAAAGCTGACAAAAACAGAATAGCTGCTTTCAAGATGTGGTGTTGGAGGTGTATGCATCGCATCCCATGGACCATTAGAAAAACCCATGCCAGTATTATTGAAGAAATTGGTGTGTCTATACTACTTCTTAACTCTATCAACACCCAAATACTGAGCTACTTTGGTCACATCTCACGACGCAAGGGTAACAACTTAGATAAGGTTATTATGCAAGGCATGATTTGAAGGGAAGAGAAAGAATGGCAGACCACAGACGGCGGTTCCGATGGATTGATCAAATAAAATCGATTACTGGACTCGCTCTCCGTGATTGTTACTCTGTTGCTGAAAATTGTTATCTGTGGCGCAGTATCTGCGAGGTCCCAAGCTGTCAGTCATGACAGGAATGAACCAATCAACCAATTTGCAAGATGAATCTATTACCTACCATGTCTATTCGTAATTGTTTGTCTGATCTCTGGTCCCTCTGTAGTGCGTCAATGGTATCTCTGTACAGAGCAAAACAAACACAATAAGTATAAGGATCTAAATTGAGTGTCCTTACTGATACCTTTGTATTCCAGGTCTATCAAAATATGACACAAGTGAGGAGACCAGTGATAAATGCATGAGTTACACATCGATGCCATCTTTAATTAGAGAATAAAAGATGGACATTTTTAGTTTGGTTGCTGACGATATACAATTTATGGGTGGACTTACACTGGGGGAAATGAATGGGAAACTAGCTTAAAAGAAAAGGTGTACTTTTTTTTAAGAAACTGGATTTTGGGTTGAAACCTAGACATACTTGTGCCCAATGTGACTTATACATGATATTCAGCAAATTCACAATGCACACACCCCCACACACACTCAACATTCAGTTTTTTAGATTTGATTTGAGATCATTTGGGTCCTACGACCCTGGATAACCCAATAAGCTTATATGGCTTATTTCCATCGGGGTCCGTTAGATGTGTGAACAGATACAGACCGGGATGATCCCCTACTCTTAACGAAAGAGTCTGTAACCTTTTTAACGTGCTCAGGTATTGCTCTTCCGATACACTGGACCATCATTTCTATGTGACTTCCGAACCACTGGTTTTTGCTGCCATTAGGAAATCGTAACAATCACTTCGCTTCATTTACCAGGCTACCGACACGGCGCACACAATGTATCAGCACTTAGATTGTAATATCCCCTAACAACTCCCCAATCTCGCTTGGGTCGACGAAAGATAAAAAGAAATGATTATGTTTTTACTTACTTGGCTTTAGCTAGTAGTTTGTTCTTGTTTTCAATTTCATCTTTCAGTAACTGTAGGTCAGGATCTGCCCCTTGATGTGCAAGAGCTCTTAACTCATTTATCAATACTGAAATACAACATAATATGCATGGTTCAGTTATTACAAATATGTAAATAGGCCTTGTACTCTAAAAGATGTGTTAAATTTGAAGCAATACAATTACCATCCATTTAAAAATCTTTTCAAAGGTATGATAAATGTGCACAGTCTTTTCTGCTTTGAAGCTCTGGTAGGATTCTACACATCCCAAACCAAGAAAATATTTAAATAGTATGCAGTCAAATGTAGAAAATGGTGATTTTAGGTAATGTACACATTTTTAGCCGTCAGCTTTCATCGGATATGATTAAATGATGTGTTTACATTCTGCACCAAAACTGTGAGAAGCCGAACGCCAAACAATTAATGAACTATACTGTAATGTACACATTTTCAGCCGTCAGCTTTCATCAGATATGATTGAATGATGTGTTTACATTCTGCACCCAAACCGTGAGAAGCCGAACACCAAACAGTTAATGAGCACGCTCGGACAAATGATGGCGACCAGCTATACATACACACTTGTCTGTTTGGCGTTCGGCTTTTCACAGGTTTCTGTGCAAATTGTAAACACAGTTAATCATACCCGATGAAGGCTGATGGCAGAAAATGTGTATAATACTTTATATAACAGCATTTTCAACTTTTGACTGCATATTATTTTTATTATTGAATGCCAACCCAGCTTCTCTGATTGAAAACAATATTTAGTTTGTCGATGCGTATTGATGGAGTCATAATTAGTTACAACCATATTTCCTCACCATCTTTTTCCTTGATATTCTTCTTAGCTTTTGCCAGTTCATCTTTCAATCTCATCATTTCTGCACTCATCATAGGTGGGTGGACAGAGGAGGGGGATTGGTTTGGCGATTGCTGCATCTCCCAGAACAAACGGTCCTTTTCTTGACCACTGTTAAGAAGTTTCTGTGTAGAACAAAATGATTAAGCATCTTAAAATATGGTTTGTTTTACTTTGTTACCATACAATACTGAAATATAACAAAGAAAACCATGTGAATTGTCTGTTACTCACTAGGTAACAAGTCCTAAGGTCAATGCTAGAGGTGTTTTATTTGAATAAGCCACAATTAACTATAAGGTCATGTTTTTTATACTGGGTACCCAAAAAAGGTGGATCTGTTACATTTGCACTACATATTATTACTTTGCATGCATATATTTTGGCTATTCTTTATCACACATACTCAAATTTGGTCTTATTTTGATGAGAAAGTATTTGGCCTTTATTTTAAAAAGAAAAATATAAACTACCATGGTTCTGTTAATTACAATAGTTCGTTAAACCTCATTAGTCAGGGGTGGAAGAGTATGTGGAGGAGGAGTATGCGGAGGAGGAGGAGTGCATATAGTTGAACAAGTATGGTGCAATATACATTGGGCAAACATAAAATGCACTTGTTTCACTCTTGGTACAATTCTATATTGAAAACATAACATTATTGAAGCATATTTGAATTAAAAATATAATTAGTTAATTAAGGGCGCACCACACCAAATATCTTTCTCATTGAAATACGTGTAAAAGTGCCATATTTCAAGATACCTTTTCTACCCTCCGGTTACATTTATTGCATACTTGTCACCTATGACCATTTTCAGTAACATCTCAACTTTAATTTAAGCCTTGTTTCATGAGCGGTTATTAAGCTAAATTTTCCGCTACAGACCTGCACACAGCGCCCTCACTTTTTCACGTTTTCTGGCATGCCTGTTCACTATTTAGGCAGGTGCTTACGCCCTGGGCACTATTTAGGTCGATAAATTAAAAAATATCGTATTTTATCATTGTAGGTCCAACGGATAGGTCCCACTTGTTCATTTAAATACAAACATACCATCCCCGGAGAAACAAATTGCCCGAAAACCACACATTAACAAATCTAGTCTTCGTGATTTTCCGGAACTACTGCAGGATTACACGAATTGCGCATTGATATGGTGTGGTGCTCTCTTAAGGAATCATTAATTAGCATTAAGAAGCTCAAAAAATTGTTAAGAAACGTAAGTTGGTCGCAGTCTGCAAATGTATGCAAACATTTGCCTGCACCAAACTGTCCATTTTAAAAGTATAGAAAGGTTGAGGTAACCTTTTGAATAAATAAATTTAACTATTGAATTAAAAATTTAAAAGAAGATATGTAATTAAACTCATGTATTCTGTATTGTCTGGATGTTAATTAGCACATTTTGTTAAATGCGTTTGTGTGGTGTTATTACTTGTTTTTAACTGTGTTACTAAATAAGTAAAAAACTGCTGGTTTTCATCAAGCTTGTAAACTCAGGAGAATTATTAAATTCTTAGGAATGCAACTGAAAAGTAAGTTGATACGATACTAGTGACTAGTTTGCCAATCAACATTGGATCACCCTATATGTTGAATACAACTTAAAACGATAACATTTTATAATTCAATCTTAAATCAGACTCTTGAAATTTGAATACTGGGTTCAAACATTATGGAAACTAACCTAATTTGTTCATTTGAATGTGCTTTGCACATCATGAAGGTGCAAGAAGGATGAATGCAATTGATTGTATGCCACTAAACATGTGCCATTGGGAAAATTTGAGTCACCCTGTAGTTAAAGTGCCCCTTTTTATTGAACATTATTTGAAACTCATACCACTTTAAGCATTTGCCACTTCAAATTGGAATGTAAAATCATGTTTCTGATGCAAATTTAAATTCATTCAATTTAATGATTTGTGGATAATCACGTATACCTAAATTAATGTTTTAAACACCCTATATGTTTAAAATTAAAATCAATCAATCTTTGTGTACATGTAATTGATGCATTTGTATTTGAAATCTACTTGAATTTTGTTAAAATACTAGTCTTTGTATGTATGTAGTAATAGAAGCATTTTTCCAGAACTAAATAAACACATTTTTAGACACCCTGTATGTAGAATTTCAGATTCATAATGAAATTTAATTTGCATATGTCTGGATGGGTATTTTATTAAACTACTTTAAATCTGTACTGAACTTTTCTCTCATCACTTCATATGCATAGTGGAAGTAATTATTGAAACCCTTCTTTTTTAGAAGATTTTGCTTGTTACACCCTGTACAATTTCGGGCCACCCTGTATAATCAACTTGGTTGTATGCTATTTGCATCCGTTACAGTATATGCTTTCAGAATATGTATACTTTTACCAACTTAAAATGTAAACTTTTTCAGATATAATGCATTAACTGAAAAAGGAACCTAATTTATGGAAAAAGGGACATGTAACACAAATTGTACCCAGTATAAAAAACATGACCATAAGCCTCTAACACCAGTATTTAATGAAAAAACAAAATAGAACACAATATATTTTCAATATGATGACCTGCTGTAATTCATTCCATAGAATGGATTGACTCACAAAATGAACATAGCCCTGTATCGCTTTATTGAGAAGATACCTTGCTTTGTTTATCTTTAATTATGATGCAAGCCATAGACAAGTTCCACCAGTCCCGCAAGAGTCGGCTTGAGCCGTCTTAGCCTAAATTACCCAGAATGCAGAGCGGGCCTCCTCTTGGGGACTGGTTCGATTACAGTTTTTTTCGTGGCGGAAAAAAAGTGTTGGGATTCGCACATTTTCGATCCGGGTACTTTCAGTATGGTCATGCAAATTAAACACGCAGGAATTAGTTGCAGACGAAAATTCAAAATGGGGATTTTCTTGTACTTACGATAGCCACAGTTCGGACTAAAATTGTAGCTTTACGCGAGTAAGCCTCGACATATGGTCCTCAGCCAAAATTTGATGCGATCAACCAAAATCAGTCGGAAGTCAGATATATTGACTTTGAGATTTAAACAGACAAACGATAGAATTTCTTTTTGTTTTTGTTTGTTTTGAAACCCCCTTAATTTGCTCATATCTTTGGAACTAAATTGTTTGTCCATTCTTAATGGGGTTTTCTGCAAAAATGTTGTATTGCACATGACCAATACATTCACGTAAAAAACTAAAAATGTGAGACTTTTTCGACTTCAGACACCACATATAGGCTAGCAACTCTTTGGATAACAAAATTTACATACCTCAATAGTTTTATCTTTTTCAGCAAGGGCATTTCTCATTTTGTTCAGAAGGGCTGCTTGTTCTTGTTCGGCCCGCACCAATGTGTCCTCAGCTCCCTGCAAGAAATCAGTTTAAATCAGTTTACATCATATCATTAGAGCACCATCAGTTGCCAGCTTCCAGACTGCAGTTCTACCAGCAGTGAGAGCTCTATAATAGCCCACTGTGACCCATCAACACCTGTAGCCAGTCTTGCTACTCTCGACTTGCACATCTTTGTTTATTGCACGCGGCACAACGGCACGACATGAATGATGTCTATCTTTGGACAAGCTGAGTGAAGCTTACTGGGATGTTAACATTGAAGATTGAAGATAGAGGGGAGAAAGATAACTTACATCCATGGCACCTAGAATGGGACAATTTCGACCATAATTGAAACATACTCTTTTGAGGTTTATTGGGTTTTTTACTCTCCATGTGTGGTGCAGTGGATAGAGCACTGGACTCATAATCCAAAGGTTGTGGGTTCATGACCCGCTGTGGTCAACATGTTGCGCTCTTGAGTAAGGCACTTTACTGCAAATACTTCTCTCTACTCAGGTGTATTTAAATGGGTACCGGCATTCTTCAATGCTGGGAAGGTGACAAATAGACTCGCTGTGAAGCCCCACATAGCAACATTATAAAAAGGAGTGAGTCTGGCCCAACACTTTGAAAGAGAGATAGGCATTCCGCTCCTGGGATAACAGGAACGACCACTTTTACCTTTTTTACTCTCTATCAATTTGGGTAGCTAGATAATAGACAGCTGTTAAAGAAGGTCAGAGGAGAATTGTTGTGCTCAATAATAAATATTTCATTCTTTATTTCAATTTATTTCTAATTTTCTTTCAAAGATTTGAAGAGGCAATGGAGGAGAAAACAAACCTAACTTTATGCACCTAACAAAGTTGACATTATTCTGTTTCTCCATTAATCCAGTTGAAATTTAGGAATATATTTATGGTTTCAATGGGTGATGTCCAATCTTCACCTCAATTTCCACAAGAGAAATATACACAGGATACAAACAGTTTGGGTTTGCAGATCACACACAAAATTTTCACTCAAATTCATAAATTCCAATGCATTTCTTGTATCAGATACCATGGGCAATGGTGCTAATAAACTAGTTATGTCCTAGATGGTCATCATTTCAATACTTGCCTGTATTTCCATTTCTTTTTCACTGAGTTCTTTCTGTAGCTCTTTCAGCATGTCATTCTTACTCGCCATCATTCTATTGTGTCTGTCATGCAAACTCTATGGACAAAATACAAGGAGGCAATATGGATGGTGAAAATCAAACACAAACAAATCCTTCAGAACATTTTATTTATGTATAAATAACAAATTAAGAGCAACACTTTCCACTGTGAAAAATGAAAAAAGGGATGAATGGTGTGACTCTTTGTCAATCTATCAGCTGTTCAAGATTCTGAATGATTGTGGAATTTAACTTTTCAGTATTGGCACTTTCATAGCCCAAGTGCCTTCTACGCAATGTTACACAATGTAACTCAAAAGTTAACATTCGCGAAAACTTCATGCCATGAATTTTGCTGATTTGTAAATGTTAAACTCAAAAAAGTCTGGTTTTAGAGTATTTTAAAGCCTAGATATCCTCGTTAAAATAATGCCTGTCACTTAGGCCAAACAAAGAAGATTGTCTGTCTTAGAACCCCGCCCGCATTGGAATGTGAAATGAGCTACAGCGCGCGTAGGTCTACGCACTGAGGCATTTTTTCCTCTTTTTTTATTTTTATTTTTCCTTATGATTTTTTAACAAAATATCTTTTTTAAAAGGTCTCTGTAAGCTTAGATTAGCACACAAAAAAAAAAAAAAAAAAAAGAAAAGAAAAATCGCATACCTCATAGCCTTTTTTCTAAAAAATGTTTTTTTAAAAATAAAATCGCACAGCACTTAGCTTTTTGCCAAATATGTTTCTGAGACAGACCTTCTTTGTTCGGCCTTAGATTGGAGTTTTGCCTCAAACATGTCCTTTTTGATATGACATGTCACATTGTAGGAATGCAAGAACGTCGTAACTGACATTTCGGTCATTTTGCAGGAGAAGCATTTGTGTGTTCAATTCTGTTAACGTTTGAATTAATTTTTGTTTTTATAAGCTTCAGTATTTGAGAACAAATAAATTAATTCTAATTTCAAGAATGGTAAAATGGCTTAAAATGTATGGATTTGTCTATATGTTCATAACTATAGTATATTTGGCCATCATGAGACAGTGACATAACTGTGTATTCTACGAATTGCAGCTCATAAAGCGAGCGCCTACTCGAGGCACTGGCATATACACACGAGCATTGAAAGACGGAAGATACATACACATGCATAAGGCTGCGCCTGTTAAGTTACGTCACTGTTCAGAGGAAGACAAATAGAGTATAATAACTCATTTTCGGCCAAAAATATCACTAACGACGTTCTTGCATGACATGTCTTAAGCGGATATATTTCGTGCAGGCATAAAGCACTTACCCTTATTTGTTTATCTTTTTCCTTGAGTGTACCTAGCAAATCATTGGTTTCCTTTTCTTTAGAGGCAGCCATCTGATTACGCTCAGCGATCATCTCCTGAAATCGCAAACAGCATTAAATGAGATTAAAATATAATAACTATTTTTTCCCGCCAAATTTATCTATTGTGTGTTGATCCTATTATAACAGTCCATTCCCTCTTATTAACTTTCAATACTTAAGGATTCTGTTCATAACTTTGAGTTTAAGGATGTTGTAATTCTTGACCAGGAGGACAAGTGGCACGAACGAGGAGTGAAAGAAAACATCTGGGAGAGGGTTGAGTGACATTCTTTGAACAAGACAGGACTACAATTTCAGCTATCATACACCTGGGACCGGGTACTTTGGGGTATTCCAAGCCGTTTTCATCTATATCAGTGGTTCCCAACCTATGGGGCGCGACCCCAGTTGGGGTCGCGACGCACTTTTTGTGGGGTCGCGGACTAGCCTAATTTAACAAAAAAATAAGATGTTATGTTTTTGTACTGTACTGTATAGTTATAGCAAATATCATGGTAGCACATTTCAAAAAGGTTAAAATTTGATCAAATTTGACCATTTTAGCATACAATTTTGGCGCGCTGCGCGCACATTTATCACCATATTAGGTATAATAAGACCAAATAATGCAATTTGCTTACCAAATTAGTTAAAATTAGACCAAATTTGACAGTTTTAGCGTAAAATGGCAAAACAAATTGCGCGCATTTTTCAATTCTTGCCCCCTCCCCCACCCAATTTATCATGCTGGTGCCGCCACTGGTGACTTTGTTCTGTGAGGGGTCGCGTTCTGATGCTGGTTTCTGAAATGGGGTCACCACCAGAAAAAGGTTGGGAACCACTGATCTATATCATGTGACCCATCATCATCAGCGGGTCAGTTGCCTAAAAAAGTAAGTTCCCGTATTAGTCTAACTTATCAATTTAACTATGTGAAATTCTTTTGGATGAAATCATGAAAACACCTTGAACTACCAAACTTAGAGATGATGCATAACTTTTTTCTCATACTTTGCCTCAAAATCAAATATAGGTAATCTCAACCAATGCCTGCCTCTTGGACAAACTTAATTGCCAAGCTAACCAAGCAATAATTTACCTGCATAAGTTGTTCTTTTTCTTTGATCCTGGCATTGAGTTGTTCTATAATCTCATCTCTATTGGGATTCAATGTGTTTGTTGCTGATAGGTTTAGATTCCTCTCTGCCAATGCATTTTGCAGTGACTCTATTGTTGCGTCCTTGTCCTTTAAGGTTTGCTGGTGATTGGCCTCTGCATCCTGTGTATCAAGGATAAGAAGTTGTACGCCCTTTGGTTTAGATCTTATTACTTTCCATCAAGAAGCAAAGAAAAGTTGACATTTGGAAGGTCAACTTAATGATTCCACATATGTGATGCAGCACATCAAAAAGGGGGTTGACTTTGCAGGTGAAGTCAATTTTGAGTTTAATATGTGTGCCTGCAAAGCATTTTCTAAGCTTCAAAATTGATCAAAGCATTCAGATTTTATGAGTGAAAATGTCTCCTAAATTCTTATTATTTTCTTTAGTTTGATTATAATGTTAGTCTTTCCTTGAATGAAATGTTTCCCCAATTCAATTAGGTGTGCCCAGATCGGTTTATTTTCAGGATCAGGGTTGGTAGCTCTGTCAATCTGTAGATTTATTTAATCTATCACTAACTTGCTGACCTTACCTTATTGGCTTTGGCTTGTGAACGAAGTGAATCCCTCAATTGCCTGTTCTGTGCATCTTTCTGCTGCAAAGCATCTTCCAGTTGCTGTTAGGAATAATGTTTAAATTCTTATTACTACAAAAATAGGGGAGGATTGTCAATAACCAATTAAAGCAGACATGCCAACCTCTGGGATCAGGAAACTGTATTCTGAAACCCCCAAACCTGTATTTTTCATTGAAAACCCGTATTTTTAAATAAGCTTACTTTTAGTCCGATTTTCTTCCCTGCATGACAACATATTAAATTTGCAAGTTATTCCTGGCAAAGAAGTTTCATAATTTTCATTATTCCAATTACTTTCTGGCGTATTTTGACTTTTTTCGCCGAAGAAAGTTTTAATTCATTATAAGTGTACATATCCACCAGTCATCAAGATTACCGTACATTCCCTGGCACTGTACTATTAATAGAGCGATGTATGAGGGCGGCACAGTCTCAGTCTAGTAATTGCGCACTTTACCATGTGCGATTTTTGGGTGGTACCAAAATTGTAATATACCACAATAGCGTAACATAACATACCGGGAATATATTTACTTTCTAGAAACGTTGTCGGGTGGATAATAGTCTTTACTTGCAGTCGTTTTGAAAGGGATTCTTTGCCTTGCAGTATGGAGGTCAATAATGGTTAAAAACATATTTTTTTGGAAAATCCCGTATGCCCGTATTTTTAATGAAATCCCGTACGAAATACGGGGAAAACGTACTAGTTGGCATGTTTGTTAAAGGTGGATGTTTCGATCACTTAAGCTTTTTTTGCCCATCAAGATATTTTGATATCAGAAGACACCCCATATTTTTCTCATTATTTCTGTAAAATGTTTGGCCAAAGATATGGTCCATTTAGACATAGGTCTAAATGCAGTGAATTACTGCCAAAGGTGGTTAACCACCCAGCTAGTTTGTGTACTATACTCAATGGGCAAATTTCATGTCACCACATGCTTCTAAAATAAGAACCATTGAAGTTATGCAACTCAAACTTTGGAATACAACTATTTGAACAGTGACCCTTCATAGAAAACATCAAGTTGAAAATCGGGCCAGCAATCCGAACACCTACAATATGGAGATTTAATCCAAAAATCAAATCATACTACAAACATTCCACATTATAATATACAGTTTATCTACCCTTGTGCCATGATGTCATTGCTTATTCCATTGATCCCAACTTCTTATTGTACATGACTGTTATACTATGCTCGAGTATGCATGCATATGTGAGCCATAAAACGAATCCCAGCAGTTCCGCATCAATACTGTGTTTATAGCCAGATTTATAATTGAACGAACAAATTCGTGGAGCATATCGCATGCATTGCATGAAGCGCGCAATCCATAGCGTGATAATTTCATGCTTGATCATCTTTGTGCTGCGTGCATATTGTTTGTTTAATTTTTAATCAGACTATAGTATACACTATAAGGCAAACAAAAAAATGTTGTGTTGCCCTCAAGTGCCAAAAATTTTAATTCGGGTCGGTCGGTCGGAAATCTTTTTTTCTTCTTTTTTCTCTCCAATTTTTATTATTTTTATTTTTTGGCTGAAATATATAGGGATTATGTCAAGACAAAATTGGTATGCCCATATGTCAATTTAACTAATGTTTCTAGTGTGACAATAGTCTAAAAAACATTTATTTAAGCTTATTTATTCATTTCAAGCAAGAAATAGTAACATTTAGACACTTTTAATCAAATTTAAATCTAAAAAAAAGAAAAAGAAAAATGCGACCCTAGTTTTTACGATTTTAGGGTCGGTCGCTGAGGGCAACACAACTATTTTTTGTTTGTTGGCCTAATGGTAAATATTCATAAAAGCGCGCAAATCTGCAAGATGATCATGGCACATGAAGAGCAACAAAACCAGCAGGAAACAAGATAAGGATTAAGAGGTCACATAATAAACAACATAAACACAAAAAAGATACAATCAAATAGACGTGTGAATTTCGAGGAGCATATGACCTTCCCTAGACAGAGATAGTTGAATGGAGTGTAGTAGAGACAATAAACAAGGTTGTCAATATCTACTTACATTAATCTTGTCATCTGCCCCAAGCAAATCACCGTTGATCTTTTCTAATTCTCTATCACGCTCTCGTAGCGCAACTCTCAGCTTTCTGATCTCCCCATCTTTTACTTCTGCTGTGTGGAATTTGTCTTCTATGGCATCCTATAGTTTTGGGTACACAATAAAAAAAGGTTTATTTATAGATACTATGTATTATCATACCACAAGTCAATTTAACAGAAACATCAGAGATATCACCATAACTCTGGAAATCCCCATACTAGGTGCATAAGTTTGTTTACATATGCACCTAGTATGGTCGCGATAGGAGCATATGCACATATATCTCAGTGTACTGCACAAAATGACACCCTGTTTTGTCGTGCACAGACTCTAGGTGTGTCAAGGCACACATAGTAGCTTGGTATGCCTATTTGCAATATTTTTCTCGTTTTCGGCAATTATAACGTCAAACGACATATTCTTTCAAATATTTAGAATGAGTAGTATGATAAATTTGGTTCAGCGTCAGTATGGTATGGAAAATTACTGTGCACCCAGTGTCAGTACTGGGTTTAGCCTTGGCTTACCTAGTATGATACTTCACGCATATACTAATTTCCTGTACCATACCTCTACTTCACTTAATAACTAAAAGTGTTTGAAGCAAGGAGATAAACATTTCTCTTTAATCACCTCTAATTCATCAAGCGCACAGCACAGCTAAGGATGATACTGACAATTTAAGGGGAAATAGTTTTGGCAATGTGCTTAAAAGTTTTAAAAAAACAACCCCAAAATGAGTTTAACATAGAAAATGCAGAGAGATTACTTAAATTGCCTGAATCAAAATATAAACATGACCATTCTCATGCTACCCTCCGTATACTTCAAAATTGAAAGACTCATATACAGACCACATGTGATAAGTTTCAAATTGTTTTTAAAAATCTGGTGTAATTCAACTATTCAATTAATCATGATAACACCACACTTACCTCAACCGCCTTATCGCGCTGTTTCAATCTCTCTCGTAAACTCTGTATGATAAGCTCTTTACCATCTCTTTCTTCCTACAAATAGAAATAGTTAAATCTGTGAGTCGTCCCTGTTTGAGTACTTTATTAAGGCCACTTAAAATCTAATTATTAGAAACTCGTAGCACTGGCCTGCGAAAAGTAAAGAGGGAGGGCGGTTTTTAATTTCTATTTTTTTACAAATTGATATATAAATAAGGTGGTTTTCATGCATTTATAATGTATAATGCCAGCATCTTTTAGCAGCATCAGGAAAATGGTGAAGCCATTTTTATATTTAAGTTTAGGTGGTATTAGACCCCTAGAGTTCTATAAATACACTTGAACGTGACTGTAGTTAATTAATACATAATTAGTATTAGACTTATCAACCATTAAGATTTCAGTATTAGAAACTCAATAACTTTTGAAAATTAAAAAACAAAAATTGACCTTATGCGAGATAGTGAGGAGGGAGGGCTACAAGAATCTAATTATTTTTTAAGTGGCCTAATCGTACATCCTCCTAAGGGCCAAGGCGATATGAAACACAAAATGGAAATGAGAGGTTTATTTTCTTTTATACACTGTAAATACAAGCCATTAATCCTTGACTGAGGGTAATGTGGTGATACAGAGAACAACTGAGAGATTTTTCTTGCTGCATGAAATATGAAGCAATTTAAATTGAACCGAGATAAGGCGACAACCAACCACCCCCAAAAAAACCCACCCCAACAACACAAAAACAAATAAAAAATCAACAACAAAAAACACACCAAAAAATCAACAAAAAAACACACAAAAACCCTGTTTTTTACGTGCCCAAATGACTCAATTTTTTAAATTTAAATCAAGATTTGTTTTGGGGTGTTTTTTTACAAATATTTATGAATTGTTTTGAAGATTTCGTCAATTGTTGACAATTTTACCATCATTTGACCCTATTTTTTATTTGACCTGATATTTTATAATTTAAATTATATTATTCCCTTGAAAGAAATTTAGAGTATAGACGGATCTATGATATGCTGTCTGCATGTGAAATTACTTAACCCCCTGAGAACTACCGGCCGATTGGTCAGAAAGATAGATACATCATTTATTGCACCAATCAGAGACAGTGTTAGAATAATTGTATCCCTGATAAAGATGGGAGTGAAATATTTTACAAGCTGCATTTTAATTGGCTATTCAAATGAGTATATATTGCAATACACCAATCAGAACCACTGTAAGATAGACCGGTAGTGCCCAGGGGGTTAAACTGCCACCTCTATAAAAGAATGTAAAAGACGTAATTAGGGAGAGAGAAATCCTGAAATGAAGATGAATAAAAAGTAACAAATGTTTTTGATCAACTAACATACAAAGCAGACCCTCGAGAATTAAGCTCCTTGATATAAAAAAAAGTTTAAAAGTACTAATGCTTTTTAATTACTATAGGTAGAAAACAAGAAGTATTGATGTGTATAAAAACTTGTTAAGGGTTAATGGGGGAGGTGGTTAGAGCTAATTTGAGTTGATATAAATTCAACAAACCCAATGAAATGTTATGAAATTAAAAAGAAAAGAAAAAAGGTATAAAGAGACTGAATCAGGAAGATATACCTTAGTTATGCACAATGATTTTTTAAGAGACAAAATGTGGATAACATCTTAGATATTATAATAGAGAATAATCTAAAGAAACGACGAATACTAGTGACATGAATTCTTCATATTAAATGCACCGTTTTGAAATAGGATATAGGAGTCAAAGATATCTTTGCCAAGTTCACTAATAATACCAGACTAAGACTAACCAGATGCATGGGCAGAATAATTGATAAATGGGCAAAGAGAGATACTTCCCATTTAAAATCGCGTCAACAACATTTCTCATTATAAGATTATATAGAGATCAGAAACAACTATTGTAAACGTGGACATTTTTGCAGTACATTAGTTTTCGTGCTTTTCACGCTCGAAGCAGCTACCGAATAAATAAAACACACAAATATATTTATTTTGTGTATAACACTATGTAATGAACTTTCAAATCAAATGTGAATTTACAAACAAGCGAAATGGCTGAAAATCGTAAAAAATGTAATCAAGCAAAAATATCCACTTTTAAAGTATGTTAAACAAAAAACAAAAATACACAAACAACAGATACAAAAATACACAAACAACAGATACACTATTTACTGAATAGATATTTTAAAAGAAACATCAAACATACAGAAATACTTATGCATGCATGCAATGATATGATGACAACATGATAACACATAATGAGACAACAAAGTGACAGAGTTTCCCAATGGGAAAGGGGGTTAATTATACAAAAGGCAGTGTGTGGCGTTGCCTCCGATGCAGTCATTGTCCTGGATATTGGACCACAAGTACACTTACATGTGTGGGTATGGTCCGTGCAAGTTCCATATACTCCTGAAAAGAGGTTACATAACATGCACAACAATTGTAAATCACTAAGTAAACGGTCATAATTTACACAAAATACCACTGCCAATTTATCTGAATCAAGGGTCTACGGCATTCAGTCAACATAGGTGCCTAGACGTTTGTGTCATATTTCTATATATAGAACCAATTCAATATTGTCACGAGAACACAATTTGATAAATTAATTAATAGGATGCATCATGCGTATAACATGCCTATATATTTACATGCATATCAGTCACACAAAAATGGTTTGTTTGCCCAAACCTAAAAGGAAATTAAATTGGAATACTGAACTTAATTTCACATTCAAGATTATTCATTTAATCATTGTACAATCATTATTGCCTCATTGTAAAAACCTGTTATTATTGAAAAGAGGGTCAATTGACCCTTCTGTCAAGTAAGTTGACAGTCCACACACTTAAATTTCCAACAGTTGAGTCAACAAACAACTTTTTTGCCTATGCAGCAATTCCTTACCTGAACCAGCCTATCTTTCTCTTCAACACTTTTTGTGAGAATTAGTATAGTTTGTTGTTTCTTTGAGAGCTGCTGCTGAGCCTCATCTAATAAGTCCTGTGGATATGTAATAGTAATATAATATCAAATAAATGAAGTCAAAAGTGGAAAATGCCATGATTATATATAATTTATTGTACACATTTTCGGCCATCGGCCTTCATCAGGTACAGTTGATTGAATAGTTTTGTTTACATTCTGCACCCAAATTCTTAAGAAGCCGAACCCCAAACAGACATGTGCTTTCATTTATTCATTTTGACTTCATTTATTTGATATTATTTAATGCAGACGCAGCTTCTCAGTAATATTATAAGCATTTTAGTGATGGGCATCGCCAGTATTTCTTTGTCTCCATATCACTAGAAAAATGTATCGCGATTTATGATAACGACGATAAAATAGGCAATCTCAAAACTTTTCATTTCACTAATTTTCGCCTTCACAAACCACTAATTTTTAGCTGATATTTTAAGTATCAGTGCTAGCAAGTAAAAACATCGCAAGTATGCCAAATTCAGCAATTATGAGGTTTTACTTGGTTTTTTCTTCGGGTCAAGTTTCCCTGTAGTAATTATCATCATGGAATTTTGCTGGTTGCCGTGAAGTGCTGCAAATCATACGCTTTCGCTATGGGTTTTCTGATTGTTCGCCATACACTGCAGCTAAGCGGCTTTTTATTTTATTTGTGTAGAGTGAATGGCTACTGGCGCAATGATTGGGACTCATATGCTGCGTGCGATGCATCGGAACATTTTTATTTTTTTTGAAGACTTGTTTCATATACCAAAATATTGTAGCTTCATAAATCATTATTGTGATCGTGACAATACATAGTTATCGCGATAAACGATAATACCATTATCGTGAACAAGCCTAAAACATGTGACTACTGTAAAAGCCAATATTTTCGCGTAAAGATATTTTCGCGCATTTTGATATCATAGATATTTCGTGAATTGTTTTTTTCGCGGGTGACCTTCTGGATGCACTGCATGAATGTTGAAAACATTATTTTCGCGCAAAAATTTCAGCTTTTACAGTATTTAGATATAATTGCCCTATGCCTAAACATCCAAGTTTTGTTACAAAGGGCTACAATTAAGAGAGTTACCTTGTAACAATACTATGCGAAAGAGTCAGTTATGTCTTGGAACAATTTCATCTTTAATCGTTTCTTGAAGTTTGTAAAATTTATAAAAAGGCGAACAATATCTATAAATTGAATGCGGAGAAGTTGCTGAATAGATTCATTATACATATATTCTGAAGTTTATATTGATTTTGGTTGTTAACAATTTTATTTGAAATTTCTCAAGATCATGTTTTTCCATCATTTTTGTATGAATTAGGTCAATATGTAATTTATATATACTGAGAAATGACAAAATCATGTTTTATATGATGATGCTGATGATATACTGACCTATTACTAAATGTCTGATGTTTGTTATGACTTGGAAGAGTAGATATTATTCAGAATTTTATCATCGTTTTCTGAGACCAAATTATATCTTTGTATAATTACCTGATAATGTTGCTCCACGGCCTCAGCTCTATTGCCTCCCTGAGCTTTAATCCCCTTAAGTTGATCCTTCAGTTCCTGTTACAATAGATTGTAATGAAGAAATGTATTCAAAATATTTGTTCAGATATCCTATATTTCATTTCATTTTTGACTCATTTTCCAGAGGATTTACAGCCCAGCTGTTGGAAACTTCTATCATATCTTGCAAAGTTTTGCCACAAAGAAATGGGCCATTTAAAACTGGAATCAGATCTAAGTAGCATTTCAGCTGCTTTGTGCAAATATAATACAATATGTAGGGATTAAATCATAGTTGAATGTGTGGCTGTATAGCAATCTAAAATGGGGTTTTACTATCAGAATGGAACATTTCACAAGGGCATCCAATTAAGGTGCTGAAAAACCCCACTGTTCTACGGCTAAACTGAAAAGATGAACTGATTGTCCCAAGTGCTCATGGGTTCCAGGTTAAGTCTAATAAATCACCGAGTGTCAAAGTTGTAAAAAATACTTTTAATATTATTACATAAATAATGTCGGTGAATACATGTATGCAATACTGCAGTCATACAAAATATTTGAAGGACTTGAATTTCCACCGACATGCTTTACCTAAAGATTTACACTACATCTAGTATAGAGACAAGTTGTTTTTGCAACAGGCTATCAGTACCCATATTTCTTAGCGGGCTTTTCAAACATGCAAGCCGTACAGGTGCAAGGGAGACAGACATAGTACACATTTTGTACATTCAAAATAATAAAAAATATTCAGGGTCGGCGATTTTTAGGCCTTATTTTCATAATCTCTGATGATACTGACCTTTATTGCAGCATCTTTGTCATCCAAGAGGTCACCCAACTGGTCATCAGCAGCTGACTTGTCCTGGCGTAACGCTGATAATTCTTGTGTCTTGCGGGCTATGGCCTTTTGTAAACGCTGTAAGGGGTATAAGGAAGATTGAAACAACTTGTATAACCATTTATCAGGAATGCAGTTGGAGGTAAAGTCAATGTGAGTTGTTTATATCAGTTAAAGTTCTGATCATTTTTTATGGGCTATGATTTTTTTTCTCACAAAATATAAAAATATTAAAATATCAAAATATCAAAATATTTTGATATCAGAAGAATTCCCCTTATTTTTCTCATTATGACTTTAAAATCTTAGGGCCAGAAATGTTCCATTTATAAATTATAGGCTAAAATGTAGTGAATTTCTGCCAACGGTGGGTAACCAACAGCCAGTTTGCATACTCAAACTCTATGGGCAAATTTCTTGTGACCTTATGCTTCTAAAATTAGAACCATTGGAGCTATGCAACTCAACTTTGGAATGTGACAATTATAAGGATGACCTTTCATGTAAAATAGAAAACATCAAGTTGACAATCGATCCAGCAATCAGAACTGATATTACAAGACGGTTGTAGAAGGATACCTGTCGCGTACTGGGAATCAGCAAAATTGTCTAACTAAAACTTGTAGCAGCAATTACCGTTTTACATACAGGGTATTCTGTTATATTGGAATGTGTGCATAGAACACAGGCTATAAACACATTGAACTGATGGACATGAATTGTACACAAAGCACACCATGTATGTTTACACACCATTTAACTCGTCTTGGTGAAAATGTCTGGTTAAATTGCAATTTTCACTGTGTAGACGTGTCTCAATTTATGCGGTTTTCTAGAAAATTTGATGATCATAACATGCAACAAGCATAAATTTATGAAGAATAATTATATAATGCACACATATAGCATCGGTACTAGTGAAAATAGTCAATAGTTTGTTCATAGAAGATGGGATTTCTAGGATATATTCACTGCACAAATACATTTGAGTGCCAGTGAATGTGTGCTCAAATGCTGTCCCTGTAAAGTGACCTCACTGTCCAGAGGAATCAAAATAGACTATAGCGCTTATCCTACCTCATTCTCCAATTGTTTCCTCTGAAGTCCCGCTTTATTTTCATCAAGTTTAGTCTCCATATCAGACATAGAAGCCTGGTATTGCTCCATACCCTATAGAAAAACACATATAAATTCAATATCAACGATATACAAGGTCAAAACTCCTTTAACACTGTCACGGCTGGCTGCCTACAAGCCCTTGCTTTGATTGGAGTTGATATAGATGGTAAAGATTCAACAGTTTTGGCTTTGAAAAGTAGCCCAATTAGTCTTGTCAAATGAAGATTTGTTTGACACTGCTATTATTGCTGCTTTATTTTATAAGGCAAAAACGAAGAGGGTCTGTCACATACATTTGGTAAAATCGTTATGTGATATGCATTTTTTTCTTCATTTTTTCTTTTAACAAAAATAGCTATGCTAAATGCGGACATTTTTTTGGCCCACTCCTTTCTGCACTTTCGGAGCCAACTTTTTTCGGACAACTGAAAAAAGGAGATGAAAAAAGCCCAACCGCATAGGGTTATGCAGCAAAAGTAACTGCACATACTTATGCATGCGGGATATGTGAGGCAGATTTTTTTTCTTGGCCTAAATCAAGTTTGAGTCACAATCTCTTTGACATTGTACAAAGTATGCACATGTATACCCACCTAAGCTTAACCTAACTGAATCGCACAGAGATGCAGTACCCTTGGGTATCAAGCATGCAAATTACATTTCCAAGGAATTTTAAATCAAACTATGATCAAATGGCTGGGTGCTTAGAAATACAACATTATTTGATACAATATTTATCATCATTCTCACTCTGTCATACCTCATACTTGTTTTTCTCAGCTTTGTGAACTGCCTCTCTGGCATTGGACAATGCTTTCTCTGTATCTTCTACTTGGCCACCCAGTTGTTTGATCTGTAAAGAAACAAAACAACCAGATCACTAAATTAGCTTATGATTAAATATATTATCTCTGTTTTGCCAAGACATTGTATATACATCCGGCACTTCAGCATATGTAAAGTGATACATCCTATGTATAACCTTTGGGGAGTCTGCTCTAAACATGTTCAAGGGCCCAAAACACATATATAAACACCTTGCAAAGTGCTCTTGCCCCTGAACATGTATAAAGCAACACTTCCTCCGTTGGGCAATTTTACTTAATACATGCTGAAGGGCGAAAAAACATACATGGTTTTGACTGAACAGCCACGATATGCTTGAATTTCTCTCAAATGCAATAAAATTCAGAGATATATCCTGCTTATGGTACTTGATTGTCCATTTTGAAGAGGGCCATTTCAAACGAAAAATTGATGGACAAATTGACAACACAAATTACAAATTACATTAAACGAAAGAGTATAATTATACACAATGCAGTACACTAAAAAATTGGAAAAGCGCTGTATTAAAACTGACATTTATTTTTCATTAATTTTAAATTAGAACGAACTACACCCTTGACTTCAATTTAGCATAACCTGTTTCATCTTCATGTTAAATGAGTCTTACCTCTTTATCTTTATTCCTGATCATCTCTGTCAATCCTTGGATTGCTTTGTCCCTCTTCATAGCATTATTTTCTTGGGCTTTTAGAGCTGTTTCTTTGGCAGTAACATCTGCACCCACATTCTACAGTGACAAAAAAATTAAAAGTCAAGATCAACACATATTTAATGGTATGCAACTAAAGTCATCATTATCAATTACCGTAAAGTGGTAACACATTTTAAATATCCTAGATTTGAATATTCTATTCTTACGCACAGGAAGGAGCCAGTAAAAAGGAATACAAATTAACTCTTAGAAAGATATTTCAATGTAAAAATAAATCACTTAGGACACATTTCAAGTCAAAATAAAAATAGGTGAGTGTTGCCTATGCTCGTTTTTCTTATGAATTTGTATCTATAACTGGGTCTGAGCCATCTCATAGTGGTATTGGTCATTGTGGGGATTCTTTTTCAGAAAGAAAAATCCAAAATGATTTTAAATATTTAATTTCCAGTTCATACCTCACTGATATTCATTGTAAATACTTTTGTCAACTCACCTGTAGTCCTTGATTTGCCTTTTGTAGTTCATTCTCTAGCTCCTTTGAAAAGAAAACAAAAATTACAACATCAAATACAGTTTGGTGCTAAAAGATACTATAACAGTTTATATAGACAATGTCACAATGACTAGTGGCCTTGGTATATGTCTCTGTCCGTATTAGCTGAATGCATTCACTGAATGAAGTAAATAAATATATTTCTAGATGATAAAAGTAAGCACTAATTGAAATCAAAGGAAAAATTAGAAATTGTTAGGTAAATCAAGAATTATACAATGTGACATACTATTATGCAGCAATATATTTAACACTTTTCAAATGGGCAGTCGTCTGCAGGCGACAGTTCCAAAATTTCACAACATATTTCAAAAATGTCAAAATTATTGAACTTCATCACGATATATTTGGAATCACCATGATTTAAAATAATAAAGTTTTCTGCCGTGAATGCAAGGAAAACTAAGTTGTTGACAGGAAATTGAGCCTTGCCTGTTAACCCCCGACAGAGGTTACTTCCGGTCACGAGGATTTTTTTCCCGCCATCATTTTGTCTCGGGGTTCACACCGCACCATTTCGTGCATTCTGTCTTGCGACTGCAACCGCAACACACTTGCTCAGAGGAGTATAAAGCAGTTACAAGCTACCACTACCATTTTTTGTGTCCTGTCTCAAGTTCATCTGACAACAAGTACAAACATGGCTAATATTGGTTCAGTAATTCTTGAGATGGACTTTGAAAATAGGAAAGATTTCTGAAATATCTGTTTTGTAAATGGTAAAACTAATAGCCGCATGGAAAGTGTAAAAGGTAATATTTACAGGTACTGTAACTTGATCAAACAAATTATTGATAGTTAACTCAAATTATTACCTTAATCATTTTATCTTGATCTTCAAGCTGCTGAGTCATTGCATCACAACCTGTTTGTGCATCTTTCAACCTATTCTCCTGTTCCTGATAGGCTTTCTGGAAACAGAAGGGAAACAATCAATTAAATTATGTAGACTGGGTCCCAACGTCCCTCAATTTGGCCGCCATTTTTTAATAATGGTGAACCAAAACGAGGGACTGGGAAACAAACATGGCAAAAAAGTGTGCAGCTACTCATGGAATTACACGAATACTGAGCATGCCCATTTGTGCCCAGCAACAACAGAAACAAATCAATCAAATCAATCAATCAATCTTTATTTCCATATAAAAAAATAATACATCAAATCACAATCACATACATATAAAAAACACAATATGGAGGAGTAGACTGGAAAGCCAATGAGGCCCGTTTATGGTCTACCCCTTAAAACAAGCAGTACATAAACAAACATTTTATACTACAATAAACAATAAGAAACCCACAACACCATTATACAAGACAGAACAAGGACGGGCTCAAATACAAGAGATTACTCGTAATTTTGGATAAGGTTTTGCTTTAACTGGGTTCGGAAATGCTTTAACGATTTGGATTGTTTCATGTTTTCGGGAAGTGAATTCCAGAGAATTGGACCATTGGTTCGAATAGCACGGTCGGGGAAAGTCTTTTTGTTATTTGTCATGTTAAAATCACTGCCATGTCTTGTTGGGTAGTTGTGAACATCTGAACGCTTTGAAAAGAAGGTTTTAAAAGCTCTGGGTAGATCATTTATGGAATATTTAAACATGAATACCCCAAGTTCCATTGTGTACATATCGGTTATTGTAAGAAAATTATACTTAGCAAATAAAGGTGCTGTGTGACTCCTATAGTGACTATTAGAGATGGTTCTAATTGCCCATTTTTGCAGTTTAACAAGTTTGTCTAGATATGATTTACAAGTTTTGCCCCATATAAGTATTCCATAGCTGAGATAAGGTAAAATTAAAGTACAATATAACGAGTGTAATATACGTGCTGGAATAGAATGCTTAAGTTTGTTCATGACACCAATATTTCTTGAAACTGTTTTCGATATGCAATCAATGTGGTTTTTCCATGTAAGACATTCGTCAATTAATACGCCTAAAAACTTAGTACATTTTACTCTTTCTAGTGTAATATTATTTAAAGTAACATTAAAATCTTCTCGCATTTTTGTTGATGTCATATGAGGTGTACCTAAAATCATATAATTCGTTTTGCTAGCATTAACTGATAATTTGTTGGCTTTAAACCAATTGCTTACTTCATTCAAATCTTCATTTATTACATTTATTTTGCTATTGATGTCCTTGTGTGAGTAAAGAATAGTAGTGTCATCAGCAAACAATATGAAATCAAGTACATTTGAAGTATATGTTATATCATTAACATACAATATGAAAAGCAAAGGGCCCAATATGGATCCCTGTGGAACACCACATACAATATTTTTAAAGTCAGAATTACAGTTATCATAAGAAACACTTTGAGTTCTATTGCTTAAGTAGCTCTCAAACCATTCAAGTACTACACCACGAAATCCATAATGTTCCAATTTATGAAGAAGTATTTTATGATCAATAGTATCAAATGCTTTTGATAAATCTAAGAATATTCCTATTGTAGTTTCATTATTTTCGACGGCAGTGTTGATTTTATCTACCAGTTGAGCAATAGCCATGTAGGTTGAATGTTTGGAGCGAAAACCAAATTGTTTTTCATTAAGGATTTCGTGAGTATTTATGAAGTCAATGCATCTGTTAAATACAAGTCTCTCGAGAATTTTGGAGAAACATGGTAAAAGCGAAACTGGACGATAGTTTGAGAACATTTCATGATCAGCCTTTTTGTAAATTGGAATTACTTTTGCTGTTTTAAATTTATCTGGAACTATACCTGTTAACAATGATAAATTAAAAATACTTGTAAGTGGCCGAGCAATTTCATTGCTCACTTTTTTGATAATGAAATTTCCAATATTGTCGTTACCAGCACTTTTATTTGGGTTAAATTTGTCAATTATCTTTATAATATCTATATCAACAATTGGTTTCATATACATACAACTAGAATTCATGTCATGAAGATATTCGTGATAGTTTTTGCCTGTGTTTTGAATATCTGATGCTAATTTAGGGCCTACGTTGACAAAGAAGTCATTAAAATGGTTAGAGATATCCTGAGAATTAGTAACGATGTTACCACTAACGTCTTTAAATTTACACTGTGATTTCTGTTTTCGACCTTTACCAATAATACCATTTATGTCTTTCCACGTTTGTTTCATGTCATTTTTAGATTTTTCAAATTTCGTAAAGAAATGCATCCGTTTAGATTTTCGTAAAAGCATATTCAACTTGTTTTTATAGGTTTTGAACTTTTGTAAATTACCATCAGATGAAACCTTGAGGTATTGTCTATACAACTTATTTTTCTTATTGATGCTTTTAAGCAGACCTTTGGTAATCCATGGTGATATAGGGTCTTTTTTTCTCGTGAAAGTACATTTTTTGAGCGGTACACATTCATCATATATTGTACTAAAAGTATCAACAAGTTTATCATAATCATCATTAACATCATTATTGTCAAGAATTTCATTCCATTTAACGTTTGATAACTTTTGTTTTAGATAACTTACATTGCCATCACTATGATTCCTTTTATAAACAAACTTTTTGTTACACTTTTTCGGATTTACAATATCTAGATTGGTTGATAAAATGGTTGGAAAATGATCACTGATGTCAGTAACTAATATAGATGTTTGAATCAGTACAATATAGATGTTTGAATCAGTACAATATAGATGTTTGAATCAGTACAATATCTAGATTGGTTGATAAAATGGTTGGAAAATGATCACTGATGTCAGTAACTAATATAGATGTTTAAATCCTGATTGGTTCAATTCAAATTGCAGTGTGTCGAATGATCTTCACGTCGCACCATGGGAGGTAAACTGTGTGCGATGCACTGTGGGATGATGGTGCATGAATTAGCTCATGTTTATCATGCACACACCAATGTTATAGATAAATAGAATTATCCTTTTCAGTTTCCATGATGGTGATGTCATTCTTTGTACCCTCTAAAGAAGCAATTACATAGACTTCTGTGATCTGTCTCTGCAAAGTGAAGACACTGCCTTGAGAAACCAAAATGAACATAAAGCTACTCTACCTGTAAAGGTTCCTGCTTGGCAATCTGATCTTGTTCTTTGTCCAACGCAGCTTTCAACTTCTGCAAAATGTATCAAAAAATGTGTTAAATAGATTATACTGCAGTGGAACCTCATTAACACAAAGTTGCGAGGGACTCACATTTTTCGTTTGTTTTAACAGGAATTTGTGTTATCAGGTCATATGATGATGTAAGCTTGGGACTTACAAAACACTTGTGTTATCAGGAGTTCTTTGTTAAGATAGATTGTGCTAACTGTTGTTAAGTGCTGTAAAGTGAAAATTTCTGTGCTACATTTATTTTCAAGCCAAAATAAAAATGTGCGAATATATTCATTTTTTGTATGTAGGTCTATGCAAGGAAACTCACAAAATGTACATAGCGTGAAAAGTTACATGCATAAAGATTTCCACTTTCACAGTATTTGATAAAACAAATAATTCTGATATAGCTTATGGGTGTGCAGAACTAGAAATTTAAAGAATCCAATTGGATTTTAAGAGACTTTAATTAAGAAGAAATGTGAAGTTTGAAATTGATGGCTATCATATTAAAAGAACACCACATTTTGATGGGTTGCAGTAAGACTTCCAATGTAAGAATATGAACCTGGCTTTCACATCACTTGACTTTGTGTCATTTACGGAGCCAGGGGAGTAATACCAAACAAACAAACAATCAAGAAATAACTGACCTCATTTTCTTGGCATGCCCCTTCCAGTTGACCCTGCAACAGCTTCACTGAGTCCTCCCGCTCCTCTTTCAGTTTCATAACTTCGTCATCTTTATCTCCGAGTACCTTTTCCAAATCATTTATTCTGCAATAAGAGATTAAAATGTTCACGGTGGAGTTAACACCCATAAAGAAGCATTGTTAACTCCCTGAGTCTGGTATCGTAAGCACAGATATCAATTATCATAAAGTTACACACATAGGGCTCCAATTGGTGCTTCATTTGCTTAATAATTACTTTCCAAATCATCCTGTTTGCTCCCACTTTAATATGAATTGTGTGATGCTCTTGTCTTGTTTGCATACAGATGAGCAGCAAATAAGCCTGAAATTAATCAAAAGACGATCATGATTTTCTTTCTGCTTTCTGAATAAAGTTGTTGCTAGTCTTGTACCTCACTGGGCCAAATGTTGCCTACAAGGGTTTTCTTGATTTGAAGGTTTTAAGGGAAACATATATCTTGGTTTGAACAATTCTGTGAATCCATTACAAATACTTGTGAGAGTGGATTCTTTGGTGCTCGATGCAATTCTAATCCTGTACGTAACACTTTTCACGCGGCTATTGGATTTACCATAAATACAAAACAGATTTTTTTTTTAGAAACCTTCAACAACTTTCAAGGTCCATCTCAAGGATTACTGAACCAATACTAGACATGTCTGTTCTTATTTCAATGCATTTCTCAAGGTGATTCAAAATAATATGTTAATGAAATTTAATAAAATTGACATTTTTGAAACATTTTGTGAAATTTTGGAATGTCGTCTGCAGACGCCTGGCGCATAGAAAGTGATAACAATTTTTACAAAATTGATGAAAATCAGAATGCATGCTTTTAAGAGCGCTGCGGTCAAACAAAATTAGTCGGAAGTAGGATATATTGATTTTAAAATAAAAACCATACACAGGATAGAAATTCTTTTGATTTCCATTGTTTTAAAAACCTTTCAATAGCCCATATCTTTGGAATTAAGTGTCCGTTTGTAATGGGTTTTATTGGCAAAATGCAGCTTTGAAAATATCTTATACAATCAAGTAAACACGCAATATAAAAAAATGTACGACCTCATCATGGACTCATTTTGCTTGATCACATCACAATTAGTCTTGATCATTGTTTTCATTAGATTTACTTACTTTGTTTGTTGCTGGGTGCTTTGCAGCCGAGAGTCTGTATCATCATGTACAGGGGAAGGATCATGGTGCTCTTGCTGGGCTACATTCAAATCCTTCTGCATCTGTTTCATGGCTTCATTAAGATCTCTTATTTCCTGCAATAAAGAGTACAATATACAATCTAAACAAATATTGTTTAAACGTTGCCAGTCAAGTATATCACAGAAAAGGTATTACGATAAAATAAAAACATATCTTTCTGCATCTGTTTCATGGCCTCATTAAGATTTTGTATTTCCTGCAATAAAGAGTATGAACATGTTATAATTAACCCGATCAAAATCTTAACACATATACTTGGAATGTGTGGTCAACACATCAGTAAATGGGAATTTGTTCCATTCAATTATTAGACAACTGTGCATAAAGCCAAAATAATTGTGACCCATTAAATGAATTCAGAACAGATTCTACACAAATTTGTTTAAACGTTGCCAGTCAAGTATATCAAGAAAAAGTATTAAGATAAAATAAAAACATATCTTTCTGCATCTGTTTCATGGCTTCATTAAGGTCTCATATTTCCTGCAATTAGGAGTATGAAAGTTTTATTAACCTAATCAAAATCTTTACACATACTTGGTATATGTGGTCAACACATCAGTAAATGGGAATTTGTTCAATTCAATTATTAGACAACTATGTAAAGGACCAAAACATTACACAAACTGGTCAGGTGGTTAACCACGTTTGGCAGTAATTCACTGCATTCTGGCCTATAACATCTAAATGGAACATATCTTGCGCCTAAGATTTCATAGAAATAATGAGCAAAATATGGGTTTTCTTTATATTAACGTTGCAAGTCAAGTATATCACAGAATAAGGTATTAAGATAAAATAAAAATTAAGCTGGCATTCACAAAACTTTAAAGGGAATTCATACACAACACTATACAAATCATAATTTACAATTTGAGCATAATTTTGATATAGATGTAATAACGAATAAAAACATGTAAACAAGTTGCTAACACCCGCATTGATAATCAGCGAACCTGCGATGCCTGAACAACAAATCAAAACAAAGCATGTTGTGCGCGCATTGAACGGCGCACACGCGGAGTGCATTAAGCGCATTGAACGGCACACGTGTAGTGCATTAGTCCCTTTCAATGCACTCCGCGTATTTGTATTTCTTGCTTTCTGATTGGTTTGCAACTTTTACGAGTGTTTGCATTTGATTCATTGTTCAGGCAGCCCACAGGTTCGCCTATTTTGACTGCGGTTATTAGCAAACTTGTTAACATGTTTTTATTTGTGATTAAAGAGATTTAAAAGTATCCTCAGAATTGTGAGTTTTGATTTGTATAGTGCCCTGTATGAATTAGGTCAATACATACATGCATGTATATGTTTTGTTTCTCAAAAAATTAGACAAATCAAAGCACTTGGGCAAATGTTGATATGCTCACAAAAGCACTCCCCTGTGGAGTCGTGCCATTATTCACATATCAACATCACCTATTTTTTAGAATACCAACTTCTTTAGTATGTTCAGCTTCTCCTTGTAGTCTATTAGCACTGCCCTTGTGGGGTCGGGCCATTATTCACGCATCAACATCACCTTTTTTAGAATACCCACCTTTTTAGACTGTTCAGCTTCTCCCTGTAGGCGCTCTCGCAACTGTTCTAAAGCTTTTCTGTTTTCTTCTTTCAGTTTTTCAGATATGGCTTCTTTTTCTTGTACCAAACTCTCCACGGCATTCCTACATGTAACAAGCAATGACAAATTGTTTATAATAAACCTGGACTCTTAACAGAGCTGAATGTTTTATTGTGTCAATCTAAGCCCTATCCCTCATACTAGTCAAATCAAGGAAGGGTTAATGTTTTGATTTGAACCGGGGTCCACCAGCCAGCATGGGAGACCGTGCCCTAGTCCACTTTGCAGAGCACTGCTCCCAAAATCAACTTTTCCATATGCATTTATCAACCACCGTGATCACCCAGGTTTTAGTTTTCAAACGGGGTTCAGTTATTTTCAGTACAGACTGCCTTTTTTACAAATAAGACTCAGACAAAAAATAATTTGTTATGCGATCTGTGAAAACCTGCCACATGGTGGCATTTTTCATATTGGAGATATTTATATCATAAGGAAGCTAAAACTGTGCTGATTACAGAACTGTTTCGATCATTTTCCTATGATCACTACAAAAATAAGTTATGAGTGTATGATGATTGTGATGTCATAAAAATCTACAAAACAAGAAATCATGAAAACAGGCAAAAAAAGATACATAATGCAATAGAATAACATTATAAGGTTAAAAATAAAAGTGACTTAAGTAAGTTTTTGAAGGTGAAATTTCATGAAAGATGATGACACAAAGTATTGGAATTCAATTTTCTTCTAAAATCTAAAAATGTTTTTACATTTCTTTTAATTTTACCCATAATTCCTAGTTTACAGTTTTTCACAGATCGCAACACATTTGTTTGATAGAAACACTTACGAGGCTTTCACTAGCAGTAGCTGCTTGTCCATCAAGTCTTTCTTTAAACTCTCCACTTCCACTTTGAGTTCAATATTCTGAAACAAAAATAACGTCAATATTGCATCGAATGACACACATATTTCTCTGGCATTGTCATAACCTGGGACCAATCACATAAAATTACAATGTTTAGAAATACTGTAAAACCGCTAAATTTCGTTGATTTTGTGAGGGATGTGGATTCGTGAAATTAAATACACACGAGACTGAAATTTCGCATTGAATGTAACAGTACAATTTCCAGATTTGCAAAATGAAATGCCCGCTAAAATAGTAGTAATTCAAAATTTGCAAAATAAAGTAGCTGCAAAATTATAGTGTTTTACAGTACTTTATGTAGTCACACAATCATGGGTGTGTCAAATTGGTGATATTACCTACAATTGCGCATGTGCCTCATATGTGACCCGTCACATCAAAATGGACATGTTGGAGGCCCAAGTCAAATCTGAGTCATTGGTAGAACTTGAAAGAGCATATTTTAAGCTTTGAAATGACACCATACTGAAGGTTATGTACTAATGGGACTTTGTAATCACAAGATATGATTTGAAGAAGCATATTTGTTTCTATTATTTTCTTTATATTTCACCAAATATATTGGCCTCTATCTCAAAACTGCCGACAACATGTCCTTTCGACGCGACTGGTCACATATGAGTGAGGGAGACTAGAAGTCATGTTTGGGGTAAAATGTTCTGGGGGGGGGGATAAATAATAGTCAAACTGTGAATATTCAATTTACCCGTTGCCAAGAGGTAGTCTGCTCATTACAAGCCACATATTCAAACCTCATTATTTCACTGTAATATCCTACTGACACTAAAGTATAGGCTTTGTATTTGTCATCTACAAAAAATGAAATTCATGAACATGCAGCGCACTTACCGTTTTAATGTCATCGTTTTCTTCAAAGTGTGGCTGCAGCCGCTCTTCCATGAAGTATATTCTTAGTTTCAGGCTGAAATTTTCCTTCTTCAAGTCTGAAATTTGCTGTGAAAATAAAATGTAATGAGAGGGTTTCAGGTTTAAGGATTTGCAATACAATTCACCAGAGTCAAATTTGATGAATAAATCCAGTTTGTGAATGATTGAACTGTTGAAAAGACCCTGGTCTACCCTCTGGCTTCTAGCTGTAACCATATGCACATACCGTAATCAAGCCCTCAAATTGGTTTTGTTCTCTTGATTGCAGCTCACATTTCATAATCTATACCAGTCAGCTAGTGGCACAGTTTTACTGATATAAACCAGGATTGATTTTGCATCACTTACTTGTGTCTTTAGTGATACATGTCCAGTTTAAAGGTTCGTTCACACTTGCCGTGCGATGTGGTGCGGCAACCCCTCTTCCGCCGCAGTGTATGACAATTCATTGCAGGTCATGCTGGGTCAACGAAGGTCACCGCGTGGTAAAATACTTGGAAGGAAAACATCAGCATGCCGCAATAGCAGTTGAATATTGTTTAATTTCATTGCGATAACGCACCGCAACGGGCAGGGTGATAAATAACGTCTATAGGCCTACTCTGTTTGGCCATCTCGAGACAGTGACGCACGCGTGTCTATCTTCCGCCTTTGAACTCTCGTGTTTGTACGCCAGCGCCGCGAGTATACGCGCGCGTTATGTGATGCAATTAGTAGAATACGCGGTTACGTCACTGTCTCGAGATGGCCAAATAGAGTATAGTGTGAACGGAGCTTAACACTGGTGATCCCTAGAGACTGACCATGATGTGGACATTTACGTCCGGTTTACAAATGTTCAACCAAAGAGCAATTACTTGTTCGTAAATTGTTAATCAACCAGTTATTGACTAAAGCTTATACACTTTACTTGGAAAGAAGATACACTGGTAGATTTACGATCTGACACGCCTGAGGATGGAGGACTGGACACTTTTGGCAATTTGGATTAATTGCTTGGCCATAACTTAATGATTTCAATTGTCCCGGGCAAACATGTGCACTCATAGCATAGACAGTCCTAGTCCATACATGGTTGGTTGTTTACTTACTTGTTCCAAGTCTTTCATTGTGTGAGCTCTAATTGGTGACATGCGGCCACTACCAACTTTCTGAATTGCTGTAATAAGAAAAGCAATGCATTATTTAATTAGTTAATTACCAGAGTAGATTTAGAATGTATCAATCAAGGTCTTAGCCAGAGACCCGTCCACCCGTCATCTGGACGGGCAGATTACTCCCAGGACGGGCAGATTTAAGGAATTTAACAGATAATGTGATCTTCTAAAAATAGTTGTTGTAAGAGTTTAGTGAACTTGATACTAGTTCTGGCTGACAAATCAAGGCTAAAGCAGCACATATTTTAACCTTGTGACCCCATAGAGGTGGCAAACAGGTTGATTTATATTTTAGGGTCAAGTTCTGAACAGGCTTTTCTGATAAATTGGACGGGCAGTTGCTGAACTCTGGCTAAAACCCTGATATCAATGCTAATTGTTTAATATTGACATGCTAAAATTGATCAAAGCCGTTATGACAAGTTTTGAGGTGAGGTTTCCTATCTTAAGAAGATATCAAACCATTTTTGTCTTTTAGATAACATCCATTGTACAGACTGCTATCCACTATTGTACAGCAAAGTTATATTGCGAAACTGCCATCATCATTTGATGATGTTAGTGGCAAAGATTCCTTCGAACTAACATTTTGAAAACTTACTAGTTTTAATAGTCAATTATCAACTACCGTTTCTAAAGAAATTGAACTAAGGGCTAACACTACTGTAAAAATGGTAATTTTTGCGCGGTTACATTTTTCGCGCTTTGCCGCATTTCAGCCATAATTACCTAGACTTACCTGTATGGGCATAATTCTGTTACAAAAATTAATATGTTGTGTTTTATATTTTGGCGGTAGCTGCTTGGAGCGCAAAAAGCGCAAGAATTAATGTAAGCATGAACATTTCCATGTATACAGTATAACATTAGATTTTATGTTTTACATCGTCTCAAAGATATTCTAGTAAAAACAGAATATCTTTGATTTGCTCAAGCGATAAGTAGTTATTAAATGCCGTACACGTAATAAAGCTATGTTTACCTGGCATACTTCCATCAGCAAAGTGATCTGCCAGCTCAAAGTTGGCTGCTGTAATAGCATGTCCTGTGCTACTCACATCTGGCAGTTGCGAAAGATTTGTACTGTGTGGTAAAAATATATGTAAATTTACATTGTTAACACATTTCAGGTTGGGTAGATTGTGAAGGTTATGTAAACAGCTCAACAAAAGAAGTTCATGCACTTTGTTTATGCCCTTTGTTCATGCACTTTGTTTATGTTTATAATGTGACTTCCGATTGTTCTGACCAAACAGGCTAAATAGACATTTGGATGAATCATTTTAAGACAATCTGTGACGTTTCCAAATTCACATTTTCAAAACACAACACGGAGAGAAAATGCTGTGAATGGCATTGAAATATTTTAATTCAGAGTAAAATTGATGCGTTTCGAAGTGTAAAATTTGTGACAAATTTTAGCACCGAAAAATCTACCAACTCAAAACACATGGCCGTATAATGTTACCAAGAGGTGATAAAACCCCAAGGACCAAGTACGGAGCCCTGAGGAGCTCCAGTGTCTAATTTACATTTATCAGAGTAAACCCCATCTATTTGAACTCCTCCCCTGCAACCCTTGACTAATTATGTTTAATTTATAGCTGTAGTAATTAATTGGTATGCATATTTGATATTATTTTTCTTTATTATACTGATAGAGGGATACTTGGGCTTTCATATAAGCCCAAATTTGCATCTGCTATGCTTATAACAGCACTTTAATTAGAACCAATAACAAATGTTACAGAAAATGTGCATATTCCACCTTTTTTGGGTGCACAACTTCAAAAATGCAACCACCTGCAAGAACTGGGCTGTGCGCGCTTCACGTGATGTACGCAATACGCTGCTTCAAAGTGTTCATTCAATTATAAATCCGACTATAGGCTTAGTTAGTCTAAGACTTAAAGTTAGTAGTTAGTCTCCTCAGCAGTCATGTAGAAACACAACATTGTTAAATTTGTTAACACTGAGAAAATTATTCATCTGTTTTATTACAAAATGTAACACTTGCGCTGGGCAATCCTGTATTTTAGGGGGTTAAATTTAATCTGACGGAAATAAACCGTATACTTCATGAATAAAAGGTATATTATGTGATCTTTCCAGGGAACGCTCTCAACATCGCAAAAAAAATTGAAAGCAAATTTTCTTGCAGATTTACATTTCTGATCATAAATCGGACATACATTCCAAGTTACAGGGCGATACGATTCTTAATTACTTCAAAATCATGGTTTTAGAGTGAAAATAAACTGTCGGATGTCTATTTTTTTCCGACAACTTATTTTACTCTGTCTAAATTCCCTCTAAAACCATGAATTTGAGGTAATTAGGAATCGTATCGCTCTGTAACTTGGAATATATTTATGATTTATGATCAGAAATGTAAATCTGCAAGAAAATCTACTTTCTAAAATAAATCATGAATAGAGGGCGCTCTCTGGAAAAGATCACATGATATGCCTTTAACTGTACACACCGTCAACTCAATAGTTAGGGATGTTCATATCATTGACTATACCTAACTTCATGTACCAATTGCTTGCAATTGGTACATGACATCGGTCCTGCTGCACAAGCTTATGGTGGTTATTTCTACGGCCGGAAAATCATTACGCTTTTATACCGTGAACAGCTACGTGTTTAAAAATATGTTTCATAGTAGTACAATATATAACAGTTCTCAATAAAGTTACCTTATTTCACAAAATATGAAGTGAATTCGGTGAAATTTCCCTCGTTTTGTGTGTCAATTGTGTGACCATGTATAAATAGCGAGTTTAACCCATTGTTAACGGGCGGCGCCTGACGATTTTGTGAATTAATTTGTTTACATACGTCAGAATTGCCATCACTTGCAATGAACTGGCAACCCTCGAGACGTGGGCACGCACTAAAATCATTAACTTCGGAATATCTGTTGGGCTCTTTTAGGTCATAAAACAGCACAGGGAAAAGAAGTTATTATTTTATTATTTGTTGGCTCGTCTTAAGTGTTTCTGCCATTGACACGATTTGACACCTATGGTTATGTTTAAAGGTTTATTCAGAGTGATGTATTGGAGGCTGCGCCCATTATTAATTTCCACATTTTACAATTATTATTGTGTGTATTCTGTTGTGTGTATGCGTATCACTTAGAGATTTCATAAATACTTCTGTGGGGCCATGGGGGTGGTTGGAAAAAATTGAGCCAGTGGACTTCTTTTTTTCTTCTTGAACCCCCCCCCCCCCCCCCCCCCCCCCCCCCCCGGGTGTTTTTTCTTGACCCCCCTTTTAAGAACCTTCTTTTTTGTTGACCCCTCAAATTTTTCGTATGTCATCATTTTAACCAAAATCTGTTCAAGAAAGCCGCCTTAAAAAACTCTCAATTCATACGATTATTAAAATGGGCAACACACATTAACGTGTTGTTAGGGCCGATTCACGCAAAGAGCTCTATTCTCACTGCAAATTATGAGCGTTGACAAAGTAAAAGTACACTAAAAAGTAAATGCAATTCTAAACACAAAAGTAAACGCAAAACTAAGATTTCTTGCATTTTGCACCAAATTGACCTCAAATTACGCAAAGTGAGTGAATATAATCACAGATGTTTCAACCATCTGTGATATAATGGGATTGATTAGAGGCTGGGTGGAAAACATCTTAGTTGTTGGGCTCACATAAGTGTAGCATTGTGTTTACCTTTGAGTTTACTTTTAGTTTGTCCAAAAGTAAACGCTCATAATTTGCAGTGTCTGTCCATGTATGCATACGTTAAGGACAGGGATTTTGCGCTTTTTACAAGCACTAAAAGTGCTGCTTGATTTGGGAAAAAGTGTTTTTTGGAGCAAAAGGTGCTTTTTTAGTTAAAAGGTGCTTTTTTCACCAAAATTATGCCATATGCATTAAAAATAAATCCAAAAGCGCAATTATATTGCATTTTCCATGTTGACATATTTCTTTTTTCGTTGTCAAAGCCATCATTTTTCATTCAAAACTACATTCAAACTATACTAAGTGCAGCCACAGTTATGTAACTTGTTGATTTTTAGGTAAATGGGCATTATTTGTTAATTTTTGTTGTTGTGTGATGAAAAAGTGCTTTTTTGCTTTTTGGGGCAAAAGGTGCTTTTTTTTGTGCTTTTGGCCAATTCCACGGTAACGGAAGGACAAATCGGACACAATTTTCAGCTTGCAAACACTTGTTTCAGAAAAACGTTATTTGTTGAAGTCAATTTTATACCTTAATCATATAAGTGTAGCTAAAACATTTATTATCCATTAAAAAATTCATCAAAATTGTCTTTCGTTTACGACTTATGCATATTAATGAGGGCGGTAACGGAAGGACGGTGAAATGGACACGGGTTTTTCACTACTACCATATATTGCGAAAACGCTCTGAAGTGTGCGAGTCAATGATATTTTAATGTTATTTTATGAGATCCCTCTGGTTTTGGCAATACTTTGACACTGTTCATTTGAAAATTTGTCATTTCATTTACTTAAAACATAGCCAAACGTAATTAAAGATTCGGTAACGGAAGGACGGTAACGGAAGGACGTGTGAAATTCCCTATACATTTGTACTAAAAAGTGAACTACATAGTGATAATACAAATTACGGTTGATACAAGAAGCTGGAATGTGCAAAAAACACTGTTAATCACATGACTAAATACTAATACAATATTATAATGACTAGTACATGAATTCTAATTGGTAATTGAACTAATTAAAATCACTAATTAAACAGTACGACTAATTAAGGATTTGTGAAATACATTCTACATTTATACACATGAATCCTGGCGCATTTTCATGTTGTTGTTTTTTATTCCAAATTTTATATAGATCAATAATCTAAAGGCAAGCAAACAATCGACCAAATATCTATTAATTAACAGTTTGGGCATTTAAAACAATGCCACATAATAAGTTACTATCCAGACTGTTTAACTGTACAAAAATGTAGGTCTCCATATCAAAAAGTGGTGAAAAATTGCCATGTATAGGCAGGCATTAGATGTCAAACAGAGTAAACCAGGGAGCCTAACTATAATGTGCAAGGTACCTTATCGAGTCTAAAATATCTTAATATCATGATTGCTAATTAATATAATATAAATCAATTAACAAAAGCAAGTAATTTAAGTTTTAAATAGTTCCACTTTACATTATTGGGGCCTAATGATAAAACTGAAAACTTGTAAATCCATACACCAAAAGACCAATAATGACGAGCTGCCATTTTGACCTCCCTTAAAATCCTAAATAGAGTTTGTGACCCTGATTAACTCTACATATTCCAGTTATTGGTTGGCTGGACAGCACTCAGACCTTATTAAATGGTCTCAATTGATCTAGTTCTTGAGAAAATGCCCCCTGGAAATCATCATTTGAGCCCAAACTCATAATTTTTGCCAGATTGCGAACTTTTCAACCAATTTTGTGTCGTCCCGTTCATAGTCTTAACATCAGAAATACAAAACAAAACATACATTTCTAATAACATTTTAACATAATGTTTTACATGCAAAAGACTAGAAATTCATACAAGGTGGCCGCATCGAATTATTTCACCTTGAATTTGGACCGATTTACGACGTTTTTGTGGCTGGACCACTTTTGAGGGTCCATTTTCTAGGGGTGGGGGGCATGTGATTCGGTCTTTTTTGGTATTTTTGTTAATATTGGGCACCAGTGAGTACATTAACATGACTACATGTAATAAGGTCACTAATGTTATAGAGGCTGCACCATCCACCCACAAACATATTATAAAGTCATGTCAGAAAGCTCGACGGGCCATTTTTGACCGCCCCCCCCCCCCCCCCCCCCCCCCCTCTAAAATTGAAACGAAATGCGCAAAACCTATTTTTTTCACATTTTTCAGTATTGAGCAGCCTGGACAGTACCAAAACCCACAACAAAGCTCACAAGCTCTTTAGTTGCTGAGGAAAACTCCTTCAAAGTAGGTCTTTAAACTGTGGGCCATTAAAATGGCCCATTCTTAGCAAAGGCTGTAAGACCATAGCGACCGAACGGAATGGAATTTGAATTTTTCCTTTCGACCTCTATAGAACCATCTTAACTTCTTAAGTACCTTTGAGTGAAATATGAGCAAAATCCATGACCTATATGGTGAGGTGCCTGTCCCAATTGGCATGGAATGACTCTTGATTGCACACAAGATGATGATAATACATGTAGGGCCTGAAGAGGAACCTTCTTGCCCATTAGCATAATATTAAACAAGCTTAATGCATCAGACTATATAGTTTTGTTAATGACAAGGATCATTAACAAAAGAATAAAGCCACTTAAATAGAGTGGTGCAATCATCTATACAACTTAGCAACATCACATAATACACCAACATCACAAATTGGTAAGATAATTTGATTATAAGTGGCAGTATACAAACAAATTGACAGCCTTTTTGTCCTTCCGTTACCATATTTTGTCCTTCCGTTACCATATTTTGGTAACGGAAGGATAAGTATTTATTAGTTTTAATTAATAAGGGGAAAGACCAAAACTGAATTGAATAGTTTTATATTGTAGGCCTACCTAAACCTGATGTGCAAATATTTTATTTTTTTAATCACTCTTCAATTTTTGAAAATATACTAATTTTAGCTACTTTTATGGTAACGGAAGGACAGATTTGAAGGCAAAATGCCAGAAGCCGCTGAAGTGTAACAAATGCCGCAATTACGAAAAAACCATTTTGGACTTGTTTTATTCTGTCTAAATGTTACACACACACATAAAAAAAGAGGATATTTTACATTTGTTTCTTACATTACGTATTCATTTTATATTAGGAGTGGGCTATAGAGGGTCATTTTTAGGTCATAGTTTCAAATCACGCTTGCTACATGATTTTTTGATGGCTTAATGCATACTGACAACATTTTCACAAAAAAAATTGAACAAAATGCGAAATCCAGGGTGCCCCGGGCAAAAAACCACAAAAAGACGGCCATTTTGGAGTAAACAGTCTTTTGATCATAACTCAGTCATTTTAGGTCTAATTTATTTGATTTTGGTGGCAACACCCATGTTTAAGGGTACAAGATGTCACTCTATGCTGGTTTCGTCTCATATAACCCCTTCGTTTTCTTGTAATAGCTGATTTTGGTCAAATTTGGACTGTGAGGGCGCTTTGCACAAAAGTAGCTTTCGCATTAATACAAATGAATTTGAAAACATGAAATATGTTAAGAGTGTGTCAAGAAACATTGTCTGAAGATGTGAGCATGTTACCTCATTTCATTTTACAGTGGCATCCTTTTTAAAATCACAGGAACGCGTTAAAAGCACTTCCATAGTATAGTACAGGGGTCAACAAACTTTCATTAGAGTGTGTTTCAATGGAGACAATTCCAAGATGTTCAAAATGGTGTAGCTTCAAAACAACAAATGGTATTTTACTCAGAGTTTCAGGAAATGCCTAAAATGTAACTCCTATCATATTTCAACATTAAAATTTGAGATGCTTCGATGCGAAATGTATTTTCTTAAACAGCGCCCCCACAGGGCTATTTTCACCAAAAATGCCATTTTCAAAAAACCGAAACATCGTCATGCAATAAAAGGGGCACAAGATTATTCCCTGTCCCCACAAACATGGGTATTGCCACCAAAATCAAATTGATTGGACCAAAAATGATTGATTTATGATCAAAATACTGTTTTTCCAAAATGGCCGACTTTTTTTGGTTTTTTGGCCGGGGCACCCTGGATTTTGCATTTTTTACAATTTTTTTTTTGAAAATGTTGTCGGTACGTATAATGTCATCAAAAAATCATGTAGCAAGCATGATCTGAAACTATGACCCTCTATAATAATAGCCCACTCCTATTTATATATAATTTACCCTATTTTTAGGAAAAAATAACTCATTTGCATAATCCAAAATTTAACATACCAAACGACGTAATTTTTTAATTTCAAGTAAAAATTCATTAAATATAGACTTTCAGCTTTCATTTGAGACCAAATTTGTATGGCTCGGATGAATTTAAAATTTTGACTGTCATGTCCACTATTTCATGGAATTGGCCTTTTGCGCTTTTGAGCATTTTCCCTGTCCCTAGCATACGTTATACGTCATACTACACAATTTGAGATGATTTAAATCTATGAATCCGAGAATTATCTATTTTACAATTGGCCTAAATAAATTTGTGAGTTACATAAATAAATTAAGTTCATTACATTATTAAATAAAATAAAATAAATTACTTTAATTATAATGCAAATCATTCTTTACATTGAACGATTCAATTATTTTCATTTTTCAACATGGTAAACATGACACGATTACTCCTCTTGCGATTCCCAGCGGCGTAAGTTCCTGTGTCTGATAACATTGAAAGAAACTATCGAATGCTAACAAGGTTGTGGGCTTTATTTCCAGTCGTAATTTTAATAACATTTCATCCAGGCATTGTAGGCAGAAACCGCAACGCAACTTGTACCGCCTGACCATAGTTATTTGTTTTAAGGATGCATCAGTCGAGAAGACTCATGCCACTGTTTCACAAATGTATGTCCAAATAAATAAATAAATAAAATAAAAATAAAATATGAAACGACCTGAATCATTCCCACATCTATTTTTACAAAACCTATGAGGGCGCTGTTGTTATGGTTCAAAGGTCAAAGAACATGTACTTTTCCAGTAAATGTAGGTGAGAAAAAGTCGTGTCTTTTTACTATATTTATAAACATTAACCTTTTACACGACTTGAACGGTTGAACCGCCGATTTTCGTGTACAACATCGAAAAGAGTGTGGAATAAGTACATCAAGCCCACACTTAGCATCATATGAAAATGTTATAAAATTTAAAAAGGTAGGAATCATAGTGAAAATCGACTAAATATGTACCCCATGCCTGGCGGCTAACGTGTACTGCGCAAGTCAACGCCTAAACTCAGTGTAATCATTGACTACAGAGGGCAAATTAGTTGCCCAAAATATGTAGAAAACTCCATGTTTACCTCTATACAGCGATGTAGTACGATGTCGCTAGGATGTATTCACTGATGCCTATATAACCCGCACAAGCAACTTGACATCATGAAAGCAAACCCAGTGTTTTCACTCACCCTATACAAAGGGTGAAATACCCTTCACTTTTGATTTTCACCCTTCAATTTTTTTCTCAAGAGTGAATTTTTTTGAAAAAGTCATTGTTTTACTGCCCAAAACACTGCGCGAGCACAAGTTTTGGCCATCATTTTGGTTTTTCACCCTCGAGAAAATAACCCAGTGAAATTGCTGATATTTAACCTTCTTTTACCTAAAATGGTTTAAAATGTGCATGACTTGCCCAGTTTTCAGCAATATGAGGCAAACTACTTTTGGTTATTCAGCCTGCAGACATGGTTGAACCATCATATTTTATTGTAAAGTAGGCCTACTTTGTTTCCAATATTCCATTTTCAAAGAGATAATTTTATTTTCACAATTTTATGAACATGCCTACAATAGTCAAATTCATGAAGTATACGGTTTATTCGGCAATATCCTCAAATAGGTCTTACACACGGAATAAAGCACAAGGCAGCAATTGTTTTGCAGTTGATTTACATTGTAAAAATGATAGCTGCCTTGTTCTTTATTCCGTGTGTAACACCTATTTGAGGATATTGCCGTTTATTCCGTCAATCAATTTAACCCCCTAAAATACAGGATTGCCTAGCGCTGGAGCCTCATCCGGATTTACCGGATGAGCAGTTACTGACTTTTAATTTGATTATAGACCTAATTTAAATAAGCTTATTTTCTTATGACTTTTCCTAATTTTTTTTAGGCGCAATAATACTATCATGGAATTCGGCGTGTTTGTATTCCCACCTTGCGTCAAAATCAACCGGTAAGGTAATATCATCCCCGGCGACGGAATCCATTCTCGTGTTTTCCCTCACAGGGCGTTTAACAACAGATGACAAACATTGACTCTCCGGCCAGTAAACTTTTTCAAAATTACTGTTTACTCGGACATGTCGGATGAAATTACGTTGCAACGCATGCGCAGTGAAATTAGAAGAACGCAAGCTACCCACACTGATCGAATGGTTGAATAGATCGATCATTGGGCGCATTTATTGTGCTAAATGTTGCACTGACTCGCGCGCGAATTAAATTATACAGGGTGTCCCAGAAAACCTGCAACTTATTTTGAAGGAGTTCTATCTTTAATTTTTGACACACTGGTTTACAATCGTGTCTGCACATTCTGAAAACCCAACATTATAACAGGGCTTTCACCAAAACAAACAGTGCAAAACATGTGTTGAAGTAATTAATTCAGGTTCCACCTTCTGATACATGGTACAGATGCTTAACTTGGCCACATGATAAGAAGCTTAGGCTAATCTAATCTAACACCGCGTCTATGGTGTGTTTTTAGTATACAATTTGAGGGTTTTTTAATGTACATCAGGGTAAGACAAAATATTCAGGTTTAAACCAGTTCAAACACAAAAATGAGTAATGAAATGCACAGCAAGAACACATAGCTATAATCAAATTGGTTATTTCAAACATGTCAAACGGGAGATATTGTGTTTTTCCCAAATTCTATGAAATTCAATCTGTTCCAACTTCCACGTTGCCAACTATGAAGTATGAAAGTAAAAGTTTTTGCTGAATGATGAACGCAAGTTGAACATATGTTAAAGGAAGAACTGGACACAGTGAATTCAGTTCCATACCATCACAAACATCAGATAGCCTCCATTTACTATTTTGATTAGTGCGATCAAAAAGTTATAAACAT